>CM035160.1:34252831-34581651 GCA_020205615.1 Panax quinquefolius
TATAAGCATGAGGATGATGACAATTCAATAAAACAAGTTCAAGAATAAATTTTAAAGATTTATAAGTTAAT
Organism: Panax quinquefolius; assembly: GCA_020205615.1. Lineage (NCBI taxonomy): Eukaryota > Viridiplantae > Streptophyta > Magnoliopsida > Apiales > Araliaceae > Panax > Panax quinquefolius. The sequence continues at coordinate 34,252,903 of CM035160.1, forward strand.
TATATCCTGAACTCAATAACGTCCAAATTGTCAACATAATACTGCTTTGTGCAATAAAATTCAAGAATACTCAGAAGAATATTTCCATGAAAAGATACTGGATGAAGCACAAATATCAAGGATATTCCACTAATTTCATGGAGTATAGAAGCCAAAACTTTAACCAACTGAGTATAATAAAATATATGAAACTACAAATGGATTTTCACCCGCCATGAGGTAATCCATGTATAGAGATCATTTCCACAATTTAATAAGGAATGAATACAAAGGATCATTCACCATGCATGTGGTAGTCCACATACAAGCAAAGTTAATCCAGCGTAATAATAAAGAATGGAATAATGTAGGATTCACCATAAATGCGATAGATCGCACAAAACAAAAGTTATTCCCAATAGAATAAAAATAATGGAACTGTGTTAAACAGTAACGCACAAGACGGGATATTCACGAGAATAATAAATAATGGAACCGGTCCCATAAATAAACGCACGCAGACGAGTGATATTGCGACGTAATAATAAATAATGGAACCAGTCCCGCGTAAACGCATGCATGAGGATATTTCGACGTAATAATAAAGAACGCTATATTAGAAGAATTTCACCATGTATACGGTACTTCGCATAAACAAGTTATTCCAACAGAATTATAAGAATGGAATATTAGAAGAATTTCACCATGTATGCAGTACTTTGCATAGATAGGTTATTCCAACATAATAATAAAGAATGGAATAACAGAAGAATTTCACAAGTATAGGGTATCCCGCGTATACATGTTATTCCAATAGAATAATAAAGAATGGAATAATAGAAGTTCTCTTCATGAATATGAAAGAAAGAATACCCTTTACGAGTACAACAAATAATATCCCCTACCTTTGAAAGAAACTAGATATTGGAAAAGTGAAGTAGCAGAATACTTTTCTTCTTTCTCTCTATAGTTTCTCTCTCTAGAGTTTCAGGGAATTCGTAAGAAATAATGAAGTAATGAGCTTTATTTATAGGAGAATGGGTGAATAGTAACTAATTCATGAGCGAGTCTAGATTGATTTACTTTTTAAATGGACGGTCCATATTGATTTACTATTAAAACTTTTAAACCAAATGCATTCATATTGATTTATTATTATATCTTCAACCAACTATCCGAAAAATTAGCATTATCTCCTCATGGAATAATATTGTACCCAAAAAATGATTTGGACCAAAAAAGAAATATATCTTACGGGTGAATAATACCCCGTGAATAGTAACTCATGAATAGTAACTCGTGAATAATAACTCGTGAATAGTAACTCGTGATTAATTACTCGACACGAAAAGTGCCCCGAATACCCGATTGAACGATATAACCTCCAGACATCAATTATACTAACACAAATAAGTCCAACACAAAGGAACTATAAAATTCATCTTTAATCAACACGAACTTATTCATCATTAATATTATAATTCACAATATTTAACAACCAGGTCGTTCCCATGAAAGAGGGGGCTTTCCGATTAGGATTTCTCCTTATTGGCGCGCAATTAGGTGACCAAACCTCTCCTTGACAGAACTTCTAGACATTGTCAATATTGCAAATGATAATATGAATAACTTTGCCGTCTCAATTATTGATTTAATAATATATCATATAATGCAGATGATACTGTAACAATAATTGAATAAATAATATGGGAGATATGATGCAGCAATAATTGAGTATAACTGAGTGACTTCTCACGTAAGCATCAATAATCAATACCGTGTGCTACTATGCAACCACGCATATTACTGTACTTTTACTACCGGGTAGTTCAACAGTTTTAACGGTAACACCTCCGCCGTTATTAGAAAGATAATTTTGTCGTTTTCTAACTACGACAATACTTTCGTTGTGGGGTCCACCAATGATTGTTCCGTCGTACAATATTCCCTGTTAAAACGAATATTCCCTGACCAATCGAATATTATATAACCACTTGCTTACTTTGCAAAATTTATAAATACTATCCACAACTATAACATTATATCAAATCCACACCATAATATTCACAAAATTATTTCGAGAAAATTAAATATTTATTCATAAAATTTGGGGTCTCACAATCTCCCCTCCTTATGGAATTTCGCCCTCGCAATTTACGTACGTACCTGGTATGCTAAAGAGGTGAGGGTATCTTGACTTCATTTCAGCTTCTAACTCTCTTGAGGTATAACCTTTGAGTGTCGAATATAATCCTTCTTATCCAAGATTTTAACACGTATCTCCTCATACGTTAAATCATCCGCTATCTCGTCCGGTTCTAAATTAATAATGTGGTTCGGGTCGTCCCCATATTTACGTAACATCGATACGTTAAAAACGTTATGAACACGCGACATACTTGGCAGTAAAACTAGTCTATAAGCCACAGTTCCTACTTCATCGAGGATTTCAAATGGGTCAATTAAATCGAGGGTTGAGATTTCCTCTCTTTGTCGCTTCTTGCTTCTAGAATAACGCCATCTTGAGCCTTCTTCTTCATATTCATCAGATTCGGGTGTGTAGCTTGAGCGGCTTTAACTTTATCGATTAAAGTCGATTCTATTCGTATATTTGTTATCTTCACGTGGGTCACTAGAGTCTTTCATCATTTGTAAGTTATACGAAATGGGTTTTTATGTTAACAACATCGCACTCGTAAACGCATACGATCTTCTACTCAACGCGTCAGCTACCACGTTCGCTTTTCCATAATGATATTGAATGGTACGATCGTAATCTTCAACAGCTCAAGCCAACGTCTTTGGAACATGTTACGTTCGTTTTAGGTGAAGAAAATATTTGAGGGTTTAAGAAATGAGTTTTGTACTGGGGTCAATACAAAATTCGATTTCACGCTTTAGGGGTAGGCTAAGAAGTCTTCAAGAATACGTCAGGAAATTTATTAACAATAGAAATATCATTCAAAACTGTGACCCTCATCCAAGACTTGGATAGTACGTCATAATGATACCTATCAACTTGCCACCGTTACTCACGGCGTCCCCTACGGAAAGTCTGGCTTCGGTGCATTTCACATAAGGAAGTCAACAACGAAAGGACCGGGGCTCTTTACTTATGGCTTGATATGACAGTGATTGACTTTAGTGGTTTGGTTGCTTGGATTCGCATAACAGGTTGGTTAGGAATATGAAAGCTAAGAACCTTACGAAAAGCATGATGAGTAGTTAACCAATCGATTCCTAAAATCGCATCAAAGACAAGTATTTTCAAAGAGATAAGATCGACAGGTAACGTGAAAGTGTCGATTTGAATTAAACAAAATTTATAAATAGTAGATGTAACGAAGGTTTCTCCCAACTGAGTTTTAACAGATAAATCAAAATCTAACTTCTCCGGAGTTAAATTCAAACATTGAACACAACTAGGTGAAATAAAAGAGTGCGTAGAAACCCAGTTATCTAACAACACGGTATAGACTTCGCAAGAGTTTATGATTAACTTACCCGTGATAATTTTATTCAGGTTCCTCGTCAAAAAAAAACCTCTCTCTTAAACTACCTGCTTTGGCTTGTCTGGGACATCATTTGGCATCACTATCCCAGCTGGACTTGACTTTGGTGCACGACAAAATCGGGCTATGTGACCTTCTTTTTCACAATTGTAACATGCTTTGGACTGCATCACACAGTTTGGACAAATATGTCCCTCCCCTCCGCATTTGAAGCATACGACCGGCGGTCGTTCTCCTTCCTTAACAGGTGCTGGTGCTGTTGTCTTTCAATCATTATTGAACCTTCTCTTCTTGAAATTTCCACTTCTATTATCTTGGCCATGATTACTACCGAAGTGGTTACCATTCTTGGCGTGATAATTTCTCCCACGATGGTTATCATTGTTCTGATGGTCGTTGCCACCGGTACGATTATTATCGTGTTGTTGGTCGTTGCCTTTTGGTTGTGTTGAATCATTATCGCGCTCCAATAACTGAGCCCTATTCATAACATCTGAATATAAACAAAGTTTATGAGAAATGAGGTATTGACGTATATTGGGTTTCAAACCTCTTAGAAATATTCGCGTCATTCGCTCCTCATTATCGACCAAATGGGATGCAAATCGGGATAACTTGGCAAATTTAGCCTCGTACTGCGACGCGGTCATATTGTTTTGTTCCAACTTGATAAACTCCACCTCCTTCATGTGACGAATACTTTCGGGAAAGTACTTGTCATTGAACAGCTCTTGGAACTTCTCCCAAGACATCTTGAGAGGCCAGTCGGGTGAGTACGCTTTTATAGATTTCCACCAATAATCTGCTTCTTCACGCAACATAAAGGTGGCAAAGGAACCTTTTGCTCCTCGAAGCATCCCAAGACATCAAATATCTTGGTGATCTGCTTTAACCACGTCTCCGCCTTAAGTGGTTTTGACTTTCCCAAAAACTTCGGTGGTCCCAACTCCTTAAACTACTTAGCGGTGACCGACCGTGGGTTGCCATTGTTTCTACCTGCATTATGAACAGGAGTCTCTCTCACCTGATGTTGCATGAATTGCATAAAGCCTCTGAACATCTCATCGTTCATCATTTCATCGGTTTATTGTTTACCTGAGGATTATTGTCTTCCTGTTACACATTATCCTAGATATTGATCGTTGGTGACTCAACGGTCTCATGTGCTTCATTGCTTATCCCAACATTTTCGGATGCCATTTTCAAAAACTGCCACAAAACAAGGGTTAATTAACATATCACATATTATCCATATACTCTGACCGACCAATTAAATACCAAATAAACTTAGGTTGGTCATACTAGCGAAGGAATTCCCTGTCTCTCCCCTCCTAGTTCTTATCTCACATCTCAGCCAGGGATCATATCCCTAAGCTTTGATACCAACTGTGATGCCCCCAAAACAGGTATACATCACCCATCTTAGGTCGCCAAATACAAGGTACTGAATACAAATACAACTTAATTATACAACAGTCGTGTAAAATATGACTAAACATTTGCTGTGAGTTTTAATACAAATATTGTCATCTAGACAATATACAAACTCAATGGAGTCCTCATTATATTTATTATCACACTATTTCACAGAATAGTGAGGACTACTAATGCATCATCTAAGACCATCACTCTGTTCCCCTACTAGTCCCAGCTACGTTCTCATTTCCTGAAGAGAACAACGAAAGAAAGGGTGAGCTCAACTAGCCCAGTAAGAAATATTATGACGAAGATAATGCAGAATAAATTATCATTAGCCTTCAATAATGTTAAACTAATAGAATAATATAATAGACAACAAGTTTAACTGCAGCGGATCAAGCAATCCATTAGAAGAGTTAAGTAAAGTATAAAATCTACTATCTTCTATGATTTAAAAAGTTTTTCATCAACTTTATCGCTGAGACTCAGCATAATAAATAAAATCGAATCATCCATGCTCCACGGCCAAGGATATTCATGTAATCATCAATGGTCACGACTATATACCGAATAATCCCCGGTCATAATCATACCAACAATCATTGTCCCAATGAACTACGTGCCAATGAGGACTTTTACCACATCATTCGTCATCACATTACGGCCATGATTATACCGAATAATCCTGGTCATAATCATACCAAGTCCATCTATGCACGTAAGCCAAAAGATGACTTTCAACATAATATAAGCATGATGATGATGACAATTCAATAAAATAAGTTCAAGAATAAATTTTAAAGATTTATAAGTTAATTATATCCTGAACTCAATAACGTCCAAATTGTCAACATGATATCGCTTTGTAAGATAAAATTCAAGAATACTCGGAAGAATATTTCCATGAAAAGATCTTTGGATGAAGCACAAATATCAAGGATATTCCACTAATTTCATGGAGTATAGAAGCCAAAACTTTAACTAACCGAGTATAATAAAATATATGAAACTACAAAATGAATTTTCACCGCCATGCGGTAATCCGATATAGAGATCATTTCCACAATTTAATAAGGAATGAATACAAAAGATCATTCACCATGCATGTGGTAATCCACATGATGAGTTTATTCCAATGAATAATAAAGAATGGAATAATGAAGGATTCACCGTGCGTGCGATAGATCGCATGCAAACGAGGTTATTTCTAGCATAATAATAAATAATGGAACCAGTCCCGTGTAAAGCGCACGCATGACGAGGATATTCCGGCGAGAATAATAAATATTGGAACCGGTCCACAGAACGCATACGCAACAAAGATATTAAACGAATAATAAAGAATGGAATATTAGAAGAATTTCACCATGTATGCGGTAGATTGCAAGATAAACAAAGTTATTCCAACAGAATAATAAGAATGGAATATTAGAAGAATTTCACCATGTATGCAAGATTTTGCATATGACGAGTTAATCCAACATAATAATAAAGAATGGAATAACAGAAGAATTTCACCAAGTATAGGTATATCCGTGATACTGAGTTATTCCAACAGAATAATAAAGAATGGAATAACAAAAGTTCTCTTCATGAATATGAAAGAAAGAATACCACCTATGAGTACAACAAATAATATCCCCTACCTTTGAAAGAAACTAGATATTGAAAAAATGAAGTAGCAGAATAATTTTCTTCTTTCTCTCTATAGTTTCTGTGAGACCCCAGATTTTATGAATAAATATTTTATTTTCTCGAAATAATTTTTTGAATATTATGGTGTGGATTTGATATAATATTATAGTTGTGGGTAGTATTTATAAATTTTGCAAAGTACACAAGTTGTTATATAATATTCTTTTTGTCGGGAAATATTCGTACGACGGCATAATCATTGGTGGACCCCACAACGGAAGTACTATCGTAGTTAGAAAATAATAAAAATATTTTATGAAAATAACTACGGAGGTTTTACTGATTAATCTTGTTGAACTACCCTAAGTAAGTAGTACAAAAATACGATGTCTGGCGTCAGTTAATAGTAGCACTGCAGTATTGATTATTAATACTTACGTGAGAAGTCACTCAGTTATACTCAATTATTGCTACAGTAATTGTTGAATCATATTTGTCATATTATTGATTCGATTATTGTCACAATATCATCTGCATAATATATATGTTATTTTATTAAATCAATAATTGAGACGACAAAGTTATTCATATTATAAATTGCAATATTTACAATGTCTAGAAGTTCTGTCAAGGAGAGGTTAGATAATCTAATTGCGCGCCAATAGGGAAAAATCCTTATTGGAAAGCTCCTCTTTCCTGAGAACGACCTGGTTGATAAATATTGTGAGTTATAATATTAATGATGAATGTTATTAAAGTTGAAGTTGTGCTCGGAGTTGAATTTGGAGACGCGGACGTGATATTTGAGTCCGGAACGATGAAATTAGTAAAAATAGTCAATAAACACAAAATTTTCCGGGATTAACTTTTTGGTCAAAAAGTCAACAGTTGACTTTTTTGGGAAAAGTCAAACTTTGAAAATTTAAAATTTATATTGTTGATAAAAATAGTTTCATTGTGTTGGAATTATTTGTGTTAGTGAAAATCGATATTTATTTCAATAATAATTGATGTCTGGAGGTTATATTGGCCAATCGGGTATTTAACCTTATAAATGAGCAATTGATTGCTATTAATTCACATGATTATAACTATTTGTTAACATGTGTGTACTATTGATTCACATTCTTGTTACTATTAGGGGAGTTGGTGCAAGATTGATAATACTTGCATGACTAAGTTAAAAATGGAGGTATAGATGGAGGTACTATACTGTAATTATTTTTATCACATGATTAGAACTATTGAGTCACATGATTTACTATTGATTCACATTATTTACTATTAGGGGAGGTGGTGCAAGTTTGATAATACTTGCAGGACTAAATTAAAATGAAAGAAAAGTTGGAGGTATTGTCTTTGTAATTTTTGAGCCCCAAAATGTGCAATTATCGAAACTATATTTTTCTATAAATAGAAGCTCATTCTTCTTTCATTTCTCACCAATTCACAAAAGCTTTAGAACAATTATTATAGAGAGAAATTATAGAGAGAAAGAAGAAGAGAAGTTTATTACCTCACTATTCCAGTATCCAGTTTTTTTTCTAAGGTAAGGGGTATTATTTCTTTTGTATTCATGAAAAGAACTTCTGTTATTCCATTCTTTATTATTCATTGGAATATCTTGTCATGCATTTTACGTAGGAATTGATTCCATCTTTATTATTACATTGGAATATCCTCATTCATGCATTTTACCTCGGACTGACCGATTCCGCCTTTATTATTCTCGTTGAATATCACATGCAATGCGTTCACGCTGGGACACGGTTCATCTTTATTATTATTCATTGGAATATCCTCAGATGTTTTACGCCGACTTGGGACTGATTCCGCTCTTTATTATTACATTTGAATAATATCACATGCATGCGTTTTACTCGGACTCGATTCCATTATTTATTATTCTATTGGAATAACTCGCATGTATGGCCTATCGCGACGCTGGTGATTTCTTTTGTTATTCCATTCTTTATTATACTCGGTTGGTTAAAGTTTTGACTTCTATACTCCATGAAATTAGTGGAATATCCTTGATATTTGCACTTCATCCAAAGATCTTTTCATGGAAATATTCTTACGAGCATTCTTGAATTTTACTCTACAAAGCAAAGATCATGTCGACAATTTGGACGTTATTGATTCCTAGATAAATTAATTCTTGAACTTGTTTTAATGAATTATTATGTCATTGTCATCATCCTCATGTTTATATTATGTTGAAAGTCATTTGTAGCCTGTAGTGCATAGATGGATTTGGTATGATTATGACTAGGGATTATTCGGTATAATCATGACCGTAATGTTACAAATGATGTAGTAAAAAAAAGTCTTCATTGGCCCGTAGTGCATTGATGGACAATTTTTGGTATGATTATGGCTATGGATTCTCTTCGACCAAGGGTGCAAAGATGGATTGTTTTATGACATGATCAGGACCGTTGAGGAAAACACAATTATCTTTGGCATGTAGTGCATGGATAATTCGTGGTCGTGATACTAAAGAATAATCTTGGCCTGTAGTGCAGGGATGATTTAATGATGTGGATTATTTATTAAGCTGAGTCTCAGCGATAAAATTTTTGATAAATCTTTTTAAATCATAGAAGATAGTAGATTTTATAATTTACTTGACTCTTCTAATGGATTGCTTATTCCGCTGTAGTTTTAGATCTAAAACTTGTTGTCTATTGTATTCTATCAGTTGTTATACTGTTGAAGGCTAATGATAATTTATTCTGCATTATCTTAGTCATAATATTTCTTACTGGGCTAGTTGAGCTCACCCTTTCTTTCACTGTTCTCTTCAGGAAATGAGAACGTAGCTGGGACTAGTCGGGAAACAGAGTGATGGTCCTAGATGGTGCATTAGTAGTTCTCACTATTCTGTGAAATAGTGTGATAATAATTTTAATGAGGACTCCTTTTGAGTTTGTATAATCTCTAGTAGACAATATTTGTATTCAAACTCACAGTTTATGTTTTGTCGTATTGTACCATAGTTGTATTATTAAGTTGTATTTGAATTTTGTATATATATCTGGCGACTCAAGATGGGTTATGTATATACCAATTTTGGGGCGTCATGCGGTTGGTATCAAGCTTAGGATATGATCCTGGTGAGATGTGAGATAAGAAGCGTGACGACCCCAAAATAGGTCCATTCCATCCAACCCATTCTCGAGTCGCCAAATACATGGTACTGTAAACAACTACAACTTTATTATCACAACAATAAAAGCTGTGAGTTTAAATACAAATATTATCTTCAGACAATATTTATACTCAAATAAATCCCCATCACATTTATTGATACATTATTTTACAAAATGGTGAGGACTACTAAACAACTCTCTCTAGAACCTTCATTCCATGCCCTCGACTAGTACTCATTACATTCTCGCCTCCCCGAGAAGAAAAATGGAACAACAAGGAAAAGGGTGAGCTCAACTAGCCCAAGAAGAATACTATGACTAAGATAATATACAACAAATTATCGTTAGTCTCCAACAGGAAAAATCGATAGAATACAATAAATAATAAGTTTCAGATCAATATTAAGAAGCGAAATAATAATTCATAGAAGAGTTACGTAGAGAATGAAATCTACTATAATCTATGAATTTAATGATCCATCATCAATATTTTATCCCTGTAACATCAATCAATATTCATCTCAAATCAAATATTCATCTTTGCACTACAGGCCAAAGATATTCATCAATCGGTCATGTTCATCTCAACACCTGTTCATCTTTGCACTAAAGGCCAAAGATATTCATCAGTCGGTCATGTTCATTTAAACACCTGTTCATCTTTGCACTAAAGGCCAAAGATATTCTTCAGAAATCATTCATCTTTGCACTACAGGCCAAAGATATTCAATACTATCATCATTTAAGACTGAGGATGATGAAAAATACTTTTAAAGAACGAATTCAGTGAAACAAAATGACAAATATTATGGATTCGTACTTTAAACAATCCGAGTTCAAAAATACTTCATAAATAATCATAGTGAAGTAAAATTCAAGAATGATCAAAACCTTGAATAAATTAAAGGTTATTACCAGAATAGATATTTTTGGCGAAAAGAAAAATTTTTATTTTTCTATTGAATAGTCAAATGATTCGTGAATAGTCTAAAGTATCGTGAATAAGGAGTATCACGTGAATAGTAACTCCGACACCCAAAGATAGAAATTCCACAAAAAACATCTTCACGCTTCATGAATAGTACTCGTGAATAAGTAACTCGTGAATAGTAACTCATGAATAGTAACTCGTGAATAGTAACTCATGAATAGTAACCCAGACATGAAAAAGTTCCAAATTTGATAAAAAGTACCAACCAATATTTCAAAGATAATGATATTGAAGAATTAATATCATTTGAGAAGAAAATAACATCCCTTACCTCAAAGAATCAAGACTTCGGAAGGAAAGTGGGAAGTGATCTTTGAATGAAACTTGTATTGAGCAAAGACAACTCTCAAAGTATCTAAATACTCACAAAATACGCTCAATAATATAGAGAGAGAAAGAGAGAAACTTTGTTTACGGTGTGATTTTCAATTCTAACTTAGCCCTCTCTATTTATAGGAAAATGTTAGCCACCAAGCAGACTTGACTGCCACACGATGGCTTTACACGCTACTATTGCCACCCACCACATTTGAAATAAAATTCAGCATTTTTTTTCACCAACCACAAGTGGGGCCCACTCAATTCTAGAATTTTCCACCAAAATCAATTATAAACCTAATTTAGAATCGAGACACCTCTTAAAATTCATAACAAATCATTCGTGCATTTTTAACGGTTCAAAATTTGTGGACATATACTCAACTTATGTATGTATAACATAACCAAAAATTACCACAATCCAACGGTCGGATTAAAAATTATAACCCCATGATATATCTCAAAACCTATGATTTGATTTTTAATACCTCCAATCCAGATAAAAATCTTGATAAAACACCTCAACATTAATTCCTTCATTAATAACCACATAAATAAATCCATCATTTATATTCATATAAAATAAATATTTCCTTATCATATGAATCAATAATTAATTATTCACAAATAATATTACGTAATCACAATTATGACAACCAGCCGCTCCTCAGAAGAGGGGCTTTCCAATAAGGATCTCTCTCTTCTTGGCGGCGCAATTATGTGACCAACCTCTCCTTTAGGCGAACTTTCTAGACATTGCCAATAATGTTATCTAATAATATTATTCAAATAATATGAATTATTGATCCGATAATGGGAAATACTGTAAGTGACAATTATTGAACAACAATAATATAAAATATCAACGCAAGCAATTATTGAATCAATAAAATAAAATATTGAATAAGAATTCTTTGTGAAAATTATTGAGTAATGCCATCTTACGTAAGGATCAATAATTCAACAATCTTATAATACCAGTGTGTCTCTTTGCAACGACGCCAGACATCGTATTTTAACCAACGGGTATTCCAACGGTCTTAAAGAATAACTACGTAGTTATTTATAACCACCCAAACTTTGTCGTTTTCCTCATCCAATCGCTTTTCCGTCATGGGCCCACACATGGTCGCTGCTGGTCGTCATTGAATATTCCCCGACAAAGCATCACGAATATTCCACGACCAAACGAATATTCCCCGACAAAAATGAATATTCTATAACCACTTGCTTATTTTGAAATATTTGCGTATTTAACCCTTAACTATCCACATTAATCAAATCAACCCTTACTATTTCAAAATAATAAATAAAGGAAATTCCTTTTTATTTAAAAAAATTTCGGGGTCTTACAAGAACTAGGAGGGGAGAGACGGGGAATTCCTTCGCTAGTATGACCTACCTAAGTTTATTTGGTATTTAATTGGTTGGTCAGAGTATAGGGATAATATGTGATATGTTAATTAACCCTTGTTTTGTGGCAGTGTTTGAAAATGACATCCGAGAAAGTTGAGAATAGCAATTGAGCACAGGAGACCGTTGAGTCTCCACAGATCAATAATCAGGACAATGTGCAACAGGATGTCGATAATCCTCCTGTAAACAACAACACTGATCAATTGACGAAAGACGGTACGTTTAGGAGCTTTTTAGAATTCATGCAACATCGGTGTAAGCGCGGCTCCACATTCATAATGTAGGAGGAAACAATGACAACCCACGGTTGGTCACCGCTAAGCAGTTCAAGGAGCTGGGACCACCGGAGTTTTTGGGAAAGCTAGAACTGTAAGACCCCAAATTTTATAAAATAAAAATATTCAATTTTTCTTATAATTACTATTCATGAGTTACTATTCATGAGTTACTATTCATGAATTACTATTCACGAGTTACTATTCACGAGTACTATTCACGAAGCATGATATTTTTTTTACGTAAGAAGGCACTACTCAATAATTATTACAGTAATTACTATTCAATATTTTATTTTATTGATTCAATAATTGCTACGTTGATATTTTATATTATTGTTGTTTTAATTGTCACTACACAGTATTTCCCATAATCAGATCAATGATTCATATTATTTTAATAATATTACTAGATAACATTATTGGCAATGTCTAGAAAGTTCTGTCTAAGGAGAGGTTTGGTCACCTAATTGCGGCCAAGAAGGAGAAATCCTTATCGAAGCCCCCTCTTTCTTGGAACTACTGGTCATCATTATTGTGATTACGTAATATTATTTGTAAATAATTAATTATTGATTTATATGATAAGAAAAATATTCATTTTTTGTGGATATAGATGGAAAAAAAATTTAATGTGAAAATTGTTGAAAATAAATATTTTATCTTTTTCTGATAAAATAATTCATTTAAATATATTATTATATTTTAATAATATAATAATGGTGATATTTTATCGTTTTAATTATTTTTAATTACAAAAACGTTTTTTTGGTTTTTGTCATTATTTGGTGGCTGAATTCAGATGGTCAAGATGGGCTAAGGAAAATAATATAAATATATTAATATTTTAAAAAAATTTCTGCTTTGGTGTTCTAAGCAATTTCCTATAAATAGGTGCTTAGGTTAGAATTGAAAATCACACCGTAAGCGAAGTTTTCTCTCTATATTATCGGCGTATTTTGTGAGTATTTAGATATCTTGAGTGTTGCTATATACTGATGCTAGTTAGATTCAAATTATATCCAAACATTCAAGATCTTTGCTCTTTTGAGGTAAGGGATAGTAAGGGATATTGTCGTTACTATGTAAGGGTTATTATGTTTTTCAATTTCAAAATTTTTCTGAACCTTCAAAAATTCTAGAAAAATTTGAAATGATAATTTGATGAGTTTTGTTGATTGTGTCCAAAAATGGCGATTTTTGGATATATAGATTAAGAGTTATGGATTTTATGAGAAAAAACTATTTTAAAAGTAAACGCTTATAACTCCTTGTGATTAACTCCAAAATTGTTGAAATTTTTATTGGGAGTACATCTATATAATATCAGTAAACTTTGTAAATTTTAGAAAAAAGTACAATTTATGATAAATGTCTGAATATTCGGTGGTTTTGGCCATGTGAAAAATAGTAAATGAATTTTAAAAATTAGAAAAAATATATGTTCAATATGGGACTATATTATGCTAAATCTTTAAAAAAGAAATATTTTTGGAACTGATTTGGTATTTTTCATGAAAATGTTCTAGTTGTGAGTAAATGAATTAAATATGTTATGTGAAATAAGAAAATTGGAAAATATAATTTTATGGCTTGAGAATGATATATGAGGTATATGCAGATTTTTGATGAGGATTTTGGTTATTGGTGATGAAATCTTATGAGTTTGGCATTTTAGGATGATTAAATGCATTTATTAGCTAGTAAAGTGTAAACAATTAAACTAAATTGTTTATAAGTTTAAGAAATGATTAAAATATTGTGGTAATATTAATAATATTAGATTATGAGATTATTAAGTGATTTATAATATTTTGATTAAGGTGTTATGAGATCATTGATTTATGAATCTTACTCTTGAGATTAAATCTATATGTGATTAAATTATTTTTATTATCATATATAACATTCTTATAACCCTAATGATGATATTTCTCTTTGACTTAAGTGTAAAGATGGATAGATTATTGGTATGATCGTGACTATAGGTTCTCTTTGGCCAGTAGTACAAAGTTGAATTGTTGATTGGTATGATCATGACCATTGAATTTATAATCGAATATCTTTAGCTTAAGTGCAAAGGTGAATTGATCAACATATATGGTTATAATTATGGTTTATATAAATTCTGAAATGATTATGTATTTCTTTGAGATATGAATATCTTTGGCATGTAGTGCAAAGATGAATTATTGATGAATATCCTTGGCTCGTAGTGCAAAGATGACATGTTGTTGAATATCTTTGGCCGTAGTGCAAAGATGACCTATTGTTGAATATGTTTGGCCTGTAGTGCAAAGATGAGCTATTAATGAATATCTTTGGCCCGTGGTACAAAGATGAATTTATTAGTATGATTATGAACAGGAACTGTGATTTGGTATAACCATGATCTTTAATGTTTCAGGTAAAGACAGGTGATGAAAATTATCTTCGTCCTGAATGCGAAAAGGAATTTAGAACTACAATTATGATTATGAGTTATTCACATGATTGTGGAAAAGAACTGTTGATTGATATTACAGGGATAAAACATTGTTGGTGGACTTTTAATATTGAGAAGATAATAGACTTTATGGTCTATTTGACTCTTCTAATGTATTGCTCGTTCCGCTGCAACTATGGTTGAAAAGTTTTATCATCTACCATATGTTATAAATATCTGATTTATTAGTGATGAGGGCTATTGATAATTTAATTATCTTTAGTCATAATATTCTTTACTGAGCTAGTTGTGCTCACCCTTTTGCTTCACAATTCCTTTTAGGTAATAAGAGTGTTGCCGGGTCGAGCGTGGATAACAGTGGAATAGAACGGTGGTCTATAGCTGTTGAGGTTCTCCCTAAATAGTATAGAAATAATTTTATTGAGAACTTTAGATAACTGTGTCATATTATATACGCCATTTAATATTTAACTTTGGTGAACCGAATAGGGTGAGGTTAACCAAACTTTGGAAGTGTGTTTTGTCACTATCATACAAGATGTCTAATGACATACAACCTCGTGTTATCATAAGACAGAGTTGTGCACATCCACTTGCTGAGTATATCTACGAGCACTACCTATATGATCTTGGAGTATATTTAAAATATTATTTTCACTTGGAGACAACGGAGATAATTGTATGTTAAGAGAAGACTCACCATTGGAAAGAATATGATTGTAATCTTCTCATTTTTCTTTGGGGTCTATTGGGTCAACCAAGGATAATTCTGTGGACATATGATATCTATCATAACCTAGACGCATGGCCTCCCATGTACGAAGGTTTTCTTGAGCACTTTCCAAAGATTACGATTTCTAAAACGGTTTTGATTTGTACTTTTTATGTAAGGTGTCATTGTGACGTACTACCCAAGTTAGTGTCAAGAGTCACAGTTGGTATATATATTTGTATCAAAACTCACAGCATATGTGTTGTTGTATTTTGCACGACAATTGTTGTAATAAAGTTGTAGTTATTTCTGTACCATGTTTTTGACGACTCAGAATAGGTTGGTTGGATTGGACCTATTTTGAGGGCGTTACATTCGGTATCAGAGTTTAGGGATATGGTCTCTGGCGGAGATCGGGGAATAAAACTAGGAGAGGAGAGATGAGTAAATCCTTCGCTAGTGTGTCCTACCTAAGCTTATTTATTGGTCAGTCATAATATCGGGATATTATGTGATATGTTAATTTGTTCAATTAACCCTTGTTTTGAAGCTGTATTCTAGAATGATATCTGAAATACAGGAGATGAGCAATGGAGAAATCATGAGGACAGGGAAGATGGAATCTGAGATGAAAGTAAGGTATTTTCAACTCTTTGAAATACCAGGTATGTAAATTTCGAGGACGAAATTTCATAAGGAGGGGAGATTGTAAGACCCCAAATTTTATGAAATAAAAATATTCAATTTTTCTTATAATTACTATTCATGAGTTACTATTCACGAGTTACTATTCACGAGTACTATTCACGAATCATGATATTTTTTTTACGTAAGAAGACACTACTCAATAATTATTACAGTAATTACTGTTCAATATTTTATTTTATTGATTCAATAATTGCTACGTTGATATTTTATATTATTATTTTTTTAATCGTCACTACACAGTATTTCTCATTATCAGATCAATGATTCATATTATTTTAATAATATTACTAGATAATATTTGTGACGCCCCCAAAATAGGTATACATCACCCATTCTGAGTTGTCAATACATGGTACAGAAACAACTACAACTTTATTATTACAATAGTAAAGCTGTGAGTTTGAATACAAATATTATCTTCAGACAATATCTATACTCAAATAGATCCTCATCACATTTATTGATACATTATTTTACAAAATGGTGAGGACTACTAAACAACTCTCTCTAGAACCTTCATTCCATACCCAGGCTTCGTATTTCGCTTATATTCTCGCCTCCCGAGAAAAATGGAACAAAAGGAAAAGGGTGAGCTCAACTAGCTCGGTAAAGAATATTATGACTAAGATAATATACAACAAATTATCGTTAGTCTTCAACAGGAAAAATCTAATAGAATACAATAGACAACAAATTTTAAATCAATATTCGCAATGAAATAATAATTCATTAGAAGAGTTAAGTAGAGAATGCAAACTACTATCTTCTATGTATGAATTTAAAAGTTCATCGTCTCATCTTTTATCCCCAGTAACAACAATCAATATACATCGGAATCAAATATTCATCTTTGCACTCTAAAAGCCAAAGATATTCATCATCGTCATGTTCATCTCATCTCAACACTGCTCATCTTTGCACTCTGTGCCAAAGATATTCTTCAGAAATCATTCATCTGCACTACATGCCAAAGATGTTCAATAATATCATCATTTAAGACCGAGGATGATGAAAATATTTTTTTTTTAAAGAAACGAATCCAATTGAAACAAAATGACAAGGATTAAGGATTAAGGATTCGTACTTTATTTTATCCACGTCCAAAAATACCTCAAAAAATAATCACAATTGGTGTAAAATTCAAGAATGATCAAAACATGGATACAATCAAAGCTAGTATCCGAATAGATATTTTGGACAAAAAGAAGAAATTTATTTTTCTATGAATAGTGCCGTATCGTGAATAAGGTCAGATATCGTGAATAAGGCCGTGATACGTGAATAGTAACTCAGACACCAAAAGATAGAAATTCCACAAAAACATCTTCACGCTTCATGAATAGTACTCGTGAATAGTAACTTCGTGAATAAGTAACTCATGAATAGTAACTCCGACATGAAAAAGTTTCAAATTTGATAAAAGTTTCAACCAATATTTCAGCATAATGATATTGAAGAAATAATATCATTTGAGAAGAAATTAACATCCCTTACCTCAAAATAACCGTATTTTGAATTGAATTTGGATATAGTCTTGTGAAACTTACCTTTGAATAAAGACTCTCAAAATATCAAAATACTCACAAAAATACGCTCAATAATCTAGAGAGAAAGAAAACTTGTTTCTGGTGTGATTTTCAATTCTAACCTAAGCGCCTATTTATAGGAAAATGCTAGAACACCATAGGAGACTAAAATAATAAAATAATATTTTTATTAATCAAACTTCTACGCATGCATGCTAGCCACCACCCTTGACAAAGAAAATCAGCAGCCCACATGTGAATTAATCACCATCCAAAAAGTGGGGCCCGCCTCATTTAAAAATTATTTTATTTTTTGAAACTTCAACAATTCATAGAAAATAAACCGGTTATCAGAAAAATACGAATTCTATACCCATTCTGCCTGAAATCGAATTCTCTACAACTTTACAGGAGAAATTTTTCCAAATTCCAAACGAAAAAAATGACCAAAATCTCAGATACGGATAAGTTTTCTAATTTCCTTCTCTTCCTTTTCTTTCTTCCTTTCCCATAATTCTCCACTAACTCTCTCTCTTCCCCCACTTTCTTCTCTTACCCCCACCACTTCTTCCACACACACACAAAAAATACGTATATATATATATATATTAAAATATTTACAATTATTAAATAATTCCAATTCTATCTCTCTCTTCCACCTCATCTATTTATAAACCATGAATTTATTGTAAAAATATCACCATCAATATATTATTAAAATAATATATTTAAATGAATTATTTTATCGAAAAAGATAAAATATTAATTTTCAACAATTGTCATTTTAAAATTTTTCTCCATCTATACCCATATAAAATCAATATTTTCCTCATCATATGAATCAATAATTAATTATTCACAAATAATATTACGGGATCACAATATCGACAACCGTGCGGTTCAGAAAGAGGGGCTTTCAATAAGGATCTCTCCTCATCTTGGCGCCGCAATTAGGTGACCAAACCTCTCCTTGAAGCGAGAACTTTCTAGACATTGCCAATAATATTTTCTAATATTATTATTCAGGATAATATGAATTATTGCTTCTGATAATGGAAAATATCGTGTGTAATGGCAATTATTGAAACAACAAAGAATATAAAATATCAACGCAACAATTATTGAATCAATAAAATAAAATATTTGAGCGGTAATTATCGTAACAATTATTGAGTAAAGTGCCTTCTTTACGAAGAATCAATAATTGATGCAATACCTGGTGTCTTCTTGTTCAACAACGCGTATTAGTGTGTTTTTAACCACGGGTATTCCAACAAGATTACTTGTGTAATAACTACGCCGTTATTTTTAAACAACTTATATTTGTCGTTTTCCTCATCCAATCGCTTTCAGTTATGGGGGCCCACACATGGTGCTGCTACTGGTCGCATTTAATATTCCCGAAAAGATCACGAATATTCCACGACCAAACGAATATTCCCGAACAACAATGAATATTTTATAACCACTGCTTATTTTGAAATATTTGCGTATTTAACCCTAACTATCCACATTAATCAAATCAACCCTTACTATTTCAAAATAATAAATAGTAGAAAATTAAATTTCATTAATAATAAGTTGGGGTCTTACAACCTCCCTCCTTATGAAATTTCGTCCTCGAAATTGACGTGACGCATACTGTGTGTTTGAAAAGGTGAGGATACCTCGCTTTCATTTCCGTTTCCAATTCCCGTGTCATTTCTCTATAGCATGATTCCTCCACAAAACTTTAACTTGTGGTATGACCTTTCAGCGTGGGACATGCTCCTTCCTATCCAAAATCTTGGCAGGTACCTCCTCATACGTTAAGTCTTGGCTATCTCGTCCTAGGTTCTAACTCTATAACGTGGTTGGGTCTTTCACATATTTACTAATACTGATATGTGAAACACATTATGAACACGAGACATACTTGGAGGTAACGCAAGTCTATAGGCTACATTTCCTACTCGGCCAAGAATTTGAAATGGACCAATAAATCGTGGATTGAGCTTTCCTCTCTTCCCAAATCTTGTAACTCCCTTCCATGGAGCAACTCGCAACAATACATGATCCCCTACACTAAATTCCACGTCCTTTCGATGAAGATCCGCATAACTCTTTTGTCGATCTTGTCTTTGTTTTATACGTTGTCGAATCATTTGGATCTTTTCGGTAGAGTCATACATACTAACTCGGGTCCCAACAATGTTGCTTCACCCACCTCATCCCAACATATTGGAGAACGACATTTTCGTCCATATAATGCTTCGAATGGAGCCACACCTATACTTGCCTGATAACTGTTGTTGTAGGAGAATTCCACCAATGGTAAATACTTATCCCAACGCGCCTTGAAGTCTAGGACACGAGTCTTAATAAATCTTCAAGAGTTTGAATAGTCCTCTCGATTGTCCGTGGTTTGGGGATGGTATGCCGAACTAAATCGCAAATCCGTGCCCATAGCTTTTTGCAAGCTAACCCAAAATCTTGAAGTGAATCTTGGGTCACGATCCGAAACTATGGATACAGGCATGCCATGCAACCTCACAATCTCATTCACGTACATACTAGCAAGACGTTCAAGGGAATAAGTCTCCCGTATCGGCAAGAAATGAGCAGACTTGGTTAATCTATCAACAATAACCCAAATAGCATTGATGCCTTGAGAAACCGTAGGAAGACCCATAACGAAATCCATGATAATGTGTTCCCACTTCCATTTCAGAATCTCAAGTGGTTGCAACGGACCCTTAGGTACTAGATGCCCCGCCTTTACACGTTGACAAGTTAAACACATTGAGATAAACTTTGCAATCTCTCTCTTCATATTGTTCCACCAAAATGTATGTCGAAGATCACGATACATTTTAGTACTTCCAGGATGGATTGCAAATGGTGTATTGTGTGCCTCCATCATAATCTTGTACTTCAAATCAGAGTCGTTAGGAACACAAAGTCTAGAGTGGACTCAAGTATTCCTTCTTCATCAATTCTCGCTTAGGAATAGCTCCTTCTTGTACTTTCTTCTTCATACGCATCACTCTCCGGCCCGGTGGCTTGAGCAACCTTAACTTTTCTATTAAAGTTGGCTCTACGCGTATACTTGACATCATCGCTTTTCGTTCTCGCATATGATCTTCTACTCAACGCAGCGTCTACTACCACGTTCGCTTTTCAGGATGGTATTGAATAGTGTGGTCGTAGTCTTTCAATAGCTCGAGCCAACGTCATTGCCGCATGTTGAGTTCTTTTGAGTGAAGAAATATTTAAGGCTTTTATGGTGCGAATATATCTCCACTTTCTCCCATATATAGATAGTGCCTCCATATCTTTAAGCTAAAACGATCGGGCCGCTAACTCTAGATTATGAGTAGGATAATTCCTCTCATACTCTTTAAGTTGTCGCGAGGCATAAAGCTATGACTTTCCACGTTGCATGAGAACACATCCTAACCCTTTGCTGAAGCATCTTTGTAGATAACAAATCCATCCGAACCGGATGGTATTGTTAGAACAGTCTTAGAAATAAGTCTCCTCTTAAGCTCTTGGAAACTCTTCTCGCATTCTTCACTCCAAACGAATTTTGTATCCTCCGAAAGTTATTTGAGTTAATGGAGTAGCGATTCGAGAAAACCCTTCCACGAATCTCCGATAATAACCAAATTTAAGCCCAAAAAACTACGTATTTTGGCCACCGACTTCGGTTGCTCCCAACTGTATTGATTAAATCTTTCACGGGTCCACGGATACTCCATGTTTCGACACCATCGTGCCCAAGGAATGCTACTTCCTCAAACCGAACTCGCATTTCTTCAATTTGGCATATAGTTTATTTTCACGAAGCCTTTGGAGTACCAAACTTCAAATGGTGCTCATGATCTTCACGACTTTTGGAATATATAAGGATGTCATCAATAAAGACAACAACAAACCGATCCAAATATTCCTTGAATACTCGAGTTCATCATATCCATGAAAGCCGCAGGAGCATTAGTTAGTCCAAAAGACATGACTAAGAATTCATAATGCCCATACCGAAGTTCGAAGGCGGTCTTTGGAATATCCTCGATTCTAATCTTCAAATTTGATGATATCCGGAAGCGAAGATCGATTTTTGAAAAGAATTGTGTGTCCCAGAATCGGGGTCAAACAAGTCATCAATACGAGGTAGAGGATACCTATTCTTGATGGTGACATGGTTCAATTCCCGATAGTTATCTGAAAGTCGCATACTCCCGTCTTTCTTCTTTACAAATAAAGCATGGGAGCACCCCAAGGAGATGTACTAGGACGAATGAAACCGATGTCCAACAATTCTCGTAGTTGGACCTTTAACTCCACGAAGTTCAATAGGAGCCATTCGATATGGGGTTTTAGAAATGGGCTTTGTACCAGTTCAAGATCAATAAAGAATTCAACTTCACGTTACGGGGTAGCAGGAAGTTCTTCGTGAAATACGCCAGGAAAGTCAATAACAACAGAATATTATTCAAATTTGACGTGTCTTTATTCAAATCCATAACATGGGCTAAGAAAGCTTCGACATCCGTTTTTCAATAAACGAATAGCTTTATGATTAGATATGACGGTGATTGATTTTAATGGTTTAGTTGCTTGAATTGCATACAACAGGTTGGTTAGGAATATGAAAACTAACAACCTTACGAAAACAATCAATTTTGGCATGATGAGTAGTTAACCAATCAATCCCTAAAATCACATCAAAAGCAAGTATCTTTAAAGTGATAAGGTCAACGGTAAGGTGATGGTGCCAACTTGAATCAAACAAGATTTATAAACGAGTGGATGTGATGAAAGTTTCTCCTAACGGAGTTTCCACGAGATAGGTCAAAGTCTAATTTCTCAAGTCAAGTTTAAACGTTGAGCACATGCAGGAGAGATAAATGAATGGGTAGCACCAGTATCAAGTAAGGTATAAACTTCGCAAGAATTTATAAATAACTTACCCGTGATAACCTCGTTTGGGTTCCTCGCATTATGACCGATCACAACAACGCTTCTTCCCGGAATCGTTGACTTTGACTTTTCTAGACGATCTTTTGAGTCACCGCCCATTGAACTAGGTTTCGCCACTCTAGTATAATCTCGAGCGATATGTCCTTCCTTTCCACAATTATAGCATACCTTGAACTGTTGTGGACAGTTTGGACTAATATGTCCCTCTTTCCCGCATTTATAACATATGACCGGTGGTCGTTCTCCTCCCTTAGAACCCGATTCTTTCGCGCAGACCGTTGTCTTCACATGGTCGTTGTTAAATCTCCTCTTTTAAAATCTCTCCTCCGACTTCGCTTCTTCATTTTTTCATGACCATGATTACCACCAGAGTGGTAACCATTTTTTGTCCGTCTGTTTCTTTCTCCATTGGTTATCATTATTTACATTGACTACTATCTCTCGGTACGATCACGGTTGTGGTCCCTCGGTTGATCGTACTCGTTATCTCGCTCTAATAATTGAGCCACATTTACAACACATCGAGTAGAGAAAAAATTTATGAGAAATGAGATCGACGACGTATCTGGGTTTCAAACCTCTAAGAAACATCCGCGTCATACGTTCCTCATTCTCCACCAAATGAGGTGCAAACACGGATAACTCTCGCAAACTTTGCTTCGTCTTTGAGACACCGTCATGTTGTTCTCGCTCCGATCTAATAAACTCCACTTCCTTCATATACGCAACGAACACTTTCGGGAAAGTATTTGTCATTAAATAGTTCTCAAACGTCTCCCAAGACATGCTTTGAGAGTGGAATTTGGATTTGGTACGCTTCACAGACTCCCACCAGATGATGCGCCGCCGCCACGGAACATAAAGGTGGCGAATGGAACCTTCTGTTCTCTCAGTGCATCCCAAGACATCGAATATCTTGGTAATTTGCTTGACCCATGTTTCCGCCATGATCGGATCGGCTTTCCCTTAAATTTGGTGGTCCCAACTCTTTGAATCGCTTGGGCATTTTGTGACAACCCGTGAATTGCTATCATTTCCTCCTGTATTTTGAACACGAGTCTCCTCGTCTCGATTTTGTATGAATCGCAAAAACTTCTAAACATCCCTCGTTCATCATCTCGCTTTCAATGGTGTTGTTCGCGGGAGGAACATTTGCACGACTGTTGCACGTTCTCCTCGTTGGTGAGTACAAAGGCGTCTCCACGGTCTCATTTCCATTGTTAATATTCTCGGTCGACATTCTCAAATACCGTCATAAAACAAGGGTTAATTAAGGAAATCAATATATCACATAATATCTCTATATCTTGACCAACTAACAAATAAGCTTAGGTAGGACACACTAGCGAAGGTTTTTTACTGTCTCTCCCTCCTAGTTCTATTCCCCGATCTCGCCGAAGATCATATCCTAAGCTCGATACCAACGTGTGGCCCCCAAAATAGGTATACATCACCCATTACGAGTTGTCAATACGTGGTATGCGAAACAACTACAACTTTATTATTACAACTGTGAAGAAAGCGTGAGTTTGAATACAAATATTATCTTACAGACAATATCTATACTCAAATAGATCCTCATCATTTATTGATACATTATTTTACAAAATGGTGAGGACTACTAAACAACTCTCTCTAGAACCTTCATTCCATACCCCAGACTGCACTCGCTTATATTCTCTCTCCCGAGAAAAATGGAACAAAAGGAAAAGGGTGAGCTCAACTAGCTCAAGAAAGAATATTATGACTAAGATAATATACAACAAATTATCGTTAGTCTTCAACGAGGAAAAATCTAATAGAATACAATAGACAACAAATTTTAAATCAATATTCGCAATTGAAATAATAATTCATTAGAAGAGTTAAGTAGAGAATGCAAACTACTATCTTCTATGTATGAATTTAAAAGTTCATAAATCATCTTTTATCCTGTAACAACAATCAATATACATCTGGAATCAAATATTATTCATCTTTGCACTACTACAGCCAAAGATATTCATCGAATTGTCATCATATTCATCTCAACACCTGTTCATCTTTGCACTACAGGCCAAAGATATTCTTCAGAAATCATTCATCTTTGCACTACATGCCAAAGATGTTCAATAATATCATCATTTAAGACTGAGGATGATGAAAAATATTTTTTTTTTAAAGAAACGAATCCAGTGAAACAAAATGACAAGGATTAAGGATTAAGGATTCGTACTTTATTTTATCCACGTCCAAAAATACCTCAAAAATAATCACAGTGGTGTAAAATTCAAGAATGATCAAAACATGGATACAATCAAAGCTAGTATCCAGAATAGATATTTTGGACAAAAAGAAGAAATTTATTTTTCGATTGAATAGTCCAGTATCACGTGAATAGTGTCAGTATACGTGAATAGTGCCTTTATCGTGAATAGTAACTCCAGACACCAAAAGATAGAAATTCCACAAAAACATCTTCACGCTTACATGAATAGTACTCGTGAATAGTAACTCGTGAATAAGAACTCATGAATAAGTAACTCCGACATGAAAAAGTTTCAAATTTGATAAAAAGTTCCAACCAATATTTCAGCATAATGATATTGAAGAAATAATATCATTTGAGAAGAAATTAACATCCCTTACCTCAAAATAACCGTACATTTCGATTTGAATTTTGGATATAGTCTTTGTGAAACTTGACCTTTGAATAAAGCAACTCTCAAAATATCAAAATACTCACAAAAATACGCTCAATAATCTGAGAGAGAAAGAAAACTTGTTTACGGTGTGATTTTCAATTCTAACCTAAGCGCTTTATTTATAGGAAAATCTTTAGAACGCCATAGGAGACTAAAATAATAAAATAATATTTTATTAATCAAACTTCTACGCATGCATGCTAGCCACCACCCTTGACAAAGAAAAAAAGCAATGACCCACATGTGAATTAATCACCATCCAAAAAGTGGGGCCCTTTAATTTAAAAATTATTTTATTTTTGAAACTTCAACAATTCATAGAAAATAAAACTAAGTTATCGAAAAAATACAAATTCTATACCCATTACTTTGAAATCGAATTCTCTACAACTTTCTGTAAGAAATTTTTCCAAATTCCAAGCGAAAAATGACCAAAATCTGCATACGGATAAGTTTTCTAATTTCCTTCTCTTCCCTTTCTCTTTCTTCCTTTCCCATAATTCTCCACTAACTCTCTCTTCCCCACCACTCTCTCTCTTACCCCACCACTTCTTCCACACACACACACAAATACGTATATATATATATATATATATATATATATATATATATATATATATATACATTAAAATATTTACAATTATTAAATAATTCCAATTCTATCTTCTCTTCCACCTCATCTATTTATAAACCATGAATTTATTGTAAAAATATCACCATCAATATATTATTAAAATAATATATTTAAATGAATTATTTTATCAGAAAAAGATAAAATATTAATTTTCAACAATTGTCATTTTAAAATTTTTCTCCATCTATACCCATATAAAATCAATATTTTCCTCATCATATGAATCAATAATTAATTATTCACAAATAATATTACAGGATCACAATATTGACAACCAGGCAGTTCCCAGAAAAGAGGGGGCTTTCCAATAAGGATCTCTCCTTACTGGCGCGCAATTAGGTGACCAAACCTCTCCTTAGATGCGAACTTTCTAGACATTGCCAATAATGTTTTCTAATATTATTATTAGGATAATATGAATTATTGTCTAGATAATGGAAAATCTTGTGTAATGGCAATTATGAAACAATGAGAATATAAAATATCAACGCAAAGACAATTATTGAATCAATAAAATAAAATCTTGAGCAATAATATCGTAACAATTATTGAGTAGTGCCTTCTTACGTAATAATCAATAATTGATGCAATACTGGTGTGCTTCTTGTTCAACAACGCGTATTAGTGTGTTTTAACCAAGGGTATTCCAACAAGATAATTGGTAATAACTACGCTGTAGTTATTTTTAAATAACTTATATTTGTCGTTTTCCTCATCCAATCGCTTTCCGTTATGGGGCCACACACGGTCGTCACTGCTGTGTAGTAAATACGAATATTCCCAACGAGTCTGAATATTCCACGACCAAACGAATATTCCCCGACAACAATGAATATTTTATAACCACTTGCTTATTTTAAAATATTTGCGTATTTAACCCCTAACTATCCACATTAATCAAATCAACCCTTACTATTTCAAAATAATAAATAGAGAAAATTAAATTTCATTAATAATAAGTTGGGGTCTTACAATATTATTGGCAATATCTAGAAAGTTCTGTCTAAGGAGAGGTTTGGTCACTTAATTGCGCGCCAGTAAGGAGAAATCCTTATTGGAAAGCCCCCTCTTTCCTGGGAACGGCCTGGTTGTCATTATTGTGATTCTGTAATATTATTTGTGAATAATTAATTATTGATTTATATGATAAGTAAAATATTCATTTTTTATGGATATAGATGGAGAAAATTTTTAATGTGACAATTGTTGAAAATTAATATTTTATCTTTTTCTGATAAAATAATTCATTTAAATATATTATTATATTTTAATAATATAATAATGGTGATATTTTACAATGAATGTGGGATATATGAAAAAATGAGGAGGAAGAGTATTTTTGTTACAAAAATTGTTTAAAACATGTTAAACATGTTTGTGGGTCCATTTCTTGACTAAAATTTGATTATAGCTTGTAAAACCGCCCGTTTGTGGATTTCGGTCAATTTCTGTTTGGAATTTGGAAAAACTTTCTTCTGCAAAGTTGTAGATAATGAAATTTCCTATGGAAAAGGCACGTGGTTTGAATTTTTCTGATAAAAGAGCTATTTATTATGAATTATTGAAGTTCCGTAGTTCCGAAATAATTGGTTTTTGAAAGTTTTAATTATTTTTAATTACAAAAACATTTTTTTTGTTTTTGTCATTATTTGATGGCTGATTTCAGATGGTCAAGGTGGGCTAAGGAAAATAATATAAATATATTAATATTTTAATAAATTTTCTGCTTTGGTGTTCTAAGCAATTTCTTATAAATAGGTGCTTAGGTTAGAATTGAAAATCACACCAGAAACTGAAGTTTTCTTTCTCTATATTATCGAGCGTATTTTATGAGTATTTAGATATCTTGAGTATTGCTATACGGTGCAATTTCGTTCAGCGTTATATCTGACATTCCAGTACTGCTCTTTTGAGGTAAGGGATATTAAGGGATATTGTCGTTAGTATGTAAAGGTTATTATGTTTTTCAATTTCGAATTTTTTGAACCTTCAAAAATTTTGGAAAAATTTGAAATGATAATTTAATGAGTTTTGTTGATTGTGTCCAAAAATGGCGATTTTTGGATATATAGATTAAGAGTTATGGATTTTATGAGAAAATACTATTTTAAAAGTAAACGCTTATAACTCCTTGTGATTAACTCCAAAATTGATGAAATTTTTATTGGGAGTACATCTATATAATATCAGTATACTCTTTAAATTTCGAAAATTTTGGATAAAAGTACAATTTATGATAAATGTCTGAATATTAGGTGGTTTTGGCCATGTGAAAATAGTAAATGAATTTTAAAAATTCCGAAAAAATATATGTTCAATATGGGACTATATTATGCTAAATCCCAGAAAAGAAATATTTTTGAAACTGATTTGGTATTTTTCATGAAAATGTTCTAGTTGTGAGTAA
This sequence comes from Panax quinquefolius, assembly GCA_020205615.1. NCBI lineage: Eukaryota > Viridiplantae > Streptophyta > Magnoliopsida > Apiales > Araliaceae > Panax > Panax quinquefolius. The sequence goes on from CM035160.1 coordinate 34,281,682, forward strand.
ATGAATTAAATATGTTATGTGAAGTAAGAAAATTGAAAAATATGATTTTATGGCTTGAGAATGATATATGAGGTATGTGCAGATTTTTGATGAGGGTTTTGGTTATTAGTGATGAAATCTTATGAGTTTGGCATTTTAGGATGATTAAATGCATTTATTAGCTAGTAAAGTGTAAACAATTAAAATAAATTGTTTATAAGTATAAGAAATGATTAAAATATTGTGGTAATATTAATAATATTAGATTATGAGATTATTAAGTGATTTATAACATTTTGATTAAGGTGTTATGAGATCATTGATTTATGAATCTTACTCTTGATATTAAATCTATATGTGATTATATTGTTTTTATTATCATATATAACATTCTTATAACCCTAATGATGATATTTCTCTTTGACTTGAGTGTAAAGATGGGTAGATTATTGGTATGATCGTGACTATAGGTTCTCTTTGGCCAGTAGTACAAAGTTGAATTGTTGACTGGTATGATCATGACCATTGAATTTATAATTGAATATCTTTAGCTTAAGTGCAAAGGTTAATTGATCAACATATATGGTTATAATTATGGTTTATATAAATTCTGAAATGATTATGTATTTCTTTGAGATATGAATATCTTTGGCATGTAGTGCAAAGATGAATTATTGATGAATATCTTTGGCCCGTAGTGCAAAGATGACATGTTGTTGAATATCTTTGGCCGTAGTGCAAAGATGACCTGTTGTTGAATATCTTTGGCCTGTAGTGCAAAGATGAACTGTTGATGAATATCTTTGGCTCGTGGTGCAAAGATGAATTTATTAGTATGATTATGAACAGTAACTATGATTTGGTATAACCATGATCTTTGATGTTTCAGGTAAAGACAGGTGATGAAAATTATCTTCGTCCTGAATGCGAAAAGGAATTTAGAACTACAATTATGATTATGAGTTATTCACATGATTGTGGAAAAGAACTGTTGATTGATATTACAAGGATAAAACATTGTTGGTGGACTTTTAATGTGGAGAAGATAATAGACTTTATGGTCTATTTGACTCTTCTAATGTATTGCTCGTTCCGCTGCAACTATGGTTGAAAAGTTTTATCATGTACCATATGTTATAAATCATTAATTTATTACTGATGAAGGCTATTGATAACTTAATTATCTTTAGTCATAATATTCTTTACTGAGCTAGTTGTGCTCACCCTTTTGCTTCACAATTCCTTTCAGATAATAAGAGTGTTGCCGGTTCGAGCGGGGATAACAGTGGAATAAAATGGTGGTCTATAGCTGTTGAGGTTCTCCCTAAATAGTATGGAATTAATTTTATTGAGAACTTTAGATAACTGTGTCATATTATTTACGCCATTTGATATTTAATTTTGGTGAACCGAATAGGGTGAGGTGAACCCAACTTTGGAAGGGTGTTTTGTCACTATCATACAAGATGTCTAAATGACATACAACCTCGTGTTATCATAAAAGGCAGGGGTTGTGCACATCCACTTTCTCGAGTATATCTACTGAGCACTACCTATATGATCTTGGAGTATATTTGAAATATAATTTTCACTTAGAGACAACGGAGATAATTATATGTCAAGAGAAGACTCACCATTGGAAAGAATATGATAGTAATCTTCTCATTTTTCTTTGGGGTCTATTGGGTCAACCAAGGATAATTCTGTGGACATATGATATCTATCATAACCTAGACGCATGGCCTCCTATGTACGAAGGTTTTCTTGAGCACTTTCCAAAGATTTTGATTTCTAAAACAGTTTTTGACTGTACTTTTATGTAAGGTGTCATTGTGACGTACTACCCAAGTTGGTGTCAAGAGTCACAGTTGGTATATATATTTTTATCAAAACTCACAACATATGTGTTGTTGTATTTTGCACGACAATTGTTGTAATAAAGTTGTAGTTGTTTCTGTACCATATTTTTGACGACTTAGAATAGGTTGGTTGGATTGGACCTATTTTGGGGGCGTTACATTCGGTATCAGAGTTTAGGGATTTGGTCTCTGGCGGAGATCGGGGAATAAAACTAGGAGGGGAGAGATGAGTAAATCCTTCGCTAGTGTGTCCTACCTAAGCTTATTTATTGGTCAGTCATAATATCGGGATATTATGTGATATGTTAATTTGTTCAATTAACCCTTGTTTTGAAGCTGTATTCTAGAATGATATCTGAAATACAGGAGATGGGCAATGGAGAAATCATGAGGACATTGAAGATGGAATCTGAGATGAAAGTATGGTATTCTCTACTCTTTGAAATACCAGGTACATAAATTTTGAGGACGAAATTTCATAAGGAGGGGAGATTGTAAGACCCCGAATTTTATGAAATAAAAATATTTAATTTTTCTTATAATTACTATTCATGAGTTACTATTCACGAGTTACTATTCATGAGTTACTATTCACGAGTACTATTCACGAAGCATGATATATTTTTTTTACGTAAGAAGGCACTACTCAATAATTGTTACAGTAATTACTGTTCAATATTTTATTTTATTGATTTAATAATTGATACGTTGATTTTTTATATTATAGTTGTTTTAATTGTCTCTACACAGTATTTCCTATTATCAGATCAATGATTCATAATATTTTAATAATATTACTAGATAACATTATTGGCAATGTCTAGAAATTTCTGTCTAAGGAGAGGTTTGGTCACCTAATTGCTTGCTATTAGAAGGAGAAATCCTTATCGAAAGCCCCTCTTTCCCAGAAGCTACCTGGTTGTCATTATTGTGATTCTATAATATTATTTATGAATAATTAATTATTGATTTATATGATAAGGAAAATATTTACTTTTTGTGGATATAGATGGAGAAAATTTTTAATGTGACAATTGTTGAAAATTAATATTTTATCTTTTTTCTGATAAAATAATTCATTTAAATATATTATTATATTTTAATAATATATTAATGGTGATATTTTACAATGAATTTGGGATATATGAATAAATGAGGAAGAAGAGTATTTTTGTTACAAAAATTATTTAAAACATGTTAAACATGTTTGTGGGCCCATTTCTTGACTGAAATTTGATTATAGCCTGTAAAATCGTCCGTTTGTGGATTTCGATCAATTTCTGTTTGGAATTTGGAAAAACTTTCTTCTGCAAAGTTGTAGATAATGAAATTTCCTATGGAAAAGGCACGTGGTTTGAATTTTTCTAATAAAAGGGCTATTTATTATGAATTATTGAAGTTTCGTAGTTCCGAATTAATTGGTTTTTGAAAGTTTTAATTATTTTTAATTACAAAAACATTTTTTTGGTTTTTATCATTATTTGGTGGCTGAATTCAGATGGTTAAGGTGGGATAAGGAAAATAATATAAATATATTAATATTTTAATAAATTTTCTGCTTTGGTGTTCTAAGCAATTTCCTATAAATAGGTGCTTAGGTTAGAATTGAAAATCACACGTAAATCAAGTTTTCTCTCTATATTATCGAGCGTATTTTGTGAGTATTTATATATCTTGAGTGTTGCTATACGGTGCAATTTCGTTCAGCGTTATATCTGACATTCCAGTACTGCTCTTTTGAGGTAAGGGATAGTAAGGGATATTGTCGTTAGTATGTAAGGGTTATTATGTTTTTCAATTTTGAAATTTTTCTGAACCTTCAAAAATTCTGGAAAAAATTGAAATGATAATTTGATGAGTTTTGTTGATTGTGTCCAAAAATGGCGATTTTTGGATATATAGATTAAGAGTTATGGAATTTATGAGAAGAGACTATTTTAAAAGTAAATGCTTATAACTCCTTGTGATTAACTCCAAAATTGATGAAATTTTTATTGGGAGTACATCTATATAATATCAGTATACTCTTTAAATTTCGGAAATTTTGGATAAAAGTACAATTTATGATAAATGTCTGAATATTAGGTGGTTTTGGCCATGTGAAAAATAGTAAATGAATTTTAAAAATTCCGAGAAAAATATATGTTCAATATGGGACTATATTATGCTAATTCTCAGAAAAGAAATATTTTTGGAACTAATTTGATATTTTTAATGAAAATGTTCTAATTATGAGTAAATGAATTAAATATGTTATGTGAAGTAAGAAAATTAGAAAATATGATTTTATGGCTTGAGAATCATATATGAGGTATATGCAGATTTTTGATGAGGGTTTTGGTTATTGGTGATGAAATCTTATGAGTTTGGCATTTTAGGATGATTAAATGCATTTATTAGCTAGTAAAGTGTAAACAATTAAAATAAATTGTTTATAAGTTTAAGAAATGATTAAAATATTGTGATAATATTAATAATATTAGATTATGAGATTATTAAGTGATTTATAACATTTTGATTAAGGTGTTATGAGATCATTGATTTATGAATCTTATTCTTGAGATTAAATCTATATGTGATTATATTGTTTTTATTATCATATATAACATTCTTATAACCCTAATGATGATATTTCTCTTTGACTTGAGTGTAAAGATGGGTAGATTATTGGTATGATCATGACTATAGGTTCTATTTGGCCAGTAGTACAAAGTTGAATTGTTAATTGGTATGATCATGACCATTGAATTTATAATTGAATATCTTTAGCTTAAGTGCAAAGGTGAATTGATCAACATATATGGTTATAATTATGGTTTATATAAATTCTGAAATGATTATGTATTTCTTTGAGATATGAATATCTTTGGCATGTAGTGCAAAGATGAATTATTGATGAATATCTTTGGCCCATAGTGCAAAGATGACATGTTGTTGAATATCTTTGGCCGTAGTGCAAAGATGATCTGTTGTTGAATATCTTTGGCCTGTAGTGCAAAAATGAACTGTTGATGAATATTTTTGGCCCGTGGTGCAAAGATGAATTTATTAGTATGATTATAAACATGAACTGTGATTTGGTATAACCATGATCTTTGATATTTCAGGTAAAGACAGGTGATGAAAATTATCTTCGTCCTGAATGCGAAAAGGAATTTAGAACTACAATTATGATTATGAGTTATTCACATGATTGTGGAAAAGAACTATTGATTGATATTACAAGGATAAAACATTGTTGGTGGACTTTTAATATGGAGAAGATAATAGACTTTATGGTCTATTTGACTCTTCTAATGGATTGCTCGTTCCGCTGCAACTATGGTTTAAAAGTTTTATCATCTACCATATGTTATAAATCTCTGATTTATTACTGATGAAGGCTATTGATAATTTAATTATCTTTAGTCATAATATTTTTATCGAAGCTAGTTGTGCTTTCACCCTTTTGCTTCACAATTCCTTTCGTGTAATAAAAGTGTCACGAATTGAAGCGGGGGATAATGGAATAGAGCGGTGTCTATATTTGTTGAGGTTCTCCCTAAATAGTATGGAAATAATTTTATTGAGAACTTTAGATAACTGTGTCGTATTATATATGCCATTTGATATTTAATTTTTGGTGAACCGAATATGGGCGAGGTGAACCCAACTTTGGAAGGTGTTTTGTCACTATCATACAAGATGTCTAATGACGTATATAACCTCGTGTTATCATAAAGGCGGGGTTCATGCACATCCACTCTTTGAGTATATCTACGAAGCACTACCTATATGACCTTGGAGTATATTTGAAATATAATTTTCACTTGGAGACAACGGAGATAATTATATGTCAAGAGAAAACTCACCATTAGAAAGAATATGATAGTAATCTTCTCATTTTTTTTGGGGTCTATTGGGTCAACCAAGGATAATTATGTGGAGATATGATATCTATCATAACCTAGACGCCTGACCTCCCATGTACGAAGGTTTTCTTGAGCACTTTCCAAAGATTCTGATTTCCAAAACAGTTTTTGACTGTACTTTTATGTAAGGTGTCATTGTGACGTACTACCCAAGTTGGTGTCAAGAGTCACAGTTGGTATATATATTTGTATCAAAACTCACAACATATGTGTTGTTGTATTTTGCACGACAATTGTTGTAATAAAGTTGTAGTTGTTTCTGTACCATATTTTTGATGACTCAGAATAGGTTGGTTGGATTGGACCTATTTTGGGGGCGTTACATTTGGTATCAGAGCTTAGGGATATGGTCTCTGGCGGAGATCGGGGAATAGAACTAGGGGGGGGGGGAGATGAGTAAATCCTTCGCTAGTGTGTCCTACCTAAGCTTATTTGTTGGTCAGTCATAATATCGGGATATTATGTGATATGTTAATTTGTTCAATTAACCCTTTTTTTGAAGCTGTATTCTAGAATGATATCTGAAATACAGGAGATGAACAATGGAGAAATCATGAGGACAGGGAAGATGGAATCTGAGATGAAAGTATGGTATTCTCTACTCTTTGAAATACCAGGTACGTAAATTTCGAGGACAAAATTTTATAAGGAGGGGAGATTGTAAGACCCCAAATTTTATGAAATAAAAATATTTAATTTTTCTTATAATTACTATTCACGAGTTACTATTCACGAGTTACTATTCACGAGTTACTATTCATGAGTACTATTATTAAGCGAAGCATGATATTTTTTTACGTGAAGGTACTTACTCGATAATTATTTACAGTAATTCTACATTCAATATTTTATTTTATTGATTCAATAATTACTACGTTGATATTTTATATTATTGTTGTTTTAATTGTCACTACATAGTATTTCCCATTATCGGATCAATGATTCATTTTATTTTAATAATATTAATAGATAACATTATTGGCAATGTTTAGAAAGTTACATACAAGGAGAGGTTTGGTCACCTAATTGCGCTCGAAGGAGAAATCCTTATTGGAAAGCCCCTCTTTCACGAAGCTACTGGTTGTCATTATTGTGATTCTGTAATATTATTTGTGAATAATTAATTATTGATTTATATGATAAGGAAAATATTCATTTTTTGTGGATATAGATGGAGAAATTTTTGTGTGGATATAGATGGAGATTTTTTTTAATTAATTATTGATTTATATGATAAGGAAAATATTCATTTTTTGGAAATGATCGTGTCGCAGTATGAGGCTAAATTTGCAGAGTTGTCCCGGTTTGCATCCCATTTGGTCGATAATGAGGAGCGAATGACGCAAATATTTCTAAGAGGTTTGAAACCTGAGATACGTCAATATCTTATATCTCACAAACTTTGTTTATATTCAGATGTTATGAATAGGGCTCAGTTATTGGAGCATGATAATGAGTCAGCACAACCAAAAGGCAACGACCAACAACACGATAATAATCGTACCGATGACAACGGTCATCGGAACAATGATAACCATCGTGGGGGAAATTATCATGCCAAGAATGATAACCACTTCGGTGGAAATCATGGCCAAAATAATAGAACTGGAAATTTCAAGAAGAGAAGGTTCAATAATGATGGAAAGACAATGAAGACCAAAGACCGTTTCAAAGGAAGAAGAACGATCATCGATCAGTATGTTTCAAATCTTGGATGAGGGAGGGACACATCCAAGTCAAAGCGTATCGCAAAGAATCCAAATCGTGTTTCAATTGTGGAAGAGAAGGTCACCTAGCTCGATTTTATCGTATGGTGAAGTCAAGTCCAGCTGGGATAGTGATGCCAAAGGATGTCTCAGACAAGCCAAAACTGGTAGTTTAAGAGAGAGCGTTTTTTTCCGTAACGAGGAACCTGAATAAAATTATCACGGGTAAATTAATCATAAACTTTTGCGAAGTCTATACCGTGTTAGATACCGGTTCTACTCACTCTTTCATTTCACCTAGTTGTGTTCAATGTTTGAATTTAACTCCGAAGAAGTTAGACTTTGATTTATCTGTTGAAACTCAGTTGGGAGAAACCTTCGTTACCTCTACTATTTATAAATCTTATTTGATTCAAATCAACACTTTTACGTTACCTGTCGATCTTATCTCTTTGAAATTTTTTGCATGGATGTGATTTTTGGAATTGATTGGTTAACTACTCATCATGCTTTTCGTAAGGTTGTTAGCTTTCATATTCCTAACTTTTTAAGTAACCAAACCACTAAAGTCAATCACTGTCATATCAAGCCATAAGTAAATAGCCCCGAGCCTTTCGTTGTTGACTTCCTTGTGTGGAATGCATCGAAGCCAGACTTTCTGTAGGCGATGTCGTGAATGACGATGGCAAGTTGATAGGTATCAATGTGACGTACTATCCAAGTCTTGGATGAGAGTCACAGTTTTGAATGACATTTCTATTGTTAATAGATTTCCTGACGTATTCTTGAAGACTTCTTAACCTACCCTAGAGCGTGAAATCGAATTTTGTATATTGAAAGATACAAAACCCATTTCTTAAACCCTCAAATATTTCTTCAACTAAAATGAGGCGTAACATGCGCCTAAAAGACGTTGGCTCGGTATTGAAGATTACGATCGTACCATTCAATATCATCGTGGAAGAGCGAACGTGGTAGCTGACATGTTGAGTAAAAGATCGTATGCATTTACGAGTGCGATGTTGTTAACACAAAAACCCATTTCGTATAACTTACAAATGATGAAGATAGAGTTAAAGACTTTAGGGACCCACGTGAAGATAACGAATATACGAGTATAATTAATTGATAAAGTTAAAGCTGTGCAAGCTACATACTTAGAGCTGATGAATGTGAAGAAAAAGGTTCAAGAGGGTATTATTCTAGAAACAAGAATCGATGAAAAGAGGAAATCTCAACCCTCGATTTAATTGGCCCATTTGAAATCCTCGATCGAGTAGGAACTGTGGCCTATAGACTCGTTTTACCGCCAAGTATGTCGCGTGTTCATAATGTTTTTAACATATCGATGTTACGTAAATATGTGGACGACCCGAACCACATTATTGATTTAGAACCGGACGAGATAGAAAAAGATTTAACGTATGAGGAGATACGTGTTAAAATCTTGGATAAGAAGAATCGTATTCAACATTCAAAGGTTATACCTCAAGAGTTAGAATATGACGAGGTATCCTCAACTCTTCAGCATACCAGATACGTATGTAAATTTTGAGGGCAAAATTCCATAAGGAGGGGAGATTGTGAGACCCCAGATTTTATGAATAAATATTTTATTTTCTCAAAATAATTTTTTGAATATTATGGTGTGGATTTGATATAATATTATAGTTGTGGGTAGTATTTATAAATTTTTCAAAGTACGCAAGTTGTTATATAATATTCTTTTTATCGGTGAATATTCGTACGACGGCATAATCATTGGTGGACCCCACAAAGGAAGTACTATCGTAGTTAGAAAACGACAAAAATATTTTATGAAAATAACGGCAGAGGTTTTACCATTAATATTGTTGAACTACCCGGTAGTAAAAGTACAGTAATACGCGTGGTTACATATTAACACACGGTATTGATTATTAATACTTACGTGAGAAGTCACTCAGTTATACTCAATTATTGCTACAGTAATTGTTACATCATATCTTTCATATTATTGATTCGATTATTGTTACAATATCATCTGCATAATATATATGTTATTTTATTAAATCAATAATTAAGACGACAAATTTATTCATATTATAAATTGCAATATTTACAATGTCTAGAAGTTCTGTCAAAGAGATGTTAGATAATCTAATTGCGCGCCAATAGGGAGAAATCCTTATTGGAAAGCCCCTCTTTCCTGGGAACGACCTGGTTGATAAATATTGTGAGTTATAATATTAATGATGAATGTTATTAAAATTGAAGTTATGTTCGGAGTTGAATTTGTAGACGCGGACGTGATATTTGAGTTCGGAACGATGAAATTAGTAAAAATAGTTTATAAACACAAAATTTTTCGGGATTAACTTTTTGGTCAAAAAGTCAACATTTGACTTTTTCGAGAAAAGTCAAACTTCAAAATTTCAAAATTTATATTGTTGATAAAAATAGTTTCATTGTGTTGGAATTATTTGTGTTAGTGAAAATCGACATTTATTTCAATAATAATTGATGTCTGGAGGTTATATTGGCCAATTGGGTATTTAACCGGATAAATGAGCAATTGATTGCTATTAATTTAAATGATTATAACTATTTGTTTACATGTGTGTACTATTGATTCACATTCTTGTTACTATTAGGGGAGTTGGTGCAAGATTGATAATACTTGCATGACTAAGTTAAAAATGGAGGTATAGATGGAGTACTTATCTTTATAATTGTTTTTATCACATGATTAGAACTATTGAGTCACATGATTTACTATTGATTCACATTATTTACTATTAGGGGAGGTGGTGCAAGTTTGATAATACTTGCAGGACTAAATTAAAAATGAAAGAAAAGTTAGAGGTATTGTACTGTAATTTTTTGAGCCCCAAAACGTGCAATTATCGAAACTATATTTTTCTATAAATAGAAGCTCATTCTTCCTTTATTTCTCACCAATTCACAAAAGCTTTAGAGCAATTATTATAGAGAGAAATTATAGAGAGAAAGAAGAAGAAAAGTCTACTACCTCACTATTCCAAAGATTATCTTTTTTTTTTCTAAGGTAAGGGTATTATTTCTTTTGTATTCATGAAGAGAACTTCATTATTCCATTATTTATTATTCGGTTGGAATAACTCAGATATCGCCAAGCTACCCTATACTTGGTGAAATTTTTTACATTATTCCATTTGTTATTATTCATTGGAATATCCTCATTGTGCATTTTGTGGGACCGATTAAAAGTCTTTATTATTACATTGGAATATCACATGCATGCGTTTCTGTTTGGATCTTATTCCGTCTTTATTATTCTGTTGGAATATCTCATGCATGCGTTCTCACGGACTTGATTCTCTCGCTCTTTATTATTCATTTGAATATCCACATGCATGCGTTTTACATGGGACTGATTCCGATTATTTATTATTACATTGGAATAACCCGCATGTGCGATCTATCGCATGCACTGGTGATTTCTTTTGTTATTCCATTCTTTATTATACTCGGTTGGTTAAAGTTTTGACTTCTATACTCCATGAAATTAGTGGAATATCCTTGATATTTCAAGGCTTCATCCAAAGATCTCTTTTCATGGAAATATTCTTACGAGCATTCTTGAATTTTACTCCACAAAGCGAAGATCATGTTGACCATTTGGACGTTATTGATTCCTGGATAAATTAATTCTTGAACTTGTTTTATTGAATTATTATGTCATTGTCATCATCCTCATGTTTATATTATGTTGAAAGTCATCTGTAGCCTATAGTGCATAGATGGACTTGGTATGATTATGACCAGGGATTATTCGGTATAATCATGACCGTAATGTGACAAATGATGTGGTAAAAAAAAGTCCTCATTGGCCCGTAGTGCATTGATAGATAGTTTTTGGTATGATTATGGCTATGGATTCTCTTCGGCCAAGGGTGCAAAGATGAATTATTTTATGGCATGATCAGGACCGTTGAGGAAAACACGATTATCTTTGGCCTGTAGTGCATGGATAATTCGTGGTCGTGATACTAAAGAATAATCTTGGCCTGTAGTGCAGGGATGAGTTAATGATGTGGATTATTTATTAAGCTGAGTCTCAGCGATAAAATTTTTGATAAATCTTTTTAAATCATAGAAGATAGTAGATTTTATAATTTACTTGACTCTTCTAATGGATTGCTTATTTCGCTGCAGTTTTTGATCTAAAACTTGTTGTCTATTGTATTCTATCAGTTGTTATACTGTTGAAGGCTAATGATAATTTATTCTCGCATTATCTTAGTCATAATATTTCTTCTTTGGGCTAGTTGAGCTCACCCTTTCTTTCCTTTGTTCTCTTGTGAAATGAGAGAACGAATGGGACTAGTCTGGGAATAGAGTGATGGTCCTAGATGGTGCATTAGTAGTCCTCACTATTATGTGAAATAGTGTGATAATAATTGTAATGAGGACTCCTTTTGAGTTTGTATAATCTCTAGTAGACAATATTTGTATTCAAACTCACAGTTTATGTTTTGTCGTATTGTACACGACAGTTGTATTATTAAGTTGTATTTAAATTCTGTACCATGTATCTGGCGACTCAAGATGGGTGATGTATACCTAATTTTGGGGGCGTCACAGTTTCTCTCTCTAGAGTTTCAGTAAATTCGTAAGAAATAATGAAGGAATGAACTTCTATTTATAGGAGAATGGACTGAATAGTAACTAATTCATGAACGTCCAGATTGATTTACTTTTAAACGGACGATCCATATTGATTTACTATTAAAACTTTAAACCATCGATCCATATTGATTTACTATTATAACTTTACACCAGCGGTCCATATTGATTTACTATTATATCTTCAACCAACGGTCTGAAAAATTAGCACATCTTCTCATGGAATAATATTGTACCCAAAAAATGATTTGGACCGAAAAGAAATATATCTTACGGGTGAATAGTACCCCGTGAATAGTAACTCGTGAATAGTAACCCGTGAATAGTAACTCGTGAATAGTAACTCGTGAATAGTAACTCGACACGGAAAGTACCCCGAATACCAGATTGAACAATATAACCTCCAGACATCAATTATACTAACACAAATAAGTCCAACACAAAGGAACTATAAAATTCATCTTTAATCAACACGAACTTATTCATCATTAATATTATAATTCACAATATTTAACAATCAGGTCGTTCCAGGAAAGAGGGAGCTTTCCGATAAGGATTTCTCCTTATTGGCGCGCAATTAGGTGACCAAACCTCTCCTTGACAGAACTTCTAGACATTGTCAATATTGCAAATGATAATATGAATAACTTTGCCGTCTCAATTATTGATTTAATAATATATCATATAATGCAGATGATACTGTAACAATAATTGAATCAATAATATGAGAGATATGATGCAACAATTACTGTAGCAATAATTGAGTATAACTGAGTGACTTCTCACGTAAGCATCAATAATCAATCTGAGTGTAACTGCTCTTATGCAACCATGCATACATCTTGTACTTTTACTCTAGGGTAGTTCAACAGTTTTAACGGTAACACCTCCGCCGTTATTAGAAAGATAATTTGGTCGTTTTCTAACTACGATAATACTTCCATTATGGGGTCCACCAATGATTATGCCGTCGTACAATATTCCCTGTTAAAACGAATATTCCCCGACCAATCGAATATTATATAACCACTTGCTTATTTTGCAAAATTTATAAATACTATCCACAACTATAACATTATATCAAATCCACACCATAATATTCACAAAATTATTTCGAGAAAATTAAATATTTATTTATAAAATCTGGGGTCTCATATCAACTAGCCCAGTAAGAAATATTATGACTAAGATAATACAGAATAAATTATCCTTAGCCTTCAACAGTATAACAACTGATAAAATATAATAGACAACAAGTTTTAGATCAACAACTGCAGCGGAATAAGCAATCCATTAGAAGAGTCAAGTAGAGTATAAAATCTACTATCTTCTATAATTTAAAAAGTTTTTCATCAACTTTATCGCTGAGACTCAGCTTAACAAATAAAATCGAATCATCCCTGCATCACGGCCAAGGATATTCATGTAATCATCAATGGTCAAGATTATACCGAATAATCTCTAGTCATAATTGTAAGACCCCAACTTATTATAAATGAAATTGAATTTCTCTATTTATTATTTTGAAATAGTAAGAGTTAAATTGATTAATGTGGTTAGTTATGGGTAAAATGCGCAAATATTTCAAATAAGCAAGTGGTTATAAAATATTCTTTTTTTATCAGAGAATATTCGTTTGGTCGTGGAATATTCTTCCGCTTTGGGAATATTAAATCTGACGGTAGTGATCTTTAATGGGCCCCATAACGGAAAATGATTGGATGAAGAAAACGACAAGTATAAATTGTTTATAAATAACGACGTAGTTGTTACCGTTAATACTGTTGAAATACCCGGTGGTTAAAACACGATGTCTGGCGTTGTTCTTACAAGAAGACACGGTATTGCACAAATTATTGATTCTTACGTAAAGAAGACACTACTTAATAATTATTACAGTTAATTCTTGTTCAATATTTTATTTTATTGATTCAATAATTGCTTTGTTGATATTTTATATTCTTGTTGTTTCGATAATTGTCACTACACAGTATGTTCTATTATCGAAGCAATAATTCATATTATCTGAATAATATTATTAGATAACATTATTGGCAATGTTTAGAAAGTTCTGTCTAAGGAGAGGTTTGGTCACCTAATTCAGCGTTAGTAAGGAGAGATCCTTATTGGAAAGCCCCTCTTTCACAGGGAGCGGCACAGGCCACAAGATCTTGTGATTACGTAATATTATTTGTGAATAATTAATTATTGATTTATATGATAAAGAAAATACTCATTTTATATGGATATGGATGGAGAAAATTTTTTAATGTGACAATTGTTGAAAATTGATATTTTATCTTTTTCGATAAAATGATTCATTTAAATATATTATTATATTTTAATAATATAATAATGGTGATATTTTTACAATGAATGTGGGATATATGAGTATATGAGGAGGAAGAGTATTTTTGTTGCAATAAATGTTAAAAACATGTTTTTCATGTTGGTGGACCCATTTCTTGACTGAAATTTGATTATAACCTGTAAAATCGTCCGTATATGAATTTCGGTCAATTTTTGTTTGGAATTTGGAAAAACTTTCTTCTGCAAAGTTGTAGACAATGGAATTTTCTATGGAAAAGACATAAGGTTTGAATTTTTCTGACAAAAGGGCTATTTATTATGAATTATTGAAGTTTTGAAATTCCAAAATAATTGATTTTTGAAGTTTTAAATATTTTTAATAAGAAAAATATTTTTTTGATTCAGGTGAGGTGGGTCACTCTTGGTGGCTGATGTTTTGAATCAGATTATGTGTGCGTAAGAATTTAATAAATATATATTAATATTTTATTAAATTTTCTGCTTTGGTGTTCTAAGCATTTTCCTATAAATAGGGTGCTTAGGTTAGAATTGAAAAATACACCAGAAACTGAAGTTTTCTCTCTCTTTCTCTCTCTATATTATCGAGCATATTCTTGTGAGTATTTTAAGACTTTGAGTGTTGCTATACGGTGGAAGTTCCTTGACTCTATATCCGATATTCGGTCAATCTTATCTTTTCGAGGTAAGGGATATTAATTTTTTAAAAAATGATATTATTTCTTTCAATATTATTATGCTTTAATATTGGTAAGATTTTTCTTGTGAAATTCTTGTCTTTTAGTGTCGATTATTACTTATTCACGATACTAAGACTATTCACGATATCGACATTATTCACGATCACAAGACTATTCACGAGAAAAATTAAATTTTGTTTTCCTCCAAAATATCTATTATGGATACTAGCTTTGATTGTATCCATGTTTTGATCATTCTTGAATTTTACTCCACTATGATTACTTATGAGGTATTTTTGGACATGGATAAACCGAAATACGAATCCTTAATATTTGTTATTTTGTTTCCTTTGGATTCGTTTTCTTTAAAATATATTTTCATCATCCTCTACCCTAAATGATGATATTCTTGAATATCTTTGGCTGTAGTAAAAGATGAATGATTTCGATGAATATCTTTGGCCGTAGTGCAAAGATGAGCAGTGTTTAGATGAACATGACCGGTGATGAATATCTTTGGCTGTAGTGCAAAGATGAATATTTGATTCAGATATATATTGATTGATGTTCTGAGGATAAAATATCGACGATGAACTTTTAAATTCATATATAGAAGATAGTCGATTTCATTCTCTACTTAACTCTTCTAATGAATTATTATTTCCGTTGCGAATATTGATTTAAAACTGGTTATCTTTTTTATTCTATTAGCTTTTTCCCTGTTGAGGACTAATGATAATTTGTTCTATGTTATCTTAGTCATAATGTTCTTTACTAGGCTAGTTGAGCTCACCCTTTTCCTTTTTGTTCCATTTTTCTTCTCAGGAGGCGAGAATGTAGCGAGTACTAGTCGGGGTGTGGAATGATGGTTCTAGAAGTTGTTTTAGTAGTACTCACTATTTTGTAAAATAGTATATCAATAATTGTAATGAGGACTTATTTGAGTGTGGATATTGTCTAGATGACAATATTTGTATTTAAACTCACAGTTTAAGTGTTGTCGTATTTTGCTCGACAGTTGTATTAATAAAGTTGTAGTTGTTTCCGTACCATGTATTTGGCGACTCAGAATGGGTGTTGTATACCTATTTTGGTGGCTTCACAGTAATCATACCAACAACTGTCCATCAATGAACTACAGGCCAATGAGGACTTTTACCACATCATTCGTCACATTACGGTCATGATTATACCGAATAATCCCTGGTCATAATCATACCAAGTCCATCTATGGACGTAAGCCAAAGATGACTTTAATCACAATATAAGCATGAGGATGATGACAATGACATAATAATTCAATAAAACAAGTTCAAGGATAAATTTTAAATATTTATAATTTAATTTATCCAAAAATCAATAACATCCAAATTGTCAACATAATACTACTTTGTAGAGTAAAATTCAAGAATAATATTCATGTACCAAAAATAATTTGGACAGAAAAGAAATATATTTTTGAATTGAATAGTACCCGTAAATAGTACTTGGGAATAGTATCCCGTGAATAGTACCCAGACACAAAAAAGTGTCCCAAATACCCGAGTGAATGATACTAGAGTGAATAGTAATCGGGTGAATAGTAACTCAAGTAAATAGTAACTTCGTGAATAGTATAAAACGAAAAAAAAGTGCCGAATACCGAGTAATAATACTAGAGTGAATAATAGAAGGGTGAATAGTAACCCGTGAATAGTAACTTTCGTAAAAGAAAAATACCAAAAAGAAAATGATATTCCATGGCGAGTACAAAAGAAATGATATCTCATACGAGTATAATAAAATATCTGAAAAGCTAAATGGATTTTCACCGCCATGCAGTAATCCACGCAGATAGATCATTTCCACAATTTAATAAGGAATGAATCTGAAGGATCATTCACCATGCATACTGGTGAGTCCACATGAGCGAGTTATTCCAACGAGAATAATAAAGAATGGAATAATGAAGAATTCACCATACATGTGGTAGTCGCGTAGAGCGAGTTATCCAATGAATAATAAAGAATGGAATAATGAAGAATTCATTAAGCATGCGATAGACCAGCGCAGACATGTTATTCCAACGAGAATAATAAAGAATGGAATAATGTTAGAATTCACCGAGGCATGCGATAGACCGCGCACATACATGTTATTCCAATGTAATAATAAAAATGGAATAATGAAGAATTCATCAAAGGCGATGCGATAGGCCGCATGCAGACGAGTTATTCCAAATGAATAATAAAGAATGGAATAACAACCTTACGAGTAATGAAAGAAAATAACTCTCTTCATGAATACGAAAAGAAATAATACCCCTTACGAATATTAAATGAAAATAATATTCATACGAATACGAAAAATAATTTCTCTTCAGAATATGAAATAAATAATACCCCTTACCTTTAGAAGAAAACTGGATACTGGAATAGTGATGTAGCAAACTTCTTTTCTTCTTTATCTCTATAATTTCTCTCTATAATAATTGCTCTTGTGAGACTTAGTGAATTGGTGAGAAATGAAGGAAGAATGAGCTTCTATTTATAGGAAAATATAGTTTTAATAATTGCACATTTTGGGGCTCAAAATATTACAGTATAATACCTTCCTCTTTTTCTTCATTTTTAATTTAGTCCTGCAAGTATTATCAAATTTTCACCACCTCCCCTAATAGTAAATCATGTGAATTAATAGCAAATCATGTGACTCAATAGTTCTAAACATGTGAAAAATTTAATTATAGTATAGTACTTTCATCTATACCTCCATTTTTAATTTAGTCATGCAAGTATTATCAATCTTGCACCAACTCCCCTAATAGTAAATCATTGGAATCAATAATACACACATGTGAACACATAGTTATAATCATGTGAATTAATAGCAATTAATTGCTCATTTATCCGGTGAATTACCCGATTGGTCAATATAACCTCCAGACATTAATTATTATCGAAATAAATATCGATTTTCACTAACACTAATAATTCCAACACAATGGAACTATCAATTTCATTTTAATCAACACGAACTTATTCATCATTAATATTATAACTCACAATATTTAACAACCAGGTCATTCCCAGGAAAGAGGGGGCTTTCCAATAAGGATTTCTCCCTATTGGCGCGCAATTAGATTATCTAACCTCTCCTTGACAGAAATTCTAGACATTGTCAATATTGTAAATAATAATATGAATAACTTTGTCGTCTCAATTATTGATTTAATAATATAACATATTATTCAGATGATCTGATGACAATAATTGAATCGATAATATGAGAGAGATATGATGCAACAATTCATCGAAGTAATAATTGAGTATAAACTGAGTGACTTCTTACGTAAGCATCAATAATCAATCTGTGTGCTACTTATGCGAACTACAGCGTATTACTATACTTTTACTCTAGGGTAGTTCAGCGGTTTAACGGTAAAACTTTCGTAGTTATTTTTATAAAAGATAATTTTGTCGCTTTTCTAACTACGACAATACTTTCGTTAATAGGGGTCCACAATGATTGTCTTGTCGTCGTCTGAATATTCCTGTTAAAACGAATATTCCCCGAACAATCGAATACAACGAATATTTTATAACAACTTGCATACTTTGCAAAATTTTTAAATAACACCTTTAACTTTAACCTTTATCAATTTAACCATTTCCGAAATAAAATAATAATTATAAGAAAATTGAATACTTTCATTTCATAAAATTCGAGGTCTTACATTTGAAGTCTTTAATATTTATCATTGATCTCACTTGATTGAATCTTTACATCATTGTCATCATTCTCATACTTATATTGTGTTGAAAGTCATCTTTGGCTTACGTGCAAAGATGGACTGTTGATTTTTGATTTTACAGTTGTATATATTTGGCTTACGTGCAAAGATGGACTGTTGATTATTAGTTTTTCAGTTGTATATCTTTGGCTTATGTGCATAGATGAACTGTTGATTGATATGATTACGACCAGGGATCATTCGGTATAATCATGACCCGTAATATTACAAATAATATGGTAAAAGTCCTCATTGGCATGTAGTGCATTGATGGATAGTTATTGGTATGATTATTATCAGGGATTATTCGGTATAATCATGACCATTGTTGAAAACACGAATATCCTTGGCCCGTAGTGCATGGATAATTTGTGGTCATAATACTAATGAATATCCTTGACCGTAGTGCAGGGATGATTCGATGATGTGAATTATTTATTAAGCTGAGTCTCAGCGATAAAATATTGATTATACACTTTTAATTCGTAGAAGATAGTAGATATCATGCTCTACTTGACTCTTCTAAAATACAGTTGTATGTCTTTGGCCTGTAATGCAAAGATGAATTGTTAATGAATATCTTTGGCAATAGTGCAAAGATGAATTTATTAGTATGATTATGAACAAGAATTGTGATTTGGTATAACCATGATTTTTGATGTTTCAGGTAAAGACAGGTGATGAAAATTAACTTCGTCCTGGATAAGAAGAGGAATTTAGAACCACAATTATGATTATGAGTTATTCATATGATTGTGAACCGGAACTGTTGATTGATGTTACAGGGATAAAACATTGTTGGTGGAATTTTAACATGGAGAAGATAATAGACCTTATGGTCTAATTCACTCTTCTAATGGATTGCTCGTTCCGCTGCAACTATGGTTGAAAAGTTTTATCATTTACCATATGTTCTAAATTTCTGATTTATTACAGATAAAGGCTATTAATAATTTAATTATCTTTAGTCATGATATTCTTTACTAGGTTATTTGTGCTCACCCTTTTGCTTCACAATTCCTTCGGTGTAATAAGAGTGTAATTTGAATTAGAGTGAGGGTATGAGGGAATAGAGCAGTGGTCTCTAGGCTGTGGAGGTTCTCCCTAAATAGTATGGAAATAATTTTATTGAGAACTTTAGAATAGTGTGTTGTATTTTATACATCATTTAGTAGTTATATTTGGTGAATCAAATAAGGTGAAAGCGAACCCAGCGTTGGAAGGGTGTTTTGCCACTATCATTCAAGATGTCTAATGATATGTGACTTCGTGTTATCATAAAAGAGTGGGGTTGTGCACATCCACTTCTTTGAGTATATATACAAGCACTACCTATATAATCTTGGTGTTTGGTTGAAGTATAATTCTCGATTAGAGGCAGTGGAGATAATGATATGTCGAGAGAAGACTCACCATTAGAAAGAATATGATAGTAATCTTCTCGTTTTTCTTTGGGGGTCTATTAGGTTAACCAAGGATAATTACGTGGACATATGATATCTATCATAACCTAGACGCATGGCCTCCCATGTACGAAGGTTTCTTTGAGCACTTTTTGAAGATTTTAATTTCTAAAACAGTTATTGACTGTACTTTTATTTAAAGTACCATTGTAAGGTGTTGTGGTCGAGGCACCATGAGAGTTATATATATTTGTATTAAAACTCACAGCTTATGTGTTTTCGTACTCTGCACGAAAGTTCAACAGTTGTATAAATGAAGTTTGTATTTGATTTTTATAGTGTGATATCTGGCGACTCAGAATGGATTGTGTGGACCTATTTTGGGGCGTCATATAATGTCTCCAGATCTTTAGTGCGAAAACGACTGCTGCCAACTCTAGATCACGAGTAGGGTTGAGTTTTCATGAGGCATAAGCTATGACATTTCCATGTTGCATGAGAACACATCCTAAACCTTTGCCTGAAGCATCGCTGTATATGACAAATCCCTCCGAACCTGATGGTATTGTCAAAACAGGTGCTGAAATGAGTTTTCTCTTGAGTTCTTGAAAACTCTTCTCACATTCCTCGCTCCAATCGAATTTTGTATCTTTTCGAGTCAGCTAAGTTAATGGAGTAGCGATTCGAGAAAATCCTTTAACGAATCTCCGATAATAACTAGCTAAGCCCAGAAAGCTACGTACTTCGGTTACTAACTTGGGTTGCTCCCAGCTTTGAATTGCTTCAATCTTCGTTGGGTCAATAGATATTTCGTTATTTGATATCACATGCCCAAGGAATGCTACTTCCTTAAGCCAGAACTCACATTTCTTCAACTTGGCATATAGCTTATTTTCACGAAGCTTTTGGAGTATCAGCCTCAAGTGTTGCTCATGATCTTCACGGTTTTTGGAGTATATGAGGATGTCATCAATAAAGACAACCACAAAATGATCCAAATATTCCTTGAATACTCGGTTTATCATATCCATGAAAGCAGCAGGAGCATTGGTTAATCCAAAAGACATTACTAGGAATTCGTAATGCCCGTACCGAGTTCTGAAAGCAGTCTTTGGAATGTCATCAGTTTTAATCTTTAACAGATGATATCTGAAACGAAGATCGATCTTTAAAAAAAATTTGGCACCTTTCAACTGGTCAAACAGGTCATCAATGCGAGGTAACGGGTACCTATTTTTGATGGTGACATGATTCAACTCCCGATAGTCAATGCAAAGTCGCATACTCCCATCTTTCTTCTTTACGAATAGAACAGGAGGACCCCAAGGAGACGTACTCGGACGAATGAAATTGATGTCTAACAGTTCTTGAAGTTGGGTTTTTAACTCCTAAAGTTCAATATGAGCCATTCGATATGGGATTTTGGAAATGGGTTTTGTACCAAGTTCAAGGCCAATACAAAACTCGATTTCACGCTTTAGGGGTAGGCCAGGAAGTTCTTCAGGGAATACGTCAGGAAATTTATTAACAATAGAAATATCATTCAAATCTGACGTATTTTTGTTTAAATCCGTGACATGGGCTAAAAAAGCTTGACATCCATTTTTCAATAAACGAATGGCTTTATAGCTTGATATGACAGTGATTGTCTTTAGTAGTTTGGAAAATTTCAATTTTAGAATTTACATAATCAAAACAAGGTTGGATTAGGAATATGAAAATTGTAAGAATTTATGATTAGCTTACTCGTGATAACTTCGTTCGGGTTCTTGTGGCGCCCCAAAATTAGGTATCGTCACCCATCTTGGGTCGCCACTTACATGGTACATAAATTCAAATACAACTTACTAATATAAGCGTGCGTGCAATACGACATAAACTATGAGTTTGAATCAAATATTGTCTACTAGATAAATAATCAATTTTAGCGCTAATGAAGAAAGTTAACTAAGATAATGCGAATCAATCCCCTCAACAATGTTAAAAAATCACATCAAATGTAAGTATCTTTTAGGTTTTTTTCAAAGAGATCGGAATCGACGGGTAATGTGAGTGTGCCAATTCGCATTACGAGCCACTCGAGGAATCACGTAAGCCAAAGATAACATAATATAACATGAGGAACAAGATTTATAGCAGTTTGGTGTAAAACAGCGAGCATGGGATGTTGAATAAGCGATACCTTGAATGGATGTAATGAAGTTTTCTTCGATGCCAAAGTTTGATAGATAAGTCTTCTTAGCTAAGGATAATTCTAATTTCTTTAGAGTCGAATTACCACATCCATGAATTAATATTTCATTCTTTGAGACTCGACTCAATAATTAATCCATATCATCGAATCATCCCCGCACTCTGAGCCGAGGATATTCATTAGTATCACGACCACTAATTATCCATGCACTACGACCAAAGATAATCGTGTATTTAAGTATCGCGACCATAAAATTATCCATACTTTACTACCGAAGATAATTGTGTATTCATTAGTATCACGACCACAAATTATCTATGCACTACTACTGACGAAGATAATTGTGTATTCATTAGTATCAACGACCACAAATTATCCGTACACTATGACCAAAGATAATTGTGTATTCATTAAGATTAGGACCACAAATTATCCATACTACCAAAGATAATTGTGTATTCATTAGTATCACGACCACAAATTATCCATTACTACATTACCAAAAGATAATTGTGTATTCATTATATCGCGACCACAAATTATCCATGCACTACTACCAAAGATAATTGTGTATTCATTAGTATCACGACCATTAAATTATCCATGCACTAACTGGCAAAGATAATTGTGTTTTCAATTACGGTTATGATTATACCGAATATAATAGTGGTCATAATCATACCAAGTCCATCTATGCACTACTGGTGCGAGATGACTTTCAACATAATATAAACATGAGGATAATGATATAAAGAATCAATCAATGAGATAAAGGATAAATATTAAACATTTATTATATAATTTATCCGAGATTCAAGAATATCCCCATGTTATAAATCACTTATGTTAACGTGAGCTTTAGTTTAAATTTAGAGTTATAGAACTCCAGGTTATAGCGTTTTCGGAAAACCTAAATATTGAAATAGTCATAACTTGCTCATTTTAAGTCGTAATGAGCTCATTTTTGGACAGGAGGTACTTTATACCATATACTTTCATGTCCCAAAAGGCCAGAATTTTTCTCATAATTTAAGTGGCCGAAACAGTCCCTTAAAGTTTCGGGCAGTAGCATTTTTGAAATTTACAGCTTTGACCTCCTTGCTAAAATCAGTCCACACAAAATCTACAACACTTTTTCAGTAATTCCACTTGTATTAGTTAGGTAACTCATAGATCTAACTCTAGGACTTGACCACATTCAAAAAATTCAAAATATAATAGGAGATATGGTCAATTGAATTTCATGTTACGTTTTCACTAAAATCTGATTTTCAACTCTTTGTGATTTCTAAGAAACTTTCATGTTTTCACATAACCAACCAACATAACTCATCATAAAACTTACTAATACTTCATATACCCATGATTTTTATTAGTTCTATACTTTTTATTATGACTTTCATCATAATCAACGTCATGATCCTTTTAGTTGAAGAAATATTTGAGGGTTTAAGAAATGGGTTTTTATCAATAAATTCGATACAAAATTCGATTTCACGCTCTAGGGTAGGCTAGGAAATCTTCAAGAATAAATCAAGAAATTTATTAATGATAGAAATATCATTCAAATCATTACTCTCGTCCAAGACTTGGATAGTACGTCACATTAATACCAATCGGTGACTTCTATCCCTTAACACGGATGGCACCATTGATACCTATCAACTTGCCATCTTCAATGCGACGCCTCTGAAAGTGTAAAGTCCGGCTTTGCATTCCACACAAGGAAGTCAAACAACGAAAGGATCGCTCTTTTTACTTATGGCTTGATATAACAATGGTGATTAACTTTAGGATTTGGTTACTTTGAATTAGAGTATATGCGGGGTTGGTTAGGAATATGAAATCTAACAACCTTACAAAAAGAATAATGAGTAGTTAATCAATCGTTTTCAAAAATTACCTCAAAGGCAAGTATTTTCAAAGAGATAAGATCGACAGTAACGTGAAAGTGTTTATTTGAAACAACAAGATTAATAAAAATTGGAGGTAACTGAAGGTTTCTCCAAAAGTTTCAATAGATAAATCAAATTCTAATTTCTCCTGATTCAATAAGGTATAGACTAAGAAATTATAATTAACTAACCCGTGCTAACTTCGTTCAAGTTACCCACTTTTCGAGAAGTCACTTAAAAACGCCTTCCTGAAAGAAAGACTTTTGTTTTGTCCGAACTATTGGATTGACTTCACTATACCACAAAATAAGTTAAAATGACCTTCTCTTCGAAACTTATTACATGAAGTGGTTACCATTCTTAGTATGATAATTTCCCACGATTTCGATAAATCAAGATGATTATTATCAATTTTGTTTGAAATACGAATCAACACTCTCCGTTCACAAAACAAGGGTTAATTAACATATCACATATTATGAATTTATATCTCTTAACCCGTTCGGGTTCCACTTTTTAATCCACAAAATACCAAATAGCTTTGGTATACTTATAGACTAATACTAAATAGAAAAGAATGACCCTCTTCTTGAAATTCTCCCTCCTCTTTAAGTACTATTCTCACATCTTGGCAGGATTATATCCCAAGCTATGATTATTATCGTATTGTAACTACCTTTTTGGACACCAACTTGTGTCAAGACCTCACATTTTGGTACTCATCGAACTTTTGTCGCGAAGTTAATTAATATATATCCCCTACGGAGAGTCTAGCTTTAGGCTGCAGTGCATCCCCATCAACGAAGTCACCATCTTGTGAGGAGGCCTAAGCTACGGGGAACTCTTACTTACCTCTCATTAGGTACTGTCGACTTTACCAATCATTGACCCCTTTGAAAATTAGGTATCGTCACCCATCTTGGGTCGCCACTTACATGGTACATAAATTCAAATACAACTTATTAATATAATCGTATAACTTACTAATACATTACATAAACTAAATGAGTTTGAATACAAATATTGTCTACTAGATATTATACAAACTCAAAAGTCCTCATTACAACTATTATCATACTATTTCACGAGAATAGTGAGGACTACTAATGCTATCCTGGACCATTACTGTTCTCGACTGGTTCCGTCCTATGTTCTCATTTCACGAAGAGAGCGATGTGAAAAAGCTCAATTGAGCCCTAAAAGAAGAAATATTATGACTAAGATAATGCAGAATAAATTATCATTAGCCTTCAACAATGTTAAAGCGATAAAATACAATAGACAACCAGTTTAAGCTGCAGTGAATAAGCAATCCATTAAAAGAGTCAAGTAGAGAATAAAGTCTACTATCTTTTAGGTTTTAAAAGGTTTTCATCATTTTTATCATTTGAGACTCGACTTAATAAATAAACCACCACATCTAATTATCCCCGTACCTTGGCCAAGGATTTTCATCAAATTATCAATGGTCATGACTATACCGAATCACCCTCAGTCATAATCATACCAAAACTATCCATCAACGCATTACAGCCACCGAGGACTTTTGTCACATCATTTATATCAAGTCATGATTATCTTAGAATGATCCTCGTCATAATCATACTAAGTTATAACATGAGGATGATGACAATGACGTAATAATTCAATAAAACAAGTTCAAGAATTATTTAATCCATGAATTATTAACGTCAAATTGTCGAATAATCTTTGTTTGCATGTAGAGTAAAATTCAAGAATGATCGGAAGAATATTTCCATGAAAGATCTTTGGATGAAACGCAAATATCAAGGATATTCTACTAATTTCATGGAGTATAGAAGTCAAAGTTTTAACCAATGGGTATAATAAAGAATGGAATAACAAAAGAAATCACCGTGCATGCGGTGCAGATATAGACAAAGTTATTCAATGTAATAATAATAACGGAACGGTCGTGTGAAATTCACGCACAAGCGAGGATGTTCCAACGAGTAATAATAAAGATGGAACCGGATCCGATTGTAAAACACATGATAGGATATTCAAATGGAATGATAAAGACGCGGAACCGAGGTCCGGTGTAAAACACATGATGAGGATGTTCCAACAGAATAATAAAATCTAAACGGAAGTGGGTGTAAAACACATGAATGGGATGTTCAACCGGAATAATGAAGAATGTCACCAAGTATAGGGTAAAAGCGTATCAAAGTTATTGAATAATAAGCAATGGAATAACATAAGGATTTCACCAAGTATAGGGTATGCCATGATACTGAGGTTATGTATAGGGTATGCCACTTTTACGGAGTTATTCAATGAATAATAATGAATGGAATAATGGAAGTTCTCTTCAAGAAGAAAGAATAACACCCCTTACCGTAAAAGAATGAATATAGAAGTAGTGAAGTAGCAGAGTATACTCTTCTTCTTTCTATAATTCTCTCTATAGCTTCTCTCTATAATTCTCTCTCTAGAGTTTCAATGAATTCGTAAGAAAATAATGAAGGAATGAGCTTCTATTTATAGGAAAATGGAATGCATAGTAACTAATCCATGAAGCGGTCAAATTGATTTACTTTAATCGATCATTCATATTTAAAGAAAAATCTTTTAAATAAAATATAATATATTCTATTTATATAAAATATTTTACTATGCAAAACACTATGCAATACTATGCAAAACACTATGCAACACTATGCATAATAAAATATAATATATTCTATTTATAGAATAACTTTAATAAAATATTCTATTTTATATAAAGATGTTTCGCATTTTATTACGTTAATAATCTGAATAAAACAAAACGTCATTATCGCTATAATAATTCATATTATTAATCGACAATAATGGAATCAAATCGAGTGACTTCTCACATAAGCATCAATAATCAATCTGGTATCTTACGCAACCACACTGACATTATTCTTGTACTTTTACTCTTAAGAGTAGTTCAACAATAACCACGGTAAAACTTCCGTAGTTATTTCAATAAAATATTTTTGTCGTTTTTCGATCAATCTGATAATTACATTATTGGGTCCACCAATGATTGTTAGTTATCACGAATATTCCTCGCTAAACCGAATATTCCACCACCAATCGAATATAATATAACCACTTGCATACTTTGCAAAATTTATAAATACTACCACAACTATAATATTATCTTAAATTCACACCATAATATTAAAAATTATTTCAACAAAATTTAAATCTTTATTGATAAAATCTGGGGTCTCACATTCCTCGCTTTTTGGGAGGTCACGACAAACGCTCTCCCTTGAACTACCGGCTTTGACTTGTCTGGGAGAAACTTTGGTGTTACCGTCTCAACTGGAAATGACTTCGCTGCATGAAAAAATCGAGCTAATTGACCTTTTTTTCCTTAATTGTAACATACTTTGGGTTGCTGCGTACAGTTTGGACTAATGTGTCCTTTATGTCCGCATTTGTAACATACGACCGGTGGTCGTTCTCCTTCTTTGAAAACAGGTGATGGTGCTGCTGTCTTTCCATCGTTGTTGAATCTCCTCTTTTTAAAATTTCCACTTCTATTATCTTGGCCAGGATTACCACCGAAGTGGTTACCATTTCTGGCATAATGATTTCCTCCACGTTTGTTGTCACCGCTTCGATGACTGCTACCACTGGTATTATCATTTTGCCGGTTGCTATCTATTGGTTGGGCTGACTCATTATCGCGTTCCAATAACTGAGCCCTATTCACAACATCTGAATACAAACAAAGTTTGTGAGAAATGAGGTATTGGCATATTTCGGGTTTCAAACCTCACAGAAACATTCGCGTCATTCGCTCCTCATTATCAACCAAATGGGATGTAAACCGGGATAACTCGGCAAACTTAGCCTCGTATTGCGATACGGTCATATTGTTTTGCTCCATCTTGATGAATTCTACCTCCTCCATGTGACAAATACTTTAAGGAAAGTCCTTGTCGTTGAACAATTCTCTGAACTTCTCCCAAGTCATCTTTAGTGCGGAAGGTTGAGTACGCTTGTAAGACCCCAACTTTTATGAATAAAGATTAATTTTTCTCGAAATATATTTTTGAATATTATGGTTTGGATTTGAGATAATGTTATAATTGTGGGTAATATTTACAAATTTTACAAAGTAAGCAAGTGGTTATAAAATATTCGATTGGTCGGGGAATATTCGTTTTAATAGGGATTATTCGTACTATGACACAATCATTGGTGGACCCCATAAACGAAATTATTGTCGGAGTTAGAAAATGACAGAATTATCTTTTTATAAAAATAACGACGAAAGTTTTACCGTTAAACTGTTGAACTACCCAGTGGTAAAAGTACAGCAATACGCGTGGTTGCATAGTAACATACGCTATTGATTATTGATGCTTACGTGAAAAGTCACTCAGTTATACTCAATTATTGCTACAGTAATTGCTGCATAATATCTCTCATATTATTGATTTAATTATTGTCACAATATCATCTGCATAATATTTATTATTATTAAATCAATAATTGGGATGACAAAGTTATTCATGTTATTATTTGCAATATTGACAATGTCTAGAAAGTTCTGTCGAGGAGAGGTTTGGTCACCTAATTACGCGCTAATAGGGAGAAATCCTTATCGGAAAGCCCCCTTTTTCCTGGGAATGATCTGGTTGTTAAATATTGTGAGTTATAATATTAATGATGAATAAGTTCGTGTTGATTAAAGATGAAATTGATATTTCTATTGTGTTGGGATTATTAGTGTTAGTGGGAATTGACATCTATTTTGATAATAAGGGATGTCTGGAGGTTATATAGACCAATCGGTTAATTAATTGGATAAATGAGCAATTAATTGCTATTAATTCACATGCTTATAACTATTTGTTCATATGTATGTACTATTGATTCACATGCATGTACTATTAGGGGAGGTTGTGCAAGATTGATAATACTTGCATGACTAAATTAAAAATGGAGGTATAGATGAAGGTACTATACTGTAATTAATTTTTTCACATGTATAGAACTATTGATTCACATGAATGTACTATTAATTCACATGATGTACTATTAGGAGAGGTGGTGCAAGTTTGATGATACTTGTAGAACTAAATTAAAAATAAAGGAAAAGATGAAGGTATTATACTGTAATATTTCGAGCCCCAAAACGTGCAATTATCGAAACTATATTTTCCTATAAATATAAGCTCATTCTTCTTTCATTCTCACTAATTCACTAAGACTCACAAGAGCAATTATAGAGAGAGAAGCTATAGAGAGAAAGAAGAAGAGAAGTTTGTCACTTCACTATTCCAGTATCCAGTCTTCTTCTGAGGTAAGGGATATTATTTTTTTCAATATTCATAAGGAATAATATTTTCGTCCATACTCTGTAGTATGCGAGTAATATTATTTCGTCTCGTATTCCTGATTATACCCTCATTTTGTTAAAGTATTGCTTCTATACAACGTGAAATTAGTAGAATATCCTTGAAATTTGCGCTTCATCTAGTATCGTTTCACAAGAATATTTTCTGTACATTCTTGTTAAATTTTAAGTTTTTCATGCCGGAGTACTGTCCATGAATAGTATTCATTTTTACGGTACTATTCATAAAGTACTATTCACGGGGTACTATTCACAAAGTACTATTCATGGATACTATTCATAAAGTACTATTCACGAGTACTATTCATAAAGTACTATTCACGGGGTATTATTCCCGAAGTACTATTCACTCAGGTATTATTCACCAGGGGAATTATTCATGACAAAAATTGATTTCTTTGCTGTCCAAATCATTTATGATACAATATTATTCTTGAATTTTACTCCACAAAGCAGTATCATGTTGACAATTTGGACATTATTGAATTCTGGATAAATTAAATTAATTTTTAAAAATTTATCCTTTGTTTTCTTTTAATTGAATTCTTATATCTTTGTCATAATCCACATGCTTATTTTTTGATGAAAGTCATCTTTGGCTTACGTGCATAGATGGACTGTTGATTGGTATGATTATGACTAGGGATCATTCGGTATAATCATGACCCGTAATGTTACTAATGATGTGTTAAAAGTCCTCATTGGCCTGTAGTCCATTGATGGACAGTTGTTGGTATGATTATAACTAGGGATTATTCGGTATAATCATGACCATTGATGATTACATGAATATCCTTGGCCGTGGTGCAAGGATGATTCGATGATGTGGTTTATTTATTAAGCTGAGTGTTACAGAGTTAACTCACATGTACATATATTAAATTACAGGAGCGATTTAAGAAGCTCCGTCTCGCACGTGTAGCTGAGTTGTAGGCTGATAGGGGCGATCCCGAGATGTTAGATTCCACTATCCCTTCTCCTGAGATTAGTTTATCTCAGGATGAAGAGATGGCTCTTTGGGTCACTCTCAGAATCCTCCTAGTATCATTACTGGTCGGTATTGAGTGCTAGGGTTGCCGAGGAAAACAACCTATACACTACCTAGAGGTATAATATTTTAGTATAAATTTCTCATTCATGAATAAAGTTATTAATTTTGATTATTATTAATATTATATTTATTATTGCAGGCACTAGCTAGCGTCTGCGTCCGAGGGCCCCTGTGGGACCATCACATATGGGCGCTGGCTTAGATGATACTATATTCCAGCGGGTTATGGCGACGGTGTCGGAGACGTTTGGTACGTATCCGATATTCCGTCGTTAGGACTACCTTGATAGTTCTCTGCCTCTACCGGTTTGCTCGGGACATTGCGGTGGTGCGATCGCTTTAGAAATCACAGTATCTCTCTCGAGTAGTTCGTTAAATCACGATGTCTGTGACGAGATTGTTCCGATGGTGGTTACTTTACTCATAGACGCTTTTGGGCCGATGTTGAGTCAACCCTCGACTACTCAGGTATACTATTCATTTAAAATTCTCGTATTCTGTATGTTATTTAATTTTCATTTATTTTCATATTTAATTGTATCATATGGACTAATGAGTTATCACTACAACAAAAAGGCTAATACCGGTCGCTGTTAATGTTATTAACGACCGAAATGTGTTGTCGCGAGATATTTTTAGTCGTTGTTAGACATTTTTCTAGTAGTGTATTTTTAATTGTATCAACAAGGTGTTCATTCCAATCACGAGCATAGGGAAAACGTCGATGACGATTTTCATACGCCAAAGCAGCAGCATCGACGCTCACACGATGATCATCCTCACACCGGGGGTAGTACTACTCGATAACTTAGTTTTGTAGATGCATTTATACATATTTTATTTATCTTTACTATAGTTTAGCTTAATGGGATGTAAATTCGTCAAGTTTAGTATATGTTTGACGTATTGTAGTTTAAACCTTGTAATTACATGTCCTTTTTGTATATCTTATGAAAAATTAGACTATTTTCATTATTGTTGACCTTGGTAATTCATATTGAACTTGTATGTGTACAATGTTAGTTATTATTTTATGTATATGTTGTTGGAAGGTTATTATTATGTTGCATGTGTTGTTAGGAAAATAAACAAGTTTACAGGTACAAAAATATGGGTTATAACCCTGGATGTTGCCAAAACAAAAAAAAAACAAAAAAAAAACCTTATTCTCGACGGAATAAGATATCCTCGATGGAATTCCTTCAGAACTAATCCTTTGCACACGTCAGCTGGCTATGCCACGTGGCAGATTAACTTCGACTGAATAAAGTCGACGGACTGAATTTCGTCGAGGATATACTAACTCCAACCAAATAGTCAGTCAAAGTTGTTCCATCGGCGTTAGTTATCCCCGATTGAAATCTGGATGGATTTAATTTTGATGTGCCTATATCCGACCGAATTTTCAACGGAATATTTCGTCAGGATTAGTATATCCTCGAAGGATTAGCCTTAATCTCGACGGAATATTCCATCGGGAATAAACCTTTTTGTTGTAGTGAATTTTGAATAAAATTTAGAGTATTTATATTTAATATATGCTTTATATTCGTCCACGCGCCACAACCACCAAAAGTACAGGTTGAATAAGGTTTAACCATGGAGGCTTTATGCAAAAGTGTTGTAAAATAATAATGAATTGTGTGTATCCTTCCCCGTATAGAATTCCTCATTAGGTAGGTACCTTAATGAGATTGACCCCAATCTCCTTAAGGAAAGGAAGTCGAATCATATCCTGACACTTTCCTTAGGAGTTGGAATTTAAATATAATTAGGAATCTTAGATTCCTTAAAGTACTCAACTGTATAATCGAATTCCTACGTAGAAAAATTCCTCCACGTAGACTATGGCCCACCGTATTATCCGGACCCAAATATCTATGCCTTAACAATATTCATAAATAATATGACATATGAAACGATTAGGTAGCCTAGTTGTTTAATTTCCTACACTGCCATTAAGAATAACATTTTGTTATCTCATTTTCACTCATATGAGCAATATGATTTTTAGTGTTTGTTGTCATTTTTGCAATTTATTAGTTGTTTTTTTGGAATATACAAAAGCAGATTTTTTTTTTCAACATATGAAAATTGTTAGAGTGAAAACTCAATATCAAGAAAGATTAAGATAAGGGGGTTGTCTCCATTTTGTTAAATTCAGCAGTTCTTTAAAAAATAAAATTCTGAAAAACAGAATTTGAAAAATCATATAACTATGTACTTTGTTTGATTATTTTGTCACAATACATTCCAAAACAAAATTTTATTCTTTTTCTTTCTATTATATTTTTTAGAAGAACTTATACTAAATTAACTCAAACTTAGTATAGTATCTGGAATTAAGGTTGTAAACGAGTCTAATTGAAGCGAATAAAGAACTGATCGAATTCGATTCTAAATGTTAAATTCATAATCGAATTCAACTCGAATTCGAATTATATTTGAAAAATTCTACTCAGATTTAACTCAAATCGACTCGAATATTTATTACTCGAATTCGATCCAACTCAGATCAAATTATATTCAAACTACTCACGAGCTTCAAATTAAAGCTCGAATTCGAGTCTTCACATAATAACTAGATTAATTATAAATTAAATTTGTTATTTTACTTAAAATTGAGAAAATATATTTACTATTTCACTTTACAAATATAAAATCACAATTAAAATTTAAAATAAAATAAAATAATAATAATTAATTATCCAAATTTGACTTAATTTTGTATATATTATAAGAGAATGTATCAAATATCTAATCGAATCTGGATCAATTGAGTATGTATCAAATCACAATAGATAATTTGAGTAGTTTGAATATTAAACGAGTCGAGTATAATCTTGCTCAGATTCAACTCATATTTTTATTCGAACTATTTTTATGCTCATATTTGGATCATA
Organism: Panax quinquefolius; assembly: GCA_020205615.1. Taxonomy (NCBI): domain Eukaryota; kingdom Viridiplantae; phylum Streptophyta; class Magnoliopsida; order Apiales; family Araliaceae; genus Panax; species Panax quinquefolius. The sequence continues at coordinate 34,315,381 of CM035160.1, forward strand.
TTATTAACGAATCCGAGTCTCGCTCTTATTTTTTCGAATCGAGCTCGAATCGAACTTGAACCGTTTGACTCATTTACAACATTATCTATAATGAAATAATTTGAGTCAAAACGGATAAAAAATGTGTATTATGAAAGTAGTATGTATGCAAACCAATCATATTTGATATGATATTGCATATACTTTGTAACATTTTTCGTTTATTAAAGGCATTTTACTTTTTCTACGTGGTGCTGTTATATTAAATGTGATAAACCCATAGTTTAGAGCAATGCTTTTAAATTTATGATGATGATCATGCTAATGAGATCTAAATTCAAGATAGCTCACAAACTAAAATAGTTCACAATCATTAGATTACTAAAAAAAGGATTAATGAATCTGGATAGATTGGTACATATGTTGCTTTCTCTTGGAAAGAGAATGATTGATCTCATAATCATTTGTGTGAAGACACTAAAATAAGTATGTAGGTATTGAAGAATAAGTTCATTGATCGTGGCTCGCTAAGGAATACCTAATAAAGTTTTACTTATCTGTCAATATGAATTCCTATAGTCACTACAACATAAAAGCTTATCGGTGATCAAGACATCCGCATGACGCGCATACGATCGTGATTGATATATTATCATGACCGTGATCCGATTCGATACGAATCATGAGAGATAATCGGTCATTGGAAGGACATCGTGACCAATAATAATGACCACTTTAATTAGCGACCATAGTAGTAGAGACCGATATCGTCGCATTATTATGACTTATCTTTGAGTCATTTGTCATTAAATGACGTGTCACACGATAATAAATGATCGATAATAGCGATGACCAATGATGGCCACTAGATTCAATGATCGACGATACATTTTTAGCGACGCGTGACGCGTCGCCGATTTTTTTTTTTAAATTTTTGCCTATTTTATTGATTTCCCAAAAATAACTCGCTTTGTACTGCTTTCAATCCCAACACTTATTATATATATATATATATATATATATATATATATATATATATATATATCCATCCAATATTAATATCCAAACAATCATACAAAACATTCATCCATGAATAAACATTCATCCAATACAATACAAAACATTCATCCAACACAATATAATCGATATCATAAACATCCATATAAACTAATACAATTGTCCAAAGAATGAATCTAAAAGAGTACAAGGCTTTAAAAATCTAAAAAATAAGTTCAAGCGCTTCTTCATGGATCATCAAATTAGGATCTGTAATTATCAAAGTAATAAAACATATATGTTACATATAAGTAAGACATTGACTCGAGAGACTATAAACATATAAGACAATGTAGCTAAACAATAAGCGATATATATATATACTGCTCTGTTGTTGTTGTTGTCTGCTGCTTTCCTGCCTGCCTGCCGCCATCGCTTCCTCGCCAACTCATCGGGACTCGAGAGATTGCGAGATGCCGCTTGAAGATCTGAAGAAGATCACGATCTGACAGATCGCTCTCACACATCGGCGCGAGGAGTATGATAGTTGGATAACTTTGATATTTATGTGTGGATTGGGTGGCAGAGTCACATGCTGCTTGATGGTGAGGCGTCTTTGTCCTTGGCCTTTGACATAATTTTTCTTCACGATGGACGCCTCTCCCATAATTCTTGATCAATCGACGGACGTGGGGTGCCTTCAGGAGGATGGCTTCGTTCATTAAGCCCTTATAAGTGTCCGTCGGAAGATGAACAATTAAATAGTTAAAATAAATAAAAAAAATACTAAAGAAGGTCGTTACAATTTATAAACAACATATTAGGATAAAGTGAACTTATTACCGCTTATCCGAGCGACCGGGTAGACCATCGCGGTTATTACATACACATCCAACCAATTGATAGGTTGACCTTGAGATGAGACTCCTATAGTTCATTTCCTCTTATTATTATGTAAACATATGATATTTTAGCTACAAAAGATGATTGTAAACATAACATACGTACGGCAAACAATGTGTTGTATTTGTGATATCTTCGCCGCTCCGTCGTGCCTTTTGCTTTTTCGCCGTCGATACATACACGAGGATGCATTCGAGGCGACGATCTTGCGCCTCTTGACCCGACTCTCGACTTTCCATGGTCACACATACGCACCATATATGGGTTGTCGCGCACCACCAGGGCTATGCTTCGTGCATATCCGCTCACCACATCTGGATGGTCAATCTCGGCATTATGCGAGGGCTTTTTGTCGTTCCTTGTTCAAATTATCTTTAGTTTAAATGCGGCGCACTTCGCCGAGAATAGTGTCGGAATAAGCGATGCTGTCGTCGTCCCATCTATATCGTCGCTTCGCAAATAAAATAACAATAATAATATTAAAGCTGTTATATTACTAAGCAATATTATTTGATTAACTATGTATTATCTATCGAGTGATAAAAAATATATACGAAATTCAAATTATCAAAGCGCATCCTTATGGGCGAGAGGTGTGCATTTACGTGTAATCCTTGGCGTGAAAGCGATTACAGAAACATAATTGTGAAATGCACTTCACAATTTTACTATCTTGAAAATCACTACAATATCTGATAATTTATATTAAAACCTTATATATATATATATATATATATACACACGATGTTTAACTTACGTCTTTATCCGGAGGAGGGCGGATCGTATAAGAATGCGATCATCCGGATTAGTTGGAGGCCTTTGACACATGATTAGGGGGACCCAACCCAACCCGCTTTCGTCTTTGCGGAGTTGGAAGACATCTATAAATAAAAATTTAGGATGTTAGTATAAGTTATAAATGAAAGGTACATAAACATATGGGGATATAGAGAACATCGAGGATATGTTATTGTATGTAAACAAAAGGACAATAGGATAGGATAGTCTCAGGCCACTAGGATAGTCTAGGCGTGTATATTTAAGTTACTTAAGGTTACTTTTAGCATCACCAAACTTTATTTAATCATCTAACTCATTTGACTTATCAAAGCTCACTTTAGGCTTGAAAAGAGAGCTTAAATTGGTTTTCTTATTGGCTTTATTAATGACCATGTTTGGGAATCATTACTAACATGTATGAGCAACTTTGTATATTCTCATAATAGTCCTTTAAGGTCGGTACTATGAATTGTCCAAAGCAGGTCCATGTTTGGCTTTAAAATGTGATTTTAACAAGTCTCATGCTCAAAATGGCTTGGGCTTGGTTCCTTTAGTTTAATGTAGCTTTCTTATGTCCTATTAGGACTATTGAAACTTTTGTGTATGGGGTCCGGTATGGTGATTCACTATTTTAGTGTTCATTGTTCTATAAAGCTTATTTTCAATGATTTTAAGCAAGAATTTGTACTGACACCATGTAGACCTTAACTAACTTAGGGAACCATTTTTTACATGTTATCTATAGGCAATGTATGTACTCTTCACTATCTAACAACACTAGTCACACAAATCCCCAATAGTCTACAATAGAACACATATGGTCTTTAAGCATTCCTATATATGATTGAGGGTCCATATAAAGAACACAACAAAAAACATCACATATACTCATTGCCATCACATATACACGAATGCATATATGGCCATTTGACTTATATATGAAGATTTAGACAAGTATGGATATTTTAGAAACAACTCATTAATAGTGTGATACATATTAATAGTGTGTCATTTTTTTTATCTTCTCGACTGTGAATTATGGAAAAACTTCTTTGAACCTTCTTCTTGATTGAATTATGGATAAACTTAATTCTAGTTATGTTTTATGTTATACTCATGTTCAAGTTATATGGCCATTTGACTTATATATGAAAAAATTGGCGAGAGTCTCCCCTATAATATGGACTATCCACACGTGCGAGGGCATGCATATGACCAATTTCAAAGAAAATATAATCTGACACACAAAAGCAGAATGTGCACAACTATAATTCAAGGCCTGATTTAGGAGAATCAATATTAGTAAAAACAATAAGAAGCCCAAAAATTGTCCCAATTTGAAATAATATCAACAATAATTTTTTAAATTTATGTTTATATTAAATCTTGAATTATTCAATGTATATAAATACATAAGATATATATATATATATATATATATCATTATATAATACTATTATTAAAAGAAAGGAGATTTCTTTAAACAAAATATTTAACAAACGCAACTCCTTTTGTGGAATGGTGAGATCTTTATTGATACAAACTATGATATAATATAAGTAATTTGCAATGGCCCTAGAATGATCTAAATCTATAGGACAATATCTAAAATTAAGGAAATACTCAATTCGTTCCTTTTTATTTATTTGCAGTTACTGCATCAACCTCATAGACTCTTGCCATTCAATCAGCAATAACAGACAGTTTAATTTAGGGATTAATTGGGGTTCTGGGTGGTGGTGCGTGATGATGGTGCGGCGGTGTGTGCGAGTGGTGGCGCGGTGGTGGTCGATAATGGTCGGCAGTGGTCGGCAATGGTCGGCAGTCTCCCTCCCTCTTCTCTTCCCCCCTTACTCCCTCTTCTCCCTCGTCTGTATTACCTCTTTTTTTTTTTTTCTGTATTGATCGAGCGAACCTGAATTTGATTAAGTTTATTAGCATCAGCGACCGCCATTCGCGACCGCATGCGATCGCTACTTTTTAATGATGTGGACATATCAGCGACCGCATGCGGTCGCTGATACAAATTGGTCACCGCGCCAAAGTTTCGCACCAAATTTTAGGAGGGAAATTATTCTCGTGACCGATCGTGACGGCATGCGTCAGCGGATATATACTAGCGACGAGAATCCTTATCGGTCGCAGAGATATCGGTCGTTATTACTATTATATCACGACGGATATAGATGCGGTCATTGATATCATTAATTCGCAGATGGCCATTTTTCTTGTAGTGAGTGACAGTAGTACAAGTGATCTTTAGACTTGAAATCATCATAGTATCTTGTGTATGATGAGTTATGCATTGACATGTCCCTTAAAATGTTTAGTGTATATCAAAGGGTATGGTTGGGTATAATAGTTGTATATGGAGATAATGAATGATCAACAAAAAAATCTACCACTTCTAGTAAAAGGAGTGAATGTCCTATGTGATTCGATAAATGATAACTCAATAGTCTTTGGCCAAAGCATAATGAAATTAGAAATGTGTTTCTAATTTGCATTATCTCGAGTTGTGCAGTTTAGAATCGAAATACATATAATTAAATAAAATAAGTCTTGACAGTAATTTTATGTCTTATATTTAATTTAGACATTGTAAGGTAGAATGATTGAATTGTAAGATAAATATTTACTCAAAAGTTCTTTTATGATTAATGTTGAAATCTATATTTTCTTGAAAGTCGTTGATCGCTAAGGAGGCTTACCCTTATTGTAGAATACATATTATTTATTTAAATGAATTAAATAGTTTAATTTATTTATTTAAGTAATATTAGAATTGTTCTAATTGATTTTTTCACAACCGATTTAATATGGAGAACCTAAAGGGTCACACCATAAAAGAAAAATATTTGTTTAAGAAATAAATGACATAATCATAATAATATGTGAAGTATATTTTAATTTAATCTATGGTGATAAAATAAATTAAAGAGATTAGTATTTGTTATTTAATATTTTGAAAATATTAAATATAAATTAATAAGAAAAGTCTTATTAATATTATCACTATTATTATTATTTAGTTCCCAAAAGAGTTTAGGAATTAACTAATAAAAGTACTCTCATTATTTCTTAATTGGATTAGGAGCATATTTAATTAAAAGAGTTTAATTACGTAAAACCCTATTCTTAAATAGTTTAGGAGAGTTGTCTACATCTATAAATAAGAGAAGTCTTATTATGGGTGAGGGTTACATGGTTAGACCATATTCCAAGAGTTGGGAGAGTACTGACATATTCTCTAGAGAGAGAAAACTATGATTTTTCCAAATATTCATCTTCTTAAATACTTGTTATTCCTTGTTAGATCACCTCTAAAGGCCAAACACTTGGGTGGCTTGCATTGATCAAAAGAAGGAATCTCATCAGTGGAATTCAAAGAGAACACGAAGGAATTGGAGGTGAACTTGTACCCGAGAAAACTTTGATATACGAGGTTATGATTCTATATCTCAGTCTCTTTCGTTTAATTAATAATTGTGCACAAGGATGATCATGGTGATGGTATGTATAAAAATTTTAAAATATAGTTTTATCGCGCTTTCGTGCTATTTACGTAATTTGATTGCATGTCCGCGCTATATACAACTCTAACATATGATTACTCATTTGGACAAATGCACCATTCCGATGGATAAAAAAATTTCATTCTATTATTTTGATTTTCATTACGTAAGAGAAAATATAATGTAATTCATTGTAATAGAATAACTGAATTTCTCAGTTGTACTCTCATATTATATTGCCAATTCCACCACCACTACTACCATCGATTGTTGTTGGATTTTTTTAAAAAAAAATTATGGGTATAGGGACAGGGGTAAATATGTAAACTAATAAACTCAAGGGGCAGATTAATGGAAAAGTTAAATTTGGAGGAGTAAAAAAAATTTATTCATATTCTAATACAAGTATAGACTCTATAGCTTTTCATTCTGCTTCTGCTTTTCATTATGCTTTTGCTTGCTATTTGCTTCTGTCTTCTACATCTCCGCGGCTCTACCACTAGGCCCACTACTTCTTCTACATCTCCAATACGACACTATCTTTTGCGCATATCAGAGTAATCAGACTTAAAATGTAACTAAATTAGAGTTTTTTTGTTTGATAATTTGTTTGAATTTGTTGTTGGTTTGGGACTTGGGATTAAAATTAATTCAATTTATTTGATGTATTTATTATATTTTGGACTTAAGAGGTAACTAATTAGGGTTTTTTTGTTTGATAGTTTAAAGTTTAAATTTATTTGAATTTGTTGTGCGTTGGGGACTTCTGGTGAGCACAATTATCAATATTTCGATTATTTCACTATTATTTCTTTGTAATTTGTTGATTTCTAGTAGTTTTTGATTTGAATAAGTTCAATATAGTTTCTAATTTTAGCTTACAGACATTGAATCTCAGAGGTTTTTAATTTAGAAGATAACCCTTTTAAATTTAATATTGATTATTATCTGATTAATTGAAGTGGCTGTTAGAATTATAAATTTTTACATTTTATTTTTCTCACTCAGAGTTTGCTCCAATTGAATCATGAAAGTTGTAACTTGGTCTTTGTTGTTTAAATTTGAGTCCACTGTAATTTGAACAAGATGAAGTTCGAAAGGAATATGGCTTGATATTATAAAATATTACGCAAGTTCATGTTAGTTGACAGATGTTATGACCTTAGAAGCAAATGATAAGTAAGAATGCATCTAACTAATGTACTCTGCATAATTTTTAGTGCTTTGAGTATAAATTTTGGATGGTTTGTTTTTCTTATTTCAAGTAAAGGTTATTTGAAACTTATAAAAAGATACCAAAACTGATTTGAAATTAATTCATGATTTTGTTTGAATATAGAAAATTTTTTTGGTTTGAAGCTTAATTGAACTATGACAAGTAACTAAAGTAAGTTTCTAAATTGTATCTAAATGTGTTTTATTTTAAAATTCTTTTTTTAGTTTGGATTATGAATATTTATTTGTTGTATATTATAGAATTCTATTTATCTTGCATTAAGTAATTTTTTATTTGGGGTTGTTGTATACTTGTATTTTGATTGATTTAGGCATTTATTGATTGCAAAATCTTTCATATTATTGATGTAATAATTGCTACAGTGATAATTGAATAGTATTTTATATTATTGATTCAATAATTGTCACGACACGGTAACTCATATTATTGAAATGATATTATTAGATAACATTATTGACAATGTCTAGAAAGTTCTTTTGAGGAAAGGAGTTAGCTAATATAATTGTGCGCCAGTAAGGAGAAATCCTTATCGGAAAGCTCTCTCTCTCTTGGGAACGACCTGGTTGTCAATATTATGATTCAGTAATATTAATTATGAATAATAATTGATGAATAAAAAAAGATAATTAATGTATGGTAAATATTGGTTCAATTTTGATATAAATGGAGGAATTTAGCATGTGGCATTTGTTAAAAATTTGACATATTTTTCTATGAAACCATAATTACCTTCTCCGATAAAATATTTATTCAAATATATTATTATAATAGTATAATTTTATAATTTGTAATTGATTAAATAATAATATTATTATAATATATATATAAACATGTGATAAAAAGGACGGAGGTGAGCAAATTGTATTTGAATGCTTTGTTTTCAAAAGAAGTATAGCCCTTGTCCTTTTTTCCCAAGTTGGTTAGTTGAAAATTCCTCCTGCAATTCATCTTCCAAAATGTGGACCCTCAACCAATAAGAAAGTGTGAGTTAGACAAGTTAGGCAGAGAAAGAAAAAAAATTAGGCAGGAAAGTTTATCTTTTCCCTTTGAATTTCACTATAAAAGGAAGGTAACCCCTTCATCCTAAACACACCAAAAAATACAAGTGTTTATACTATAATATTGTGAGTATTTCTTTTGAGTATAAGAATATTTTGAGTGTAGATTATAGTGTAAGATTTTTTCAGGATAATATTTGTTATACCAGTCAGATCTAGTTTCTACTAAGGTAAATGATGTTATTTTCTTTCAATAATCGTAAGGGATATCATTTTCTTTCATACTTCATATTATGTAAGTGATATTATTTCATTTCATATTCCTAAATTTACACTTACTATGGTAAGTATTGCTTCTATAATTCCTGAAATGATTAAAAATTCCTTGAGGTTTGCGCTTCATCTAATATCATTTTATTAGAATATTGGTCTAAACTTTTTTATTAAATTTTAATCTTTTCATTTCGGGGTACTATTCATCCGTGGTACTATTCATACCAAAGTACTATTCATTCGGGTACTATTCATACCAAAGTACTATTCATCCATGTTACTATTTATGTCGGAGTACTATTCACGACGAAATTTAGTTTTTTTCCCTTTGTCCAAATTATCTTTGAAATATGAATATTAAATATCATTCTTGAATTTTACTCCACAATTGGTGATCATGTTGACAATTTGGACATTCTTGAACTCTGGATTAATTAAATTATAAATCTCTAATATTTATTATTGATTTCACTTGATTCATTCTTTATATCATTGTCGCCATCCTCATTCTTATATTGTGGTAAAAGTCATCTTTGACCCGTAGTGCAAAGATGGACTGTGATTGGTATTTATGACACAAAAATTGTGTATTGGTATAATCATGATCTTTAATGTTACAGATAAAGGTTTGTGGTGAAAGTCCTCTTTGGTCCGTAGTGCATAGATGGACATGTGTTTGGCATGATCATAACCACTGGTGATACTGTTAGTTCCCAGAAGGCACGATAGATCTAGAAGGGGGGTTGAATAGATCCTTTTTAATTTTAAATACTTTTCTATTTTATTTTGTATTGCTATTAAATTAGCATATGACAAACATAATAATCTTTTCAAGCACATCGGAAAAGTTAAAGATCCCCTTCATTGATATTGTTGGGCCATGATACTTTTCGTATTGCACCAGATCGAATGGGCTTCTTCCTTAGACCTTGATATCTTTTACGATTGGACCGGATCAGTTGGGCCCATCTCTTATGTTACCCTTATTGTGCCTTAAATGTGTTGGGCCTATGATTTGGGCTAACCCATTGGACCATTAATAGCTACTTTTTGGGTCTTGACCGGTAATGATGAAAGAATATGACAGTTGACTGTCTTACCTGCAAATCATTAATGTGGATGGGATGATAGTCGACCCCGGTAGAGAAAGCAAAGTGACCAAAGGTAGTAGGTAAAATTTGCATGCGATGCATTTGAGATCATCAGGGATAAGGGGTTGTGTCAGGATGTAGTGGGTGGCACGGTAAACTAGGCTTGGAGTATATGGGGCAAAGATCACACAATCTAAAGGTAACAAATCACTTATCCAAATTATTATCTCTCTCATACACTAGACATTTTTCCTCCATTGTAAACCTTGTGATCGCCTGTACTGACTCTCACGCCGGAGTTATCCCCTGACGGTCAAGCTTTGGGTGTAGACTTGTTGAACTGTGCAGGATATCAGACACGTCTTAGGTGATTGGGACGTGAGGAAAGATCATGGCGTTAACAGATATATTCATAATTATACATACATTGTTCGTAGAGTTAGTTCAATTGTAAGTAGTTAAAACATACATAACAGTTATAACAGTTCAAGTTAGAACTTGGTAAGTTTTAAGCACCAAGTAATCACTGCAATTTGGATTCTCGGAATATTTGATTAAATGACTAGTATACAACTATTTCATGAGGCGCACTTGGCTGATTTTATTTCATTCATTCTTTTAGCAACTTTAACTTGCTCACGGGTTGCTAAATAATTTTACTGTTCAAAAAGTGTGCAGGTAAAGTGAAAATAAGTAGCTCACCCAAACCCAACCTCTTCCTTCAAAATCTCTTTTCCTCCTAATAAAATTGGTAGATATTAACTTTTTTTCTCATCACAATTGCTTCCTTGGTTTTTCTTTTTGAAATTATATTTTCAAAATTATCTGGAGAATGGAACATACAATTGTAATTTCATGTCTCTAGCTTGGGTCAGACAATATTTTCACAAGATTCACTTCACATCCTTTTTTATATTCATGCAGACAGATTTAGTGGAGTGGAATTGGAAGCTTTGCATTCTACTATGGAAGCTCTAAATGCAAGGTTAAAAAGATATATGCATTCTCTTCGAACCAATGTAACGAGCCAACAGAGGCAAGTAACGAGGAGGAATGATTATGCTCAAGATGACCAAATCTCCCGCCTTAGGTCTTCAATCACGAAGCTTTCACTAGTCAATAGGGAGAATACAAAAAAGGTTAAACTAGTGGAATCTGCACTCAAAAATCGTGAAAGCACCCCCAGTTGAAATCTACATCTGCCAAGTTTTGTTGTTTTTGGGAACATATTTGCTTATTGCAGTTAAGCGCAGTTGGCTTATGCACCAGAATTCAAGAAATCAATGCACAGTTATCAAGCCCGGTCGAGGCTCTTACAAGTGCAGGCGTTTTGCTGTAGGCAAGGGCGGAGCCAGGAATTTTTTTCCTTCTAGGCTATCAAATGCCATTTAGATTTCCCAAATAATAACAATTCCCAAATAATAACAAATCAATGCAGGCTAAACACACCCCCCAACTTGCTCAAAAACTAACTTTTCCCTCTCTTAGGACTTTTATCGAACACCTTGAGGGCGTGACTCCGATGTGAATCGAGACTATACCCATACCGCCCTCGAAGAAAGAGATGATGAAGTGGTTGTTGAGGTCGTCCCATTTGGTGCTCCTCGAGCCAGTCAGTGCTGTGAAATTGGAACATGTGGGAGGTTGATTTGACTGTTTCAAGGGATATGAGGATGCCTATTGGGACGGCTGTGAGGAGTAATATGAGTAAGAAAAACTTGATAGAGCAAAAGAAAGCCATGGATATATATATTCTCGAATCGTTACTCCATTAACTCAGCTGACTCGAAAAGATACAAAATTCGGTTGGAGCGAAGAATGTGAGAAGAGTTTTCAAGAACTCAAGAGGAGACTCATTTCAGCACCTGTTCTAACAATACCATCTGGCTCGGAGGGATTTGTCGTCTACAGTGATACTTCGGGCAAAGGGTTAGGATGTGTTCTCATGCAACATGGTTAAGTCATAGCCTATGCCTCAAGACAACTCAAAGAATATGAGAGAAATTATCCTACTCATGATCTAGAGTTGGCAGCTCGCACTTAAAATTTGGAGGCATTACTTGTATAGAGAGAAAGTGGAGATCTTTACGGATCATAAAAGCCTCAAATATTTCTTCACTCAAAAGGAACTCAACATGCAACAACGACGTTGGCTTGAACTGTTGAAAGATTATGATCATACCATCCAATACCATCCTGAAAAAGCGAACGTGGTAGTGACGCATTGAGTAGAAGATCATATGCGAATGCACGAAGTGCGATATTGTCAATATAAAGGCCCATTTTGTGTAACTTACAAAGGATGGAGATAGAGTTAAAGACTCAGGGGACCCATGTGATGATAGCGAATATCTGAGTAGAACCGACTTTAATCGATAAAGTTAAAGTCGCTCAAGCTACATGCACACAGGCCGATGCGTATGAGGAAGAAGGTGCAAGAAGGTGCTATACTAGGAAGCAAGAATTGACGAAGAAGGAATACTTGAGTCAACTCGGACTTTTTGTATTCCTAACAACCACGATTTAAAGTATAAAATCATGATGGAAGCGCACAACACACACCGTTTGTAATCCATCTCTGGGAGTACCAAAATGTATCGTGATCTTCGTCATACATTTTGGTGGAGCAATATGAAGAGAGAGATAGCGCTGTTTATCTCAAGGTGTCTAACTTTTCAACGAGTCAAAGCGGAGCATCAAGTACTAAAAGGTCCATTGCAACCACTTGAAATTCCAGAATGGAAGTGGGATTACATTACCATGGATTTCGTTACTGGTCTTCCCAAGGTTTCTCAAGGCATAGATGCGACTTGGGTCATTGTTGATAGATTGACCAAGTCTGCTCATTTCTTACAGATACGAGAAACTTATACACTTGAACGTCTTGCTCGTATGTACCTAAACGAGATTGTAAGATTGCATGGTATGCCAGTATCCATAGTTTCTGATCGAGACCCAAGATTCACTTCAAGATTTTGGGTTAGTTTGTAAAAAGCTATGGGCACAGATTTACGATTTAGCTCGGCATATCATCCTCAGACGGACGGACAGTCGGAGAGGACGATTCAAACACTTGAAGATCTATTTAGACTCTGTGTCCTTGACTTCAAGGGAAGTTGGGACAAGTTCTTACCATTGGTGGAGTTTTCCTACAACAACAGCTATCAAACAAGTATTGGCATGGCTCCATTCGAAGCGTTGTATGGAAGAAAGTGTCGTTCTCCAAAGATTTGGGATGAGGTGGGTGAAGCAACGTTGTTAGGACCGGAGTTGGTACGTATGACTACGAAAAAGATTCAAACGATCCGACAACGTATAAAAAACTCACAAGATCGACAAAAGAGTTATGCTGATCTTCATCGAAAGGACGTGGAATTCGATATATGAGATCATGTGTTGTTACGTGTTGCTCCATAGAAAGGAGTTACGAGATTTAGAAAGAGAGGAAAGCTCAATCCTCGATTCATCGGTCCATTTTTAATCCTCGATCGAGTAGGAACTGTGACCTATAGACTCGCTTTACCGCCAAGTATGTCTCGTGTTCATAACGTTTTTCACATATCCATGTTACGTAAATATGTGGAAGACCTTAACCACATTATTGAGTTAGAACCGGACGAAATAGCTGAAGATTTGACGTATGAAGAGGTTCCTGTTCAAATCTTAGATAAGAAGAAACATATTCTACGCTCCAAGGTTATACCTCAAGTCAAAGTTTTGTGGAGAAACCACGATGTCGAGGAAATGACCTGGGAGTTAGAATCTGAAATGAAATCAAGGTATCCTTACCTCTTCGACATACCGTGTACGCACCTAATTTCGAGGGCTTAAATTTCATAAGAAGGGAGGTTGTAAGACCCCAACTTTTATAAATAAAGATGAATTTTCTATAAATATCATTTTTGAATATTATGGAGTAAATTTGATATAATATTATAGTTATGGGTAATATTTATAAATTTTGTAAAGTACGCAAGTTGTTATATAATATTCGATTGGTCGGGAAATATTCATTTTAACAGGGAATATTCATACAACGGCACAATCATTGGTGAAGCCCACAATGGAATTATTGTCGGATTGAGAAAATGACAAAAATACTTTATGAAAATAATGGCGGAAGTTTTACCGTTAACTGTTGAAACACCCGGTGTTAAAAGTATAGTAATACGCGTGGTTGCATAGTAGCACACGGTATTGATTATTGATGCTTACGTGAGAAGTCACTCAGTTTTGTTCAATTATTGCTACAATATTTGCTGCATAGTATCTCACGTTATTTGATTCAATTATTGTCAATATTTTATATATTATTAAATCAATAATTGAGACGACATAGTTATTAATATTATTATTTGTAATATTAACGATGTCTAAAAGTTCTGTCAAGGAGAGGTTTGGTCACCTAATTGCGCGCCAATAGGGAGAAATCCTTATTGGAAAGCCCCCTCTTTCCTGGGAACGACCTGGTCGATTAATATTGTGAATTATAATAATGGTGATAAAGTTTGTTTTATTAGTATTATTAATGTAATAAAACAGAAAAACTTTTTATATAAAACATAATACTTTTATAAAGTTATTCGTTTTATTAGACTATAAATAGAATATATGATATTCTATTATGCATAGTGTTTTGTAGATAGTGTCTGCGATAGTGTTTGCAGATAATAAAATCTTTTTATATAAAACAAAATACTTTTATAAAGTTATTTATTTTATTAGACAATAATTAGAATATATTATATTTTATTATGCATAGTGTACAAGTATAGTAGGTCTGCATAGTATTTTTGCATAGTAAAATTTTTTATATAAAAAATGTAATACTTTTATAAAATTATTCGTTTTATTAGATTATAAATAGAATATATTATATTTTATTTAAAAGATTTTGTTTTAAAACTGGACCATCATCAGTTTAAAGTAAATCAACTGACCTGTTCATGAATTAGTTACTATGCTAAATCCATTCTTCTATAAATAGAAGCTCATTCCTTCATTATTTTCATTTAATTCAATTAAACTCTAGAGAGAGAAACTATAGAGAGAAAGAAAAAAAAGTGTTCGCTACTTCACTACTTCTATATCCAAAGATTATTCTTTCTAAGGTAAGGGTATTATTTGTTTTCAGATTCATGTATTCATGAAGAAAGTTCGTTATTCCATTCTTTATTATTCTCGTTGAATAACTCATATACACTACTACCCTATACTTGGTGAAATTCTTCGTTATTCCATTCTATATCATTATATTGAATAACTCCATCATGCTTAAATACCGCATGCATGGTGATTTCATTATTATTATTCCGTTCTTTATCATTCGTTGGAACATCCCGTCTGTGCTTTTACGCATTGAATTGGTTTCGATTCTTTATTATTCTGTTGGAACATCCATGCGTGCTTTTTACGCATGACTGGTTCCATTATTTATCATTCGTTAGAACATCCCATGCAGGCGCAATTTTTACGCATGACTCCAGTTCCGTTATTCATTATTCATTGGAATAACTAACGTTGTCTGCATGCGCTCTATCGCATGCTTCGGTGATTTCTTTTGTTATTCTATTCTTTATTATACTTAGTTGGTTAAAGTTTTGACTTATACTCCATGAAATTAGTGGAATATCCTTGATATTTTTGCTTCATCCAAAGATCTTTTCATGGAAATATTCTTCTCGAGCATTCTTGAATTTTACTCCATAAAGAAGTATCATGTTGACAATTTGGACGTTATTAGTTCCTGGATAAATTAATTCTTGAACTTGTTTTATTGAATCCTTATATCATTGTCATCATCCTCATGTTTATATTATGTTGAAAGTCATTTGTGGCCTGTAGTGCATAGATGGACTTGGTATGATTATGACCAGGGATTATTCGGTGTAATCATGACCGTAATGTTACAAATGATGTGGTAAAAGTCCTCATCAATTCGCAGTAGTGCATTGATGGACAGTTGTTGGCATGATCATGACCATTGATGAATACACGAATATCCTTGGCCCGTAGTGCATGGATAATTTGTGATCGTGATACTAATGAATATCCTTGGCCATAGTGCATGTATGATGTGGATTATTTATTAAGCTGAGTCTTAGCGATAGAAGTGATGAAAAACCTTTTAAATCATAAAAGATAGTAGATTTTATTTTCTACTTGACTCTTTTAATGGATTGCTTATTCCGCTGCAGTTAAACTTGATGTTTGTTATATTGTATCAGTTTAACATTATTGAAGACTAAGGATACTTTATTTTGCTTTATCTTAGTCATAATATTTCTTACTGGGCTAGTTGAGCTCACCCTTTCTTTCATTGTTCTCTTCAGGAAATGAGAACGTAGCAGGGACTAGTCGGGGAACGGAGTGACGATCCAGAGGATAGCATTAGTAGTTCTCACTATTCTGTGAAATAGTGTGTTAATAAATGTATTGAGGACTTATTTTTAGTTTTAATGATGTCTAGAAGACAATGTTTGTATTAAAACTCACAGCTCATGTTGTATATTTAAGATTGTATTTGAATTTTGTACCATGTATTTGGCGACTCAATATGGGTGATGTATACCTATTTTGGGGGCGTCACAGTTAGTATCAAAGCTTAGGGATATGATCCCTGGCTAAGATGTGAGACTAGAACTAGGAGGGGAGAGACGGGAAATTCCTTCGCTAGTATGACCTACCTAAGTTTATTTTATATTTAATTGGTTGATCAGAGTATAGTGATAATATGTTACATGTCAATTAACCCTTGTTTTGTGGCAGTATCTATAAATGACATCCGAGAATGTTGAGAATATCAATGGAGCACAGGAGACCATTGAGTCACCACAAATCAACACCCAGGATAATGTGCATCTGGAAGGCAATAATCCTCAGGTGAACAACAACACCGACTAAATGGCGAAAGACGGAATGTTTAAGAGCTTTCTGCAATTCGTACAACATCAGGCAAGAGAGACTCTTGTCCAAAATACAGGTGGAAACACTGGCAACTCTCGGACGGTCACCGCTAAACAGTTCAAGGAGCTGGGACCAACGGAGTTTATTGGAGAACTAAAACCACTTAAGGCAAAGATGTGGATAAAACAGATCACCAAGATATTTGATATCTTAGGATGCTCCGAGGAGCAAAAGGTTCCCTTTGCCACCTTTATGTTGCGAGGAGAGGTAGATTACTGGTGGGAATCGGTAAAGCATACTCAACCTGCCGCACTGAAGATGTCTTGGGAGAAGTTCCAAGAACTATTCAACGAAAAGTACTTTCCCGAAAGTATTCGTTACATGAAAGAGGTAGAGTTCATCAAGTTGGAGCAGAACAATATGACCGTGTCGCAGTACGAAGCTAAGTTTATC
Source organism: Panax quinquefolius (assembly GCA_020205615.1). Classification (NCBI taxonomy): domain Eukaryota; kingdom Viridiplantae; phylum Streptophyta; class Magnoliopsida; order Apiales; family Araliaceae; genus Panax; species Panax quinquefolius. The sequence continues at coordinate 34,332,512 of CM035160.1, forward strand.
GAGTTGTCCCGGCTTGCGTTTCACTTGGTTGACAATGAGGAGAGAATGACGCGGATGTTTCTAAGAGGTTTGAAACCCGAGATACGTCAATATCTAATTTCTCATAAACTGTGTTTGTATTCAGATGTTGTAAATAGGGCTCAGTTATTGGAGCGCGATAACGAGTCAACGCAACCAAGAGAAAGCAGCCGGCAAAATGATAATACCAATGAGAGCAGTCATCGAAGCGGTGACAACAAGCGTGGAGGGAATCAACATGCCAGAAATGGTAACCACTTTGGTGGTAATCGTACAAAACAATAAGAATGGACATTTCAAGAAGAGGAGATTCAACAATGATGGAAAGACGTCAAAGACCAAAGACCCGTTGTTAAGGAAGGAGAACGACCACCAATCATATGCTTCAAATGCGGAGGGGAGGGACACATCAGTCCAAACTGCGCGATGCCGTCCAAAACATGTTATAATTGTGGAAGAGAAGGTCACCTAGCTCGATTTTGTCGTTCACCGAAGACAAGTTTAGCTAGGATGGAGGCACCAAAGGCCGTCCCAGAAAAGTCAAAGCTGGTAGTGCAAGGGAGAGCGTTTGTAGTTACCTCCCAAAAAGCAAGGAACCCGAACGAGGTCATCACGGGTAAGCTTATCATAAACTCTAGCGAAGTCTATACCTTATTTGATATCGGTTCTACCCATTCTTTTATTTCTCCTACTTGCGCTCAACGATTAAATTTGACTCCAGAGAAATTAGACTTTGACTTATCTGTAGAAACTCCGTTGGGAGAAACCTTCATTACATCCACTATTTATAAGTCTTGTTTTGTTCAAATCGGCACCTCACATTTACTGTCGATCTTATTTCATTAAAAATACTTGCATTTGATGTGATTTCTAGGATTGATTGGTTAACTACTCATCATGCAAAAATTGATTATTTTCGTAAGGTTGTTAGCTTTCATATTCCTAACCAACCTATTATGCAAATTCAAGCAACCAAACCATTAAAATCAATCACTGTCATCTCAAGCCATAAAGCTATTCGTTTATTGAAAAATGGATGTCAAGCTTTCTTATCTCATGTCACGGATCTAAATAAAAATACGTCAGTTTTGAATGATATTTCTATTGTTAATAAATTTCCTGATGTATTCCCTGAAGAACTTCTTCGGCCTACCCCAGAGCGTGAAATTAAATTTTGTATCGACCTTGAACCCAGACAAAACCCATTTCCAAAGCCCCATATCGAATGGCTCCTATTAAACTTCGTGGAGTTAAAGACCCAAGCGCAGGAATTGTTAGACATTGGCTTTATTCATCCTAGTACTTCTCCTTGGGGTGCTCCTGTTCTATTCGTGAAGAAGAAAGATGGGAGTATGTGACTTTGTATTGATTATCGGGAGTTGAATCATGTCACCATCAAAAATAGGTACCCATTGCCACGTATTGATGACCTGTTTGACCAGTTGCAAGGAGCCAAATTCTTTTCAAAGATTGATCTTCGTTCCGAATATCACCAATTAAAGATTAGAACCGATGACATTCCAAAGACAGCTTTCAGAACTCGGTACAGGCATTATGAATTCCTAGTCATGCCCTTTGGATTGACTAATGCTCCTGCTGCCTTCATGGATATGATGAACCGAGTATTCAAAGAATATTTAGATCACTTTGTGGTCATCTTTATTGATGACATCCTTATTTATTCCAAAAGCCGTGAAAATCATGAGCAACACTTGAGGCTGATACTTCAAAAGCTTCGTGAATACAAGCTTTATGTAAAGTTAAAGAAATGTGAGTTCTGGCTTGAGGAAGTAGCATTCCTTGGGCACATAGTATCAAGTCATGGAATATCTATTGACCCGAAAAAGATTGAAGCTATTCAAAGCTGGGAGCAACCCAAATCAGTGACCGAAGTACGTAGCTTTCTTGGCTTAGCTGGTTATTATCGGAGATTCATGGAAGGATTTTCTCGAATCGCTACTCCATTAACTCAGCTGACTCGAAAAGATACAAAATTCGGTTGGAGCGAGAAATGTGAGAAGAGTTTTCAAGAACTCAAGAGGAGACTCATTTCAGCACCTGTTCTGACAATACCATCTGGCTCGGAGGGATTTGTCATCTACAGTGATGCTTCGGGCAAAAGGTTAGGATGTGTTCTCATGCAACATAGGAAAGTCATAGCCTATGCCTCAAGATAACTCAAAGAATATGAGAGGAATTATCCTACTCATGATCTAGAGTTGGCAGTTGTTGTCTTCGCACTTAAAATTTGGAGGCATTACTTGGATGGAGAGAAAGTGGAGATCTTTACGGATCATAAAAGCCTCAAATATTTCTTCACTCAAAAGGAACTCAACATGCGACAACGACGTTGACTTGAACTGTTGAAAGATTATGATCATACCATCCAATACCATCCTGGAAAAGCGAACGTGGTAGCTGACGCATTGAGTAGAAGATCATATGCGGGTACGAGTGCGATATTGTCAAATCAAAGGCCCATTTTGTGTGACTTGCAAAGGATGGAGATAGAGTTAAAGACTCCGGGGACCCATGTGATGATGGCGAATATACGAGTAGAACCAACTTTAATCGATAAAGTTAAAGTTGCTCAAGCTACAGACCTGAAACTGATGCGTATGAGGAAGAAGGTGCTATGCCGGAAGTAAGAATTGATGAAGAAGGAATACTTCGAGTCAACTCCAGACTTTGTGTTCCTAACGACCTTGATTTAAAGTATAAAATCATGATGGAGACGCACAACACACCGTTTGCAATCCATCCTGGGAGTACCAAAATGTATCGTGATCTTCGTCATACATTTTGGTGGAGCAATATGAAGAGAGAGATAATATTTATTTATCTCAAGGTGTCTAACTATGTCAATGAGTCAAGTAGAGCATCAAGTACCAAAAGGTCCATTGCAACCACTTGAAATTCTAGAATGGAAGTGGGAGCACATTACCATGGATTTCGTTCATCGGTCTTCCCAAGGTTTCTCAAGACATAGATGCGATTTGGGTCATTGTTGATAGATTGATCAAGTCTCCGCTTCATTTGTTTACCTGGAATACGAGAAACTTATACACTTGAACGTCTTACTCAGTATGTACCTAAACGAGATTGTAAGATTGCATGGTATGCCAAGATCCATAGTTTCGATCGAGACCCAAGATTCACTTCAAGATTTTGGGTTAGTTTGCAAAAAGCTATGGGCACAGATTTACGATTTAGTTTTAAGATATCATCCTCTCGACGGACGGGCAATCGGAGAGGACGATTCAAACTCTTGAAGATCTATTAAGACTCTATGTCCTCGACTTCATGGGAAGTTGGGACAAGTTCTTACCATTGGTGGAGTTTTCCACAACAACAAATTTATCAAACAAGTATCGCATGGCTCCATTCAAGCGTTGTATGGAAGAAAGTGTCGTTCTCTAGTATGCTGGGATGAGGTGGGTGAAGCAACGTTGTTGGGACCGGAGTTGGTACGTATGAATACGGAAAAGATTCAAACGATCCGACAACGTATAAAAACCTCAGAAGATCGACAAAAGAGTTATGATAATATTCATCGAAAGGACGTGGAATTCGATATAGGAGATCATGTGTTGTTATGTGTTGCTCCATGGAAATGAGTTACGAGATTTAGAAAGAGAGGAAAGCTCAATCCTCGATTCATTGACCCATTTTTAATCCTCGATCGAGTAGGAACTGTGGCCTATAGACTCGCTTTACCGCCAAGTATGTCTCGTGTTCATAACGTTTTTCACATATCCATGTTACGTAAATATGTGGAAGACCCGAACCACATTATTGAGTTAGAACCGGACGAAATAGCAGAAGATTTTACGTATGAAGAGGTTCCTGTTCAAATCTTGGATAAGAAGGAACATATTCTACACTCCAAGGTTATACCTCAAGTCAAAGTTTTGTTAAGAAACCACGATATTGAGGAAATGACCTGGGAGTTAGAATCTGAAATGAAATCAATGTATCCTTACCTCTTCGACATACCAGGTATGTACCCTAATTTCGAGGGCGAAATTTCATAAGAAGGGGAGGTTGTAAGACCCCAACTTTTATAAATAAAGATGAATTTTATATATATATCATTTTTGAATATTATGGAGTAAATTTGATATAATGTTATAGTTGTGGGTAATATTTATAAATTTTGCAAAGTACGCAAGTTGTTATATAATATTTGATTGGTCGGGAAATATTCGTTTTAACAGGGAATATTCGTACAATGGCACAATCATTGGTGGACCCCATAACGGAATTATTGTCGAATTGAGAAAATGACAAAAATACTTTATGAAAATAATGGCGGAAGTTTTTACCGTTAACTGTTGAAACACCCGGTGTTAAAAGTACAGTAATACGCGTGGTTGCATAGTAGCACACGCTACTGATTATTGATGCTTACGTGAGAAATCACTCAGTTTTGTTCAATTATTGCTACAGTAATTGCTGCATAGTATCTCACGTTATTTGATTCAATTATTGTCAATATTTTATATATTATTAAATCAATAATTGAGACGACAAAGTTATTAATATTATTATTTGCAATATTAACGATGTCTAGAAGTTCTGTCAAGGAGAGGTTTGGTCACCTAATTGCGCGCCAATAGGGAGAAATCCTTATTGGAAAGTCCCTTCTTTCCTGAAAACGACCTGGTCGATTAATATTAAGAATTATAATAATGGTGATAAAGTTTGTTTTATTAGTATAATTAATGTAATAAAACAGAAAAACTTTTTATATAAAACAAAATACTTTTATAAAGTTATTTGTTTTATTAGACAATAATTAGAATATATTATATTTTATTATGCATAGTGTTGCATAGTACTGCATAGTGTTTTCAGATAGTAAAATCTTTTTATTTAAAAGCAGAATACTTTTATAAAATTATTTGTTTTATTAGATTATAAATAGAATATATTATATTTTATTTAAAAGATTTTGTTTTAAATCCGACCGTCTGTTTAAAGTAAATCAATCTGGACCGTTTCATGAATTAGTTACTTATCGCGATCCATTCTTCTATAAATAGAATCTCATTCCTTCATTATTTCTTACTTTAATTCTTTGAAACTACAGAGAGAGAAACTATAGAGAAAAAGAAGAAAAGTGTTCGCTACTTCACTACTTCTATATCCAAGATCTTGTTCTTTCTAAGGGTAAGGGTATTATTTCTTTTCGTATTCATGAAGAGAAAGTCCATTATTCCATTCTTTATTATTCATTGGAATAACTCAGATATCTGTGAGCTACCCTTTACTTGGTGAAATTATTACATTATTCCATTCTTTATCATTATGTTGGAATAACTCGCATGTCGCTAAGCACCGCATGCGTGGTGATTTCTGTTATTATTTCGTTCTTTATCATTACGTTGGAACATCCTATGCGTGCTTTACGCATGACTGGTTCCGTTCTTTATTATTCTGTTGAACATCCCACATGCGTGCTTTTACGCGTGACTGGTTTCATTATTTATCATTCTGTTGGAACATCGTATGCAGCGTTTACACATGACCTGGTTCCGTTATTCATTATTCTGTTGGAATAACCTATCTCGTATGATCTATCGTATGCACGGTGATTTCTTTTGTTATTCCATTATTTATTATACTCGGTTGGTTAAAGTTTTGACTTCTATACTCCATGAAATTAGTGGAATATCCTTGATATTTGCGCTTCATCCAAGATATCTTTTCATGGAAATATTCTTACGAGCATTCTTGAATTTTACTCCACAAAGAAGTATCATGTTGACAATTTGGACGTTATTGGTTCTGGATAAATTAATTCTTGAACTTGTTTTATTGAATCCTTATATCATTGTCATCATCCTCATGTTTATATTATGTTGAAAGTCATACGTGGCATTCAGTAGTGCATAGATGGACTTGGTATGATTATGACGACTGTGGATTATTCGATGTAATCATGGTACCGTAATGTTACAAATGATGTGGTAAAAGTCCTCATTGCCCGTAGTGCATTGATGGATGAGTTGTTGGCATGATCATGACCATTGATGAATACACGAATATCCTTGGCCCGTAGTTCATGGATAATTTGTGGTCGTGATACTTAATGAATATCCTTGGCCAAGTAGTCAGAAGTGATGATGTGGATTATTTATTAAGCTGAGTCTCAGCGATAAAAGTGATGAAAATCCTTTTAAATCATAAAAGATAGTAGATTTTATTTTCTACTTGACTCTTTTAATGGATTGCTTGTTCGCTGCAGTTAAACTTAATGTTTGTTATATTGTATCAGTTTAACATTATTGAAGACTAAGGATACTTTATTCTGCTTTATCTTAGTCATAATATTTCTTACTGGGCTAGTTGAGCTCACCTTTTCTTTCACTGTTCTCTTCAGGAAATGAGAACGTAGCAGGGACTAGTCGGGGAACAGAGTGACGGTCCAGAGGATAGCATTAGTAGTCCTCACTATTCTATGAAATAGTGTGTTAATAAATGTATTGAGGACTTATTTTTAGTTTTAATGATGTCTAGAAGACAATGTTTGTATTAAAACTCACAGCTCATGTTGTATATTTAAGATTGTATTTGAATTTTGTACCATGTATTTGGCGACTCAAGATGGATGATGTATACCTATTTTGGGGGCGTCACAGGATCAATCTAACATACTTGATCAATTCATTCTAAGTCTTTGTATACATATTTCTATTATCTATCAAAGGACTTCAGACTTTTCTTAATGCAAGCATACTTGCATATTATTCATTCATATATATATATATATATATATATATATATATATATATATTATAATCAAATCATATGTAATCAGGAATATCATTCACATGCTTATTCCTGACAATCCCCCCTATTTGATTATGACAAAAACAATAAGTGCATATGCATGTTATGAATGAATCTTATATATACAGTGAGCAGCTGTATTTCTATAACAAGTAATTATGAATGTCATTTATAATGATATGGCAAATTATACGTTAAGACACTTTACATCCTGGATCCAGAACATACCTAACAAGTTTGAGATGTACCTCTTTGGCTCCATGTATGTTACCAGGATGTCTGTTGATCAGCTATTCATCTGTTTGTTCTTCTTGCTCTCGCTCCCCCTGGGAAGATGACCTTCTGTCTTTGCTTAGCTCCCTTTCAGCATCTTTCTGAACATGCTCCCCCTCAGACTCTGTGATCATGTGATCATCATCTTTTGGCTCCCCCTCAGATGATGATTCTTTATTTGCAGCTGCTGTCTTCTTCTTTGGCTTCTTCTCTCTTATCCCTCTGCTTTTCTTTGAGTGCCTCTTGCTCTTCTTCTTTCTATGCCTCTTTTTCTTCCCCTTTTTGTCATTAATCATTTGAGAGAGCTGCTCCATGTTGGACATAATCTGCTCCATTAGGTAAGAGGAGTTTTCAACTTCAAACTTGAGTTCCTATTGGCCTAGCTCAAGTTGCACTGAGAATGACTGCTTCAGGTCGTCAATCTTGTCAGAGAGGGCTTGGATCTACTCTTCATTTGCCTTCTGAACTCGTAGAGCTTCTGCCTTTTGATCTTGTATAGCCTTCTGATAGATGTTATCTCTCTCTTGGAGTTTGAGAGATACATCAGCCATAGTAAGTAACGAAGTACATTCAAGTGAGTTATCTCCTGTTCTTTTGTCGACCACGTGACTCTTCAGTGAATAGAGATATTTTCTCACTTAATTCATCAGAACTCTTCAGTAGTTCCTGCTTCAGAATAATTTGATCCTCTTGTTGGGCGACCGGGTTGAGAGTTGGATTGGACTCTACGATTTTTATTCTTGGAATGATTTTGAAAGCTTGGAAAATCTCGAACAATCGATTGATACCAATTGTTAGTTGAGGATGAGGGAATGTTAGAGAAGCGATGGATCGGTTCATTGGAAGCTTCTGACTTTGAATTTGATCAATCTCAGCAGTAGAGTGGCTAGACTCTACGATCATCTCCTTGATCATGTTCCTTCTTCCTTCAGAGTCCACTTTACGATCGTAGGGGATATAGTGATTGCCAGACTGTCGATAGACTTTGAAGTGTAGCTAGTCTTTGATTGTTTTGGTTGCAAAATTCTTCACCCTTGGGAAGTTTTGAGCCACCAGCTCCATGCTGGGAAAGTAAGAGAAGCACCAGCTGAGATAGCTTCCATCTCTTTCAGTATGGGTCTTTAGCTATGGCATCCACTAGAAGAACCATTTCATCAGCAAATCATCAGGATTATAGAGAATGGTCGAGCAGTCTAGCTTCATGTTGTTCCAATTTTTGGCTATGTCAAAGGTAGTCATTCTTACTACCTTGAGCTGCTCATTTCCATAGTTCACCCATCTCTCTGAGTCATTTTGAGGGCTTTCAGGATTGGAAGGGGCTTGTTCCTCTTCTTTAGAATCAACATTATTTGACCCATTATCTGGGCTTGTTGGGGCAGTTACAATTGGGGATTGAGTTTGGTCATCTTGAATCTTTTCTTCATTTACAGAGTGACTATTCTGAGAATTAGCCATGGGGCTTGAGCATTCTTCTTTTTTTATCGTGAGATCTTTGAACCATCACCTTCATCACTTTGGATTTGGTTTGAGAGGACTCACTTTGACATCGGTCTCCTTTTCTTCACGACGACTCACGTCCTTACATTGCTCAGCAGAGGTACTATTTTGGGAAGCTGAGGCTGGTTTGTTTTCCACCTTAGCTTTCTTGCTAAATGACCCTTGAAGCACCCTGTTGCTTCTCCTCTTAGTTGTTTCAGCAGTTAGGACTTTTTCTTCTTTATCCTTGTCCTTGGAGGAGAGACTCCTTGGTGGGGTCTAAGCTTTCTTCACTACACCAGCTTTCTTCACACCTCTGGATTTCTTTCTGGCTGGTGTGGTTGATATCGGCACAAAGTCATTAGACTCATAGTTTTCTGCCTCTTCTGCTTTCCACTTCTTTACAGAGGCTCTGATGCTACTCCCGGTTGTCAGCCTTCGGTTCTCCTTGGGGTTCTTCTTCCAGTTCACAAATAATTGTGGAGACATCACTTTGTGAACATTCAAAGGTTCTCCTTCATTATCCTTGATCTTCCCTCCTAGCTTTTTCTTCATCACAATACTCAGCAGTCTACCATGAAACACCTTAGTCAGGGGTTTTTCGGTGGACTTCTTCACCTCAGCTTTCTTTACCCATTTGGAGATTTGATCGAACAAGATAGCTCCAAAGTTGATTTGTTTCTTTAGAACTATTGCTGACATTATCTTTAACTGTTGGTCAAGCACCGTGTCATGTGCAGTGTCCTTGCACAGTATGCATTTTCCAACTATTTCAGCAAGGAACTCGTACTCTTCAGGAAACTCCTTCTTCTTCATATCTTTTAGACTAGGGTTTCTTTGGTACCCCATGACCTCCTTTGCTTGTTCAGTATTGACATCATCAAGGTTCTTCAGCCCTTGATTAGGAAAACCTAGGCATTGATTGAGGTCAGAAGATTTCAACTTTAGATACTGACCTTTGACCTTGGTAGAGAGGGCTCCGGAGTTTATGGAGGCGTTTGAGTAGAATTCTTTCACTAGGTCAACATATACTCGAGTGCTAGACTCAAGGCATTCTGAGAATTCAGCTTTCTTTACAAGCTCGAGAATGTCTCTGAATTTCTTTTCGAATTTTACAAATGACTTAGTTCCGAGTTGAATGCCAGTGATTACTCGCCAGTTTTCCATTTGAGCAGTTCGAAGAATGCGGGTATTTGGTTCAGGGAGGTTTATAAGAGATGAATGATTGTGATTTGGTAAGGCTCTGGAGTGTTGATCTGTTCTGGCTCTTGAGAGGATTTTAGGGTTTGAAAATAGGAGGGAGAAAGGTTCGATAGCTTTTGATAACTGTTTGTAGATTTGAAATTGTCTTTATGACAGTTCCTTATAACTTTGCATAACCAGTGATGTGTCAACTGACCATTGGTTGCACGATGCCCAGTAATGAGCTGTAACTCCCCATAACTTTTTAGTTAGATATTTCTTTTTAAAAGAGTAGACGTTTAGACGACGTGGCTTTGACCGTTGACCTTTTGATTCGTAGAGTAGCATGGTAAGGCAGCTATGGACTCTACGATTTCCTTTTTTGACTCAACGATCAACTTTTGAGAGATACTGTAGTGGATGGCTTTGACTTCTATCCTCATTTTGATGTAGCATAGGTTGATCACTGATAAACTCGAACTTATCTCCTCATTTTGAATGGTTGAGCAATTGTCTCATTTTCCAAGCTCCTTGTGAACTGGGGTACCCTTTGGTAGGACTACGATCGTCGAGTTGTCTTCTACTATCGCCGAGGTTGCACTGCGATCGTGGAGTTCTCTTCAACTTTGACTCTACGATCGTTGACTGACTTGGTCCTTGAGATAAATTTGATTAAGCAATTCTTCTGGGACAAGGTAGCTCAGGAAGGGCCAACCTCTTAGAGTGAGCTAAGGGTCAGGTTTGTCCCTGAGACGCTTTCCAGATGAAATGCTATAGAAGTGATTTGCAATTACATCTCATTTAACTTTTTCTGGTGGGGAGATCCTCTACCAACTTTAGACAATTGCTTGCTGAAATCGTGGTATCCTCATGTTCTAACACTACTATCACATGTTTGATCGTAGGCACTTCACGATGTTGGGTTAGGTGGCTGAGGGGTTATCAGTAGTGCATTTTGAGACGTTCCTACTGACTATGGATTGTCATTTGGTTCATCAGCCACAAAGTTTTGGGACTCTGTAGCTGGTACATTTCTTCATAGTAAAACTTAGTGTTGTTGTTTCTCAATAGATCACTGCTCCCCATGGTTGATGCTGCTTTCTCAGCTGTGATTCCCTTTTCTACATATGTATTAGAAGGCATCCTTGCAAATCTCCTTCTGACTGGAATCACCATTATCACTTAGATCTTCTTGTATCGTAGGCATATATATTTTCAGAACTGATCACTCTACGATCCTTTGACAGCACTACGAACATAGTCTCTTTTGACAGTCTTGTGCATGTGAAGTTCTCTTCTGTAATGAAGTCCTCTTGACTGATGCTCGATGATCCTCTGTTATAAGCTCCCTTGAGGATTCTTCTCATATAGCATGCTTTGCTTGGTTTGAGCATATAGGACTCTTTTCACCTTTGGTTGAATGGCCTGCGTCCATATATAGATTAGCAGCCATGTGAGCTCCATTCTGGTTAGCTCAGAGGGTCTTCAAGGACAGGCTTGGACATATAGAAATTTTATCAGAATCTCTTCTGAGCAGTCCATAGCCTTCTTGCTGGTGGAGTCTTCTTCGATCAAGTCTTCGCTTCAAAGATTCCTTAGTGTGGTCGGTGACCCAGTACTGCGGAGTTTAAATATATTACTATTTTTGGTACCCATAATTAAATGGGTCCTGCTAGGTTAGTTTTCTAAACCCCTGTTCCTCTTATTTGGATAATCATCACATTTATCACCAACATCATATCCATGCATAAGACTAATTTTAGATAATACATTTTGATATGCATGAAGGTGAGTGTGTGTAAGATTTGACATTTAATAACACACTTTTTATCTTTGATGGTTTCATCATTTTCTGGATTATGTTCACAATGTTTGAGTGTTCACAGAGTGAGAGTCAACTTCACAATTTAGGAGTATCTAGTTAATTTATAGAGGTGATCAATTTCTATACATCATCAAGATACTCTTTTAGAACTGATAATACTCTGTGTGTTATCAAACACTTAGAACAAGGATTTGTACATACATACTAACCCACCAGCAAAGATTACTTCATAAGAATTAATTTGACCTATGATGCTCTTATGACCCATTTCAGATTTCCTTCAAGATGTCATCTTCATCCTAAAACTTGGATGGAGAGAAAGATTATAGACATTTGAGTTTCCATCCTCAGGGTACTTTCTCTCTTCACCTTTTTAGGTAGATTAAGACTTCTTGACAGATTACTGTTATAGTTCATAAGAGGGTGCTTTTATGATGAACACATGTAATAGTGAGGAACCGTACCTTTTTACAGTCAGTCTCTTAACCGTCATTTATCTTTAATGTACTCAGTTTAGGCATTGATGTGCATAGCTTCACTTTTGCTCCTGACAGCTTATTGCTCGTGTTGGCCTTTAATCAATCAGTCGTGGTCTCGAAGATGTAGGCCAAGAGAATCTTTGCATTAAAATCTTTGACATCCTTTAGTTTACAAAGTTTGCACCCAGCTGCTGGTTGGCCAGACATAAGTTTGAGAAGATCTTCTTTCTTCTCTTGATAGGCATTTCTTAGCATGTATGGCCTTTTCATCTTTTGGGCTGGAGGATGCTTGACTCTTTTTTGTTGATGTCTCTTGAGCTCTCTCGTCTGGTCTTCAGACTACAAGATTGACTGCAGGCTGGGATTGGTCTTGTTGATGTAGCAATTGAGAACATGGACCAATCTGAGCAGCTTCAGGTGTATATACACATTTACCTATACACAGAATTTCCAACGTGTGAGCTCATCTACATATAACAAGTTACTTACTACTAAACTTAGTTTAGAACAATGTTTGTGCCTGGGATCAGACTCAAAGCGATTAGCTTTTGAATATAGCATGAGAACCTACTCTGATACCAATTGTTAGTTCGATGAGGCACAATAGATCTAGAAGGGGGGGGTTGAATAGATCCTTTTAATTTCAAATACTTTTCTCTTTTATTTTGTATTGCTATTAAATTAGCATATGACAAACATAAGAATCTTTTTAAGCAATCATGGAATAAGTAAAAGATCCCTTCATTGATATATTCATAATCATACATACATTGTTCGTAGAGAGTTAGTTCAGGTTGTAAGTAGTTAAAACATACATGCAGATTATAGCAGTTAATAGACATAATGTAATGACATAATGTAAAAGACACAAAGGGTTTTAAGTGGTTGGAGATACTCAAGCTCTAATCCACTCTTACGCTTTCAACTAGCGAGATTTCCACTAAGGAAAGGCGGCACCTTGAATCACTACGATTCCTTGAGGCTGACCACTTTGGGACTTGATTCACTAAGAACTTTTCAAGGCCAACAATGACTTGGAACTTCTCTAGTTCCCTAGGAACTCTTCAAGCCAATGAGCTTGGAACTTCATTTTGTCCCTGGATGAGGACCCTCAGCCCACAGCTTCTTGTTGAGTTGTTTGTTTGTTTGTTGGAGTTGGTCTTTGTCGCTAAGATGTCTTTATGCTCGAACATCTTCTTTCTTAGTGACTTGGCTTGATCACCCTTGAAGTGCGGTTAAGTGTTGCATGATGCTCAAAACTTCTTGATTACTCAACCGCCGGATGATCCTTGATGACTGCCTTGAAGATCATTCCTCTTGATATATGATGGTTGCACATGATGGGTTTCTAAGATGACTGTAAGCTCTTCTGCTAGGTACTTAGAAACTTTCTCATGTTTGCCACCATGATGACGTTTGTGATCTCCCTTCCTGATACTTGATGTCTTCTCATGATGGACTTGCTAAGATGACTGTGAGCTCTTCTCTATGGTACTTAGAGTCTTCCCATGATGGACACCAAGATGACATGAGCTCTTCTTTCTCTCGGCAGTTCAGAACACTCTTCATGTAGTAGAACTCTCACTTCTACATTGTACAACTCTCACTTCTACTTCTTTCTTTGTCTGTCTCTAAGTGTTCTCGGTGGATCGTAGAGTGAGCCTTCGGACTCATTATCTTACATGGTTTAGAACAGTCCACCGTTACTCCAAAACTCGATAACTCCAGCAACCTTTGATCTATGAAGCTCTAGCTGATTTATACTCCTTCCCAATCCTTCCGTTGGAAAGTTGTTGTTGAAATCTATTCAAACATCTTCACAGATCTCGAGTGCTTGAGGTAGATTGCTGATGTGACATATCATACTTTATCTGACACTGCAGTCTACTGTTTCACCTACCCCATCCGAGTTGTCACTTTAATTTCTTGGGCAGGTCGAAGACTTTATTTCCTCCTTCTGATTTCTCGATCAGAGGTTGTCCTTTTGCATCGATGCTCTCAATAAGCACTTGTCCGAATATTACCCTTCAGATTGAAACGTTGCCAATGCTTCAGTCTTCAGCTATTCGAACTCTACGATTCTAATGCATATCTTTGAGGACCTGATCATAGTGTCATGTTGAGTGTTGCTCATTGACAGGTAGATTTAACTCTGCGATCTTAAAGAGGGTTGATTGGATCTCCAATGTAGTACACCTCTTCCTTTCATTGTGCGATTCTTGACTTACATTTTTCTTCGATTTGTTCTCGAGACTGATGGCCTAACTCCTTGCTCTGGTCCCCTCTGAATAGCAAGACACTTCATATTTGTGGCGCGTCCAGCTCGCTTTCTCCTTGTGATCTCCCGTTCACTTATCATCAATGGACTTACCCTACGCTTAATCACTTTAGCCTTGTTCTTCAGAGACTAACCAGTATCTCGGTTCACTTTCCATCAGTTCTTTCTTTGTTTGGCAAGCACTACGATCTCGGTTGCTTCCAAGGTCGTTGTCTTCTGTTCACTTGACAGCTACTGCACTTGCTGACTTACCTTAGTCAGTTACTGAAGTCTTCTTATGATCACCTTGTGGAAGACTTCATCTTGAATGGCTTTACAACTTAATCTTGATGCTGATTGTTTTGGTGCTTAGATCTTCTGTTAGCTTGAATGCCATTCGTTGAGTGCTCTCTGGTTCCCTTCAGGTAGGATATATCTTTACATTGCCAACCAGAGGCTTTGTTCCTTTGGATATTCTGGGAGTGCTCATTAGTTGAGAATCATACTTGCTTCTACGATTACTTTATGCATTGTGAGCACTTACGTTGAGGTCGTAATTACGACTCACGATTGACTTCGGTACGTGCATACACTACGATCCTGAGATCAGATCTTGACACTCTACGGTTTCTGCCTTGCCCTTGTTGTCGTCATCTGATCTTGCTCGACTTCGATCTCTGCATGTAATCAATAAACTCTACAAACCCAGAGTGTAGTCTATGATTCTTGACATGGCTTCGGCATCAGTAGACTCTACGACTCCGAGTATAGTCTACGTTCCTGACTTATCTTGGCGAGATATTGATTCCGCTTTCATAGGCATCTTTGTCTCTCACGATTACGAACACGACTTCCTCAAAGACACTACGATCCCGAGGAAGCTCTTCTCGATATACCAAGATCCTTCATCGTTTCTCCTGGCAATCTACGAACTCCGAGATCTACTATCTTACGGACTATGATTCTGCCTCGATAGCCCTCGAGTTATCCTTGACTCTCCTGGCAGACTACGATCTCTGGTGCAGTACTCGACGATCAGACAAGCCTATCTATTACATCATAAGATAAACCTAACATGCTTGATCTTTCTATATTTATAGTCCTTGTACATCATTTCTTTTTAAGGACTTTACAAAGCTGTTTTGCTTATGTAGGATCAACCTAACATACTTGATCAATTCATTTTAAGTCCTTGTATACATATTTCTATTATCTATCAAAGGACTTTACAGCTTTTCTTAATGCAAGCATACTTGCATATTATTCATTCATATATATATATATCTTATAATCAAATCATATGTAATCAGGAATATCATTCACATGCTTATTCCTGACACAGTCCACCGTTACTCCAAACTCGGCAACTCCAGCAACTCTTGATCTTTGAAGCTCTAACAGGTTTATACTCCTTCCCAATCCTTCCGTTGGAAAGTAGCCGTTGAAAGCTATTCAAATGTCTTCACAGATCTCGAGTTGCTTGAGGTAGGCTAACGATGTGACAAGTCATACTTTCTCTGACATTGCATTCTACTATTTCATCTACCCATCAGAGATGTCACTTTAATGTCTTAGGCAGGTCGAAGACTTTTTTTCCTCCTTCTGATTTTTCGATCAGAGGTTGTCCTTTTGCATCAATGCTCTCAATAAGCTCTTGTCCGAATATTACCCTTGATTGAACTGGGTTGCGATGCTTTGGTCTTGACTATTTGAACTCTATGATTCTGATGCATGTCTTCAAGAACCTGATCGTAGTGTCATGTTGACTGGTAGAGACAACACTACGATCTTGAAGAGTGTTAATTGGATCTTCAATGTAGAACACCTCTTCCTTCTTTTATGCAGTGCTTCAACACTTCTGTTTGCTTTGACTGTTCTCAGATGCTGATGGCTTGACTCTTTGCTCTGGTCCCTTCTGAATATCAAGACACTTTAGATTTTTGGCGCGTCCAACTCGCTTTCTCCTTGTGATCTCCCGTTCACTTATCATCAATGGACTGACCCAATGCTTAATCACTTTAGCCTTGTTCTTCAGAAGCTGACTAGTATCTCTGTGTGTACTCCATCAGTTCTTTCTTTGTTTCGCAAACACTACGATCCTGAATACTTCCAAGATTGTTGTCATCTTATCACATGATAGCTACTACACTTGCTGACTTTCTTCATTCAGTTACTGAAGTCTTCTTATGATCATCTTGTGGAAGACTTCATCTTGAATGGCTTCACAAATCAATCTGGTTGCTGATTGGGTTGGTACGTAGATCTTCTGTTAGCATACATGCCATTCGTTGAGTGCTCTCTGGTTCCCTTCAGGTGAGATGTATCTTTGCAGTGCTAACCAGAGGCTTGGTTCCTTTGGATATTCTGGGAGTGCTCATTTGTTGAGAATCGTATTTGCTCTATGATTCTGCCTTGGCATTTTGAGCACATCTGTTGAGGTCGTAGTTCCGTACTCTCACGATTACCGCCTTTGGTACATGCGAGACTTTACGACTCGAGATCGAGATCTTGACACTCTACGATTTTACCGGCCTTGTGCTTGTTGTCTTCATCGATCTTCCTCGACTACGATCTCTCTGCATGTAATCAATAGACTCTACGACTCGAGTGTGGTCTACGATCCTTGACTTGGCTTTGAAGATCGAGATGGTATCGACTCTCGAGTGTAGTCTACTTTTTCCGCAGCCGTTTCGACATAACTTCGGTCGACTTCAGTGGCGAAATTTGTCTCTACGATTCCGAACATGACTTCCTCTGATTACATTACGAGGAAGTTCTCCTCGACACACTACGATCCTTCCTCGTCTCTCCTGGCAGTCTACGAACTCCAAGATCTACTATTTTATAGACTACGATTCTGCCTCGATAGCTCTCGAGTTTTCCTTGACTCTCCTGGCAGACTACGATTTCAGGTGCAGTGCTCGACGATCAGACAAGCCTATCTATTACATCATAAGATCAATCTAACATGCTTGATCTTTTTATGTTTATAGTCCTTGTACATCATTTCTTTTTAAGGACTTTACAAAGCTATTTTGCTCATGTAGGATCAACCTAACATATTTGATCAATTCATTCTAAGTCCTTGTACACATGTTTCTATTATCTATCAAAGGACTTTACAGCTTTTGTTAATGCAAGCATACTTGCATATTCATTCATATATATCATAATCAAATCTTAAATAAATAGGAATAACATTCACATGCTTATTCCTGACAATCTCCCTCTATTTGATTATGACAAAAACAATAAGTGCATATGCATGTTATGAATGAATCTTATATACAGTGAGCAGCTGTATTTCTAAAATAGATAATCATGAATGTCATTTATAATGATGTGGAATTTAATACACTAACATTTTACATCCTGGATCCAGAACATACCTAACTAGTTAGAGATGTACCTCTTTTGGCTCCATGTATGTTTCCAGGATGTTTGTTGATCAACTAATCATCTGTTTGACCTTCTTGCTCTTGCTCCCCCTGGGATGATAACTTTCTGTCTTTGCTTTGCTCCCTTTCAGCTTCTTTCTGAACAAGCCCCCCCTCAGACTCTGCGATCATGTTATCATCATCTTCTGGCTCCCCCTCAGATGATAAATCTTTTTCTGTAGCTGTTGTCTTCTTCTTTAACTTCTTCTCTCCTTTCCTTCTGCTCTTTTTCGAATGCCTCTTGCTCTGCCTCTTTTTCTCCCCCTTTTTGTCATCAATCATTTGGGAGAAGCTGTTCCATGTTGGACATTAGCTGCTCCATCAGGTAGGAGGAGTTAGCAACTTCAAACTTGAGTTCCTGTTGGCCTAACTCAAGTTGCACGGAGAAAGATTGCTTCATGTCGTCAATCTTGTCAGAGAGGGCTTGGATTTTCTCTTCGTTGACCTTCTGTCCTCGTAGAGCTTCTGCCTTTTGATCATGCATGACCTTCAGATAGATGTTATCTCTTTCTTTGAGTTTGAGAGATACATCAGCCATAGTAGCTTGAAGTTTGTTCTGGAATGAATTATCTCCTGCTGCTGTCAGCTTCTATGACTCTTCAGTGAATAAAGATATTTTCTCACTCAGTTCATCAGAGTTCTTCATCAGCTCCTTTTCCACAGAAATTTGATCATCTGGTTGATCAGCTCCTTGTTGAGTATCAGATTGGGCTTTACGATTTTAATCCTTGGACAGATTTTTGAAAGCTTTGAGAATCTGAACAATCGTTGAGTGCCAATTGCTGTTTGAGGATGAGGGAATGTTAGATAGCAGTGCTTGGGCTGATGGAGGCTTCTGTTGTTAGACTTGAGTCTCATCAGTTGTAGAGTGAACAGACTCTACGATCCTCTCCTTGTTCATAATCCTTCTTCCTTCAGAGTCCACTCTACGATCATAGGGAATATAGTGGTTTCAAGAATGTCGATAAACTTTGAAGTAGAGCTGGTCCTTGATAAGTTTGGTGGCAAACTTCTTCACTCTTGGAAAGTTCTTACCCACCAGCTCCATGCTTGAAAACTGAGAGTAGCACCAACTGAAGTAGCATCCATCTCTTTCAGTGTGGGCCTTTAGCCATAGCATCCATTGGAAGAACCATCTTATCAGCAGATCATCAGGATTGTAGAGAATGGTTGTGTTGTCTAGCTCCATGTTGTTCCAATTTTTAACTATATCAAAGGTAGTCATTCTTACCACCTTGAGCTATTCATCTCCATAGTTCACCCATCTGTCTGGTTGTGCTTCTGGTGGTTCATTCGAGACTTCCACCACTATTCTCCGGGTGATTTTTGCTAGAGAGAGGACATGATAGAATTTTGGTTCCTTTGATTCCTGATTTCAGAATTGGAATCATTCTTCATTTCTTCTCTTTTAGAGCCTGAACCATTTTGATCATTTCCATCAATGAATCCTTCTTGCTTCATTTCATTTCCAGAACCTTCTTCAGCAAGATTTTCCTTTGATTCATCTTCTTCATCACTGGTCCTATCTTCAGCACCTTTTTCCTGTGACACAGACTCATCATCACTTAATTCAATGACAACATTTGAGTGATCACTTCTCCTTTTGGAGGCAAACTTAGCTTGTAGTCTGTAGCTCTTCCTTCTCCTTGGAGGTTCAGCTATGGGAGAGTCAGACTCCTCTTCCTCTTCAAACTTTGAAGCCTTTGGTTCATCAGACGAACTTCCTTGGGGTTCAACAAGGGCAGGGGCAAACCCTTCTTCATTGGACTTATCACCTTTTGAGTCATCATAGGGGCTTCCAGGATTGAAAGGGGCATGATCTTCTTCTTTAGGAACAGCATCATTTGACCCATCGTCTGGGCTTGTTAGGGCATTTGCATTTGGGGATTGAGTGTGGTTATCTTGAATCTCTTCTACATCAGTAGAGTGACTTCTCTGAGGATTAGCCATAGGGCTTGGGCATTCTTCTTTATCAGTAGATGCAACAATTTCTTCCATTTACTCGACTTCACCTTCATTCTTTGGACTTGAGATCTTTAACATCTCTGTCTCTTTTCTTCTGCTTGACTCCACATCCTTCTCTTCATCGGATGTACTATTTTGGGAAGTGAAATTTGGCTTGTTTTCCACCTTAGCTTTCTTTTCTTTGGATGACTTTTGAAGTAGCTCTGTTGCTTCTCCGCTTTGTGGTTTCGGTGATTAGGACTTTTCTTCTTTATCCTTGTCTTTGGAGGAGAGACTTCTTGATGGGGCCTTGGTTTTCTTCACACCTCTGGATGTCTTCCTTGCTGGTGTGGTTGTTGCTGGTATAGAGTCATCAGAGTCAGAGCTTTCTACCTCTTCTGCTTTCCTCTTCTTTGCAAAGGCCTTGCTGCTGCTTCCAGTTATCAGTCTTCTGTTCTCCTTTGGGTTTTTTTTCCAATTTATAAACAATTGTGGAGACATAACTTTGTGAACATTAAGAGGTTCTCCCTCATCATCCTTGATTCTTCCTCCTAGCTTCTTCTTTATCACAATACTCAGCAGTCTTCCATGAAAGACCTTAGTTAGGGGTTTATCTATAGATTTCTTCATCTTAGCCTTTTCTAGCCATTTTGAGATTTGATCTAGTAGGATAACCCCAAAGTTGATTTGTCTTTTCTGAACGATTGCTGACATAATCTTTAACTGCTGATCAAGCACAATATCATGTGCAGTATCCTTGCTTAATATGCATTTTCCCACTATCTCTGCAAGAAACTCGAACTCCTCTGGAAATTCCTTCTTCTTCATGTCCTTCAAACTAGGGTTTCTTTGGTACCCCATGATCTCTTTTGCTTGTTCCGTATCAATATCATCAAGGCTCTTCAGTCCTTGATCAGGAAAGCCTAAACATTGATTGAGGTCAAATGATTTCAGCTTTAGAGACTGACCTTTGACCTTGGTGGAAAGGGTTCCGGACTTTATGGAAGCATTTGAGTAGAACTCTTTAACCAAGTCAACATATACTCGAGTGCTTGCCTCAAGACATTTTGAGAATCCAGCTTTCTGTACAAGTTCGAGAATGTCTTTGAACTTCTTTTCAGATTTCTCAAACGACTTAGTTCCGAGCTGAATGCCAGTGATTACTCGCCAGTTTTCCATTTGACCAGTTCGAAGAATGTGGGTATTTGATTCAAAGGGGTTTATGAGAGATGGCTTATTATGATTTGGGCAAGATTCTAGAAGGTTAATTGATTTTGGCTTTTGAGAGGATTCTAGGGTTTGAAAATGGGAGGGAGAAAGGTTCGATGGTTTCTGATAACTGTTTGCAGATTTGAAATTGTCTTTATGGCAGTTCCTTCTAACTCTGCATAATCAGTGAGGTGTCAACCAACCATTGGTTGCACGAAGTCCAGTAATGAGCTATAACTCCCCATAACTTTTCAGTTAGATATTTCCTTTAGGAGAGTAGACTTTTGATTGACGTGGATTGACCGTTGACCTCTTTGGTTCCTAGAGTAGCATGATAAGGCAGCTATGGACTCTACATTTTCCTTTGTTGACTCAATGATCAACTTTTGAGAGAGGCTGCAGTGGATGGCTTTGACATTCATCCTCATTTTGAAACTGCATATCTTGATCACTGATATACTCTAAGCCAGTTTGGGCACTTAAGTTCTGATGTGCGTTTGTATGATGTCTTTCCAAAATGTATTCGAACTTATCTCCTCATAATCTGAGTAGTTTGAGCAATTGTCCAGTTCTTCCTAGCTCCTTGTGAGCTATAATATCCTCAGGCAGGACTGCGATCGTCGAGTCTGCTTCTACGATCACTGAGGTTGCACTACGATCGTGGAGTTCTCTTCAACCTCGACTCTACGATCGTTGACTGACTTGGTCCTTGAGATGAACTTAACTAAGCATTCCTTCTGGGTCAAGGTAGCTCGGGAAGGGCTAACCTCTTAGAGTGAACTAAGGGTCAGGTTTGTCCCTGAGGCGCTTTCTAGATGAAATCCTTTAGAGGTGATTTTTACTGATATCTCAATTGACCTTTTCTGCTGGGGAGGTCTTCTACCAACTTTGGACAATTGCATTTGCTGTAATCGTGGTGTCCTCCTACTTCTGCACTGCGATCAGATGCTTGATCGTAGGCACTCCACGATTTTGAGTTGGGTGACTGATAAGTTATCAGTAGTACGTTTTGAGACGTTCCTACTGACTATGGATCTTCATTTGGTTCATTAGCCACAAAGTTTTGGGACTCTGTAGCTGGTACGTTTCTTCATAGTATAACTCAGTGCTGTTGTTTCTTAACAAATTACTGCTCCCCCCATAGTTGATGTTGTCTTCTCGGATAGATGTGATTCCCTTTACTTTAGGTTCATTTGAAGATGTGTGATGGCGCCCCAAAATAGGTCCATTCCATCAACCCATTATGAGTTGTCAATACGTGATGCGAAACAACTACTGACTTTATTATTACAACAATAAAACTATGAAGTTTGAATACAAATATTATCTTCTAGAACAATATCTAAACTCGATAAATCCTCATCACATTTATTGATACATTATTTTACAAAAATGGTGAGGACTACTAAACAACTCTTTCTAAAACCTTCATTCCATACCCCGAGCTACAGTACTTGCTATATTCTCGCCTCACGAGAAGAAAAATGGAACAAAAGGAAAAGGGTGAGCTCAACTAGCCCGGTAAAGAATATTATGACTAAGATAATATACAACAAATTATCGTTAGTCTTCAACAGAGGAAAAATCTAATAGAATCTGATAGACAACAAATTTTAAATCAATATTCGCGTGAAAATAATAATTCATTAGAAGAGTTAAGTAGAGAATGCAAACTACTATCTTCTATGTATGAATTTAAAAGTTCATCATCTATCTTTTATCCTGTAACATCAATCAATATATATCTAGAATCAAATATTCATCTTTGCACTTCACTGCCAAAGATATTCATCGATTAGTCGTGTTCATCTAAACACTGTTCATCTTTGCACTACGGGCCAAAGATATTCTTGAGAAATCATTCATCTCTTTACTACAGGCCAAAGATATTCAATAATATCATCATTTAAGGCGAGGATGATGAAAATATTTTTAAAGAAAGCGAATTAAGTGAAACAAAATGACAAGGATTAAGGATTAAGGATTAGTACTTTGTTTTATCCATGTTTAAAAATACCTCAAAAATAACCTCAAAAACAAAGAATGATCAAAACATGGATACAATCAAAGCTAGTATAGAATAGATATTTTGGATGAAAAGAAAATTTTTCATTTTTCGATGAATAGTGACGTATTCGTGAATAATCAGATATCGTGAATAAGGTCAGATATCGTGAATAGTAACTCAGACACCAAAAGTTCCAAATTTGATAAAACTTGGATCAATATTTCAACATAATGATATTGAAGAAATAATATCATTCTGAAAAAATAATATCCCTTACCTCGAAAGATCAAGATCTTAAATTTGAAACACAGGATATAGGCTATGACTTGGACTTGCACAGTATATAGCAATACTCAAAGTATACTCAAAATACTCACAAGAATAAATTTCGATAATATAGAGAGAAAACTTGATTTACGGTGTGATTTTCAATTCTAACCTAAGCACCTATTTATAGGAAATTGCTTAGAAACACCAAAGAAAATTTAATAAATTAATAATATAATTATATAAATTTCCTCGCATGCCTAGAATCTGATTTCAGCCATCAAACACATGCCACATTCTAGAAAAAGTAAGAAAAATGTTTTCTAATTTAAAATAATTTAAACTTCCAAAAATCAATTATTTGAAGACTTGAACTTCAATAATTCACAATAAATATCCCTTTTATTAGAAAATTTGAATCTCACGTGTTTTTATAGGAAATTCAATTCTCTACAACTTTGCGAGAAGAAAGTTTTTCCAAATTCCAAATAGAAATTGACCGAAATCCACAAGCAGGCGATTTTTTAAAATTTATAATCAAATTTCGGTCGATAAATGGGGTCCATGAGACATGTTTAACATGTTTTAAACATTTATTGCAACAAAAATACTCTTCCTCCTCGTATACTCATATATCCCACATTCGTTGTAAAAATATCACCATTATTATATTATAAAAATATAATAATATATTTAAATAATTATTTTATCGAGAAAAAGATAAAATTTCAATTTTCAACAATTGTCACATTAAATTTTTCTCCATCTATATCCACATAAAATCAATATTTTTCTCATCATATGAATCAATAATTAATTATTCACAAATAATATTACAGAATCACAATATTGACATGACGAGCGGTTTCAGGAAGAGGGGCTTTCAATAAGAATTTCTTCTAACTGCGCACGCAATTAGGTGACCAAACCTCTCCTTAGGCGAGAACTTTCTAGACATTGCCAATAATGTTATCTAATAATATTATTCGAGGATAATATGAATTATTGCTTCGATAATGAAAAATCTTGTGTAATGACAATTATTGAAAGCAACAACAATATAAAATATCAACAATGACAATTATTAACTCAATAAAATATTGAGCGATAATTCTCTGTAACCATTATTGAGTAGTGCCTTCTTACGTAAGAATCAATAATTGGTGCAATACTGGGTAATCTTCTTGTGTTTTAACCAGGATATTTTAATAAAGATTAATGGTGAATAACTACGATGTTATTTTTAAACCACTTATATTTGTCGTTTTCTTCATCCAATCGCTTTCAGTTATGGGGCCCACACATGCCATTGCTTGGTCGTCATGCGAATATTCCCAAGCGATCTGAATATTCCACGACCAAACGAATATTCCCCGACAACAATGAATATTTTATAACCACTTGCTTATTTTGATGTATTTGCGTATTTTACCCCTAACTATCCACATTAATCAAATCAACCCTTACTATTTTAAAATAATAAATAGAGAAAATTAAATTTCATTAATAATAAGTTGGGGTCTTACACTTGCATATCTCCTTCTGACTGGAATCACCATTATCACTTAAATCTCCTTGTGTCGTAGGCATGGATATTTTCAGGATTGATCACTCTACGATCACTTGGCGATCTTCTGAACGTAGTCTCCTTTGACGATCTTGGCGTGTGAATTCGCTCCCGTAATGAGTTCCTTTGACCGATGCTCGATGATCCTCGATGTTAGCTTCTTTGAGGATTCTTCTCATATAGCATTCTTTGCCTGATTTGAACATATAAGACCCTTTTCATCTTTGATTGCATGGCACGCTTCATATATCTTGATTAGCGACCATGTGAGCTTCATTCAGTTAGCTCGGCGGGTCTTGAGGATAGACTTGGGCATATAGGAATTTTATCGAGAATCATTTACGAGCAGTCCTTGTATTCTGTTGGTTGAGTCTTCTTAATGAATTCTTACGCTTGACTTTCCTTAGTGTGGTCGAGACGGACAAATGCTGCGTGAGTTAAATACATTTCTATTTTTGGTACCCACAATTAAATGGGTCTTTCTAGGTTAGTTTTCTAAACCCCTGTTCCTCATATTTGGATAATCATCACATTTATCACCAACAGTCATATTCATTCATGCAACTAGTTTTAGATAATACATTTTGAGATGCATGATTGTGAGTGTGTGTAAGTTTCGTCATTTTAAAAACACACTCTTTTTCTTTGATGGTTTCATCATTTGCAGGGTTATGTTCACACGGTTTAAGTGTTCACAGAGTGAGAATCAACTCTACGATTTAGATGTATCTGGTTGATTCATGGAGGTGATCAGTTTCTATCAATCATCAAGATACTCTTATAGAACTTATCATTCTCTGTGTGTTTTCAAACACTTAGAACATAGGTTTGTAAATACATACCAACCCACTAGCAAAGATTACTTCACATAAAATTAATTTAACTTGTGATGCTCTTATGACCCATTTCAGATCTCCTTCAAGATGTCATCTTCAATCTAAAATTTGGATGGAGAGAAAGTTTATAAGCATTTGAGTTTCCAACCTCAGGGTACTTCCTCTCTTCACCTTTTTAGGTAGATTATGACTCTTTGACAGAATACTGTTATAGTTCATAAGGAGGTGTATTCATGATGTACACATTTATAATAATGAGGAACCGTGCCTTTTTACTGTCGGTTTCTTAACAGTCATTTATCTTTAATATACTGAGTTTAGGTATTGATGCTACCCGACATTTGCTTTGTTGCTTCTTTGTTGGCCTTTAATCAATCAGTCGTGGTCTTGAAGATGCAGGCTAGGAGAATCTTAGCATCTTTAGTTCTTTGACATCCTTCGATTTACAAAGTTTACACCCAGCTGCTGGTTGGCCAGACACATGTTTGAGAAGACCTTCTTTATTCTCTTGATAGGCATTTCTTAGCATGTATGGCCTTTTCATCTTTTGGTCCGGAGGATGCTTGACTCTTTGTTGTTGATGTCTCTTGAGCTATCTCGTCTAGTCTTCAGATCACAAGATTGACTGTAGGCAAGGATTGGTCTTGTTGATATAATAATTGAGAGCATGGACCAATCTGAGCAGCTTCAAGTGTATATACACATTTACCTGTACACAATATTTCCAACGTGTGAGCTCATCTGCATATAACAAGTGACTTACTACTGAACTAAGTTTAGAACAATGTTTGTGCCTGGGATTAGACTCAAAGCGATTAGCTTTTGAATATAGCATGAGAACCTTCTCTGATACCAATTGTTAGTTCCCAGTAGGCACGATAGATCTAGAAGGGGGGGTTGAATAGATCCTTTTTATTTTCAAATACTTTTCTCTTTTATTTTGTATTGCTATTAAATTAGCATATGACAAACATAAGAATCTTTTCAAGCACAACGGAATAAGTAAAAGATCCCCTTCATTGATATATTCATAATCATACATATATTGTTCGTAGAGTTAGTTCAGTTGTAAGTAGTTCAAACATATATAGCTTGATTATAGTAGTTAATAGACATAATGTAAATGGACGTAATGTAAAAAGACACAAGGGTTTTAAGTGGTTGAGGAGACTCAAGCTCTAATCTACTCTTACGCTTTCAACTAGCGAGATTTCCACTAAGGAAAGGCGGCACCACAGAATCACTAAGATTCCTTTAAGGCGTGACCTTGGGACTTGATTCACTAAGAACTCTTCAAGACCCGCTGACCTTGGAACTCCTCTAGTTCCCTAGGAACTCTTCAAGCCCTGACAAGCTTGGAACTTCATTTAGTCCTTAGGACAAGGACCCCCTTAGGCCACGGCTTCTTGTTAAGTTGTTTGTTTGTTTGTTTGTTGGAGTTGGTCTTTGAGTTGCTAAGATGTCTTTATGCTTTGAACATCTTACGTACTTAGTAGTACTAGGCGTGATCATCCTTGAAGTGTAGTTGAGTGTTGCATGATGCTCAGCTTCTTCAGTTACTCAACCTCCTCTGATGATCCCTTGATGAACTACCTTGAAGATCATTCCTCTTGATACGTGATGGCTGCACATGATTGGTTTCTAAGATGACTGTACGCTCTTCTGCTAGGTACTTAGAAACTTTCTCATGCTTGCCACCATGATGACGTTTGTGATCTCCCTTTTTGACACTTGATGCCTTCTCATGATGGACTTGCTAAGATGACTGTAAGCTCTTCTCTATGGTACTTAGAGTCTTCCCATGATGGACATCAAGATGACATGACGCTCTTCTTTCTCTTGGCAGTTCAGAACACTCTTCATGTAGTAGAACTCTCACTTCTACTTCTTTCTTTGTCTGTCTCTAAGTGTTCTCGTTGGATCGTAGAGTGAGCCTTCGGACTCACTATTTCAAATGGTTTAGAACAGTCCACCGTTATTCCAAACTCGAAAACTCCAGCAACTCTTGATCTTTGAAGCTCTAGCAGATTTATACTCCTTCCCAATCCTTCCGTTGGAAAGTAGCCGTTGAAAGCTATTCAAATGTCTTCACAGATCTCGAGTTGCTTGAGGTAGGCTAGCGATGTGACAAGTCATACTTTCTCTGACATTGCAGTCTACTATTTCACCTACCCATCAGAGATGTCACTTTAATGTCTTGGGCAGGTCGAAGACTTTATTTCCTCCTTCTGATTTCTCGATCAGAGGTTGTCCTTTTGCATCAATGCTCTCAATAAGCTCTTGTCCGAATATTACCCTTCAGATTGAACCGTTACTAATGCTACAGTCTTCAGCTATTCGAACTCTACGATTCTGATGCATGTCTTTAAGGACCTGATCGTAGTGTTATGTTGACTGGTAGAGACAACACTACGATCTTGAAGAGTGTTCATTGGATCTTCAATGTAGAACACCTCTTCCTTCTTTTGTGCAGTGCTTCAACACTTCTGTTTGCTTTGACTGTTCTTAGATGCTGATGGCTTGACTCTTTGCTCTGGTCCCTTCTGAATATCAAGACAATTCAGATTTGTGGCGCATCCAGCTCGCTTTCTCCTTGTGATCTCCCGTTCACTTATCATCAATGTACTGACCCAATGCTTAATCACTTTAGCCTTGTTCTTCAGAAGCTGACCAGTATCTCTGTGTGTACTCCATCAGTTCTTTCTTTGTTTGGAAAACACTATGATCCTAAATACTTCCAAGATCGTTGTCATCTTATCACATGACAGCTACTGCACTTGCTGACTTTCTTCAGTCAGTTACTGAAGTCTTCTTATGATCATCTTGTGGAAGACTTCATCTTGAATGGCTTCATAACTCAATCTGGATGTTGATTGGGTTGGTGCTTAGATCTTCTGTTAGCATACATGCCATTCATTGAGTGCTCTCTGCTTCTCTTCAGGTGAGATGTATCTTTGCAGTGCCAACCAGAGGCTTGCTTCCTTTGGATATTCTGGGAGTGCTCATTTATTGAGAATCGTATTTGCTCTACAATTCTGCCTTGGCATTATGAACACATCTGTTGAAGTCATAGTTCTGCACTCTACGATTCTTTTTTGGCTGTGCAGACACTACGACTCCGAGATCAGATCTTGACACTCTACAATTTTGGCCTTGTGCTTGTTGTCTTCATCTGATCTTCCTCGACTACGATCTCTGCATGTAATCAATAGACTCTACGACTCAGAGTGTGGTCTACGATCCTTGACTTGGCTTCGGCATCAGTAGACTATATGACTCCGAGTGTAGTCTACTTTTCTGGCTTGGCTTCGGCAAAAACTCGGTCGACTCGTAGCAGGCTGTCTCTACGATTCTGAACATGACTTCCTCAGTAGATTACGGCCTTGAGGAAGTTCTCCTTAACACACTACGATCCTTCCTCGTCTCTCTTGGCAGTCTACGAACTCCGAGATCTACTATCTTGCAGACTACGATTCTGCCTCGATAGTTCTCGAGTTTTCCTTGACTCTCTGGCGGCATTCTGATTTGAGTGCGGTGCTTTCGACGATCAGACAAGCCTATCTATTACATCATAAGATCAACCTAACATGCTTGATCTTTCTATGTTTATAGTCCTTGTACATCATTTCTTTTTAAGGACTTTACAAAGCTGTTTTTGCTCATATAGGATCAACTAACATATTTGATCAATTCATTCTAAGTCCTTGTACACATGTTTCTATTATCTATCAAAGGACTTTACAACTTTTGTTAATGCAAGCATACTTGCATATTCATTCATATATATATATATATATATATATATCATAATCAAATCTTATATAAATAGGAATAACATTCACATGCTTATTCCTGACAGATACAAACGAATATCTTTGGCCCGTAGTGCATAGATAATTCGTTGATTGGAAATAATTATTGATTGGTGTTACATGGATAAAATATTGATGATGAATTTTTAAATCTTAGAAGATAATAGACATCATGTGAAGCCCCCAAAATAGGTATACATCACCCATCTTGAGTCGCCAAATACATGGTACAAAAATCAAATACAAACTTCTTTGTCTATTTATCGTGTAAAAATATGATAAAACATATTTGAAGTTTTTAAACGAATATTGTCTTCTAGACAATATCCACACTCAATGAAGTCCTCATTATAATTATTATCACACTATTTCGCAGAATAGTGAGGACTACTAAAGCCACTTATCCTGGACCATCACTCCATTCCCCGACTCGTCCCAGCTATATTATCATTTCAGAAGAGAAACAATGAAAGAAAAAAGGGTGAGCTCAACTAGCCCGAGAAGAAATATTATGAATAAGATAATGTTGAATAAATTATCCTTAGCCTTCAACGATTATAAAAGCGATAGAATACAATAGACAACAAGTTTTAGATCAACAACTGCGTGAATAAGCAATCCATTAGAAGAGTCAGTAGGCGTGATATCTACTATCTTACATGATTTAAGAGTTTATCATCAATTTTATATCGAGACTCGACTTAATAAATAAACCACATCATCGAATCATCCTTGCACCACGCGTCGAGGATATTCATATAATCATCAATGGTCATAATTATACCAAGAATAATCCACGGTCATAATTATATCAATAACTCGCCCATCGATGCATTACAGCCAATGAGGACTTTTACCACATCATTTATAACATTACGGGTCATGATTATCTTAGAATGATCCGGTCATAATCATACCAATCAACACTCCATCTATGCACGTAAGTCAAAGATGACTTTCATCACAATATAAGCACGAGGATGATGACAATGATATAAGAATTCAATTAAAAGAAGCAAATGATAAATTTTTAAAGATTTATAATTTAATTTATCCAGAATTCAATAATGATCAAATTGCCAACATGATACTTCTTTGTGGAGTAAAATTCAAGAATAATATTGTATCAAAAATGATTTGGACAACAAAGAAATTAATTTTTTGACATGATTAATTCCCCGGGTGAATAGTACCCAAATGAATAGTACCCTATGAATAGTACTTCGGGAATAGTACCCCGTGAAAAGTACTTTGTGAATAGTACCGTATAAATGAATAGTACTCATGGACAGTACTCCGGCATGAAAAGCTTAAAATTTAACAAGAATGTGCAGAAAACGTTTTTGTGAAGCGATCTTAGATGAAGCTTGAAATTTGAGGATATTCCACTAATTTCACGGAGTATAGAAGCAATACTTTAACAAAATGAGGGTATAATCAGGAACACGAGACGAAATAATATTACTCACATACTACAGAGTATGGAAGAAAATATTATTCCTGTAAGACCCCAACTTTTTAATGACTAAAATCAAATTTTCTCTAATTATTATTATGAATAATAAGGTGTTAATGTGATATAATGCTTTGGTTATGGGTGAAATGTGCAAATTTTGTAAAATAAGCAAGTGGTTATAAAAATATTCATTATTGTCGGAGAATATTTGTTTGGTCGTGGAATATTCTTATTGTCGGGGAATATTCGTACGACGGCGCAGCCATTTTTGGGCCCCATAACGAAAAATGGTTGGATGAAGAAAACGAAAAATTTGAGTTTTTATAAATAACGGTGTAGTTGTTACCGTTAACACTGTTGGAATACCCGTTGGTTAAAATACGATGTCTGGCGTGTTTGCCTGATAGCACGCGGTTTTGCTGAGTATTTTGAATTATTGATTCTAACGTAAGAAGGCACTACTCAATAATTGTTACAGTAATTATTGTTCAATATTTTATTTTATTGATTCAATAATTGATGCGTTGATATTTTATATTATTGTTATTTCAATAATTGTCATTGCACAGTATCTCCATTATCAGATCAATAATTTATATTATTTGAATAATATTATTAGATAGCATTATTGGTAATGTCTAAGGAAGTTCTGTCTAGGAAAGGGGTTTGGTCACCTAATTGCGCGCCAATAAGGAGAAATCTTTATCGGAAAGCCCCATCTTTCCTAGGAACGACCTGATTGTCATAATTGTGATTCTGTAATATTATTTGTGAATAATTAATTATTAATTTATATGATAAGGAAATATTTATTTTATGTGGATATAAATGATGGATTTATTTATTTTATATGGTTATAAATGAAGGAATTAATGTTGGGGTATTTTATCAGTATTTTATCGGAATGGAGGTATTAAAAATCGTCCGTATGTGGATTTTGGGCATTTTTCGTTTGGAATTTGGAAAAACTTAAACGTACAAAGTTGTAGAGAATTAAATTTTCTATGGAAGGACATGATATTCGAATTTTTCTGATAAAAGGGCTATTTATTGTGAATTATTGAAGTTTCAGAAATTAAATATTTTTATTAAAAATATGGTGGGCCCCACTTTTGGTTGGTGAGAAATGAAATGTGCTGAAATTTATTTTCAAAAGTGGTAGGCTTGAATAGTAGCAGGTAAAGCCATTAGGTAGCAGGTTAGTCTGCTATGGCGTTCTAAGCATTTTCCTATAAATAGGGTGCTTAGTTAGAATTGAAAATCACACCAGAAATAAATTTTCTCTCTTTCTCTCTCTCTATATTATCGAGGGTATTTTGTGAGTATTTAGATACTTTGTGAGTTGTTATTCATCAGTGCAAGTTTCCTTCAGCCTTATACCTGATATTTCAGCTGGAAGTATTGTTATTTTGAGATAAGAGATGTTATTTTTTTTTCGTAATGATGTTATTCTTTCAATATCATTATACCAAAATATTGGTATGGATTTTATTGTAAAATTTCTACCTTTTTGTGTCGGGGTTACTATTCACGTATACGACATTATTCACGTTTAAGGCACTATTCACTAAAAAAATGAAATTTTCTCCTTTTTGTTCAAGATGTCTATTATGGTTACTATCTTTGATTGTATCCATGTTTTTATCTTTATTTTTGAATTTTCCTTCACAATTGGTTATTATGGAGTATTATTGAACTTGGATAAACTGTAATACGAATCCCTAATATTTGTTCTTTTATCTCACTGGATTCGTTTTTTTTAAGATATTTTTCATCATCCTCAGTCCTAAATGATGATATTACTGAATATCTTTGGCATGTAGTGCAAAGATGAATGATTAACTGATGAATATCTTTGGCTCGTAGTGCAAAGATGAACATGTGTTGAGATGAACATGACCAACTGGTGATACAAATAAATATATTTGGCTTGTAGTGCAAAGATGAATATTTGATTCAAGATGTATATTGATTGATGTTACAGGGATAAAATATTTATGATGAACTTTTAAATCTTAGAAGATAGTAGAATTCATTCTCTACTTGACTCTTCTAATGAATTATTTATTTCATTGCAGTTGTTGATCTAAAACTTGTTATTCATTATATTTTATCGATTTTTCCCTGTTGAAGACTAATGATAATTTGTTGTATATTATCTTAGTCATAATATTCTTTACTGGGCTAGTTGAGCTCACCCTTTTCCTTTTTATTCCATTGTTCTTCTTAGGAGAAGAGAATTTAGCAGGAACTAGCAGGGGTATGGAGTGATGATTCAAGATAGTTGTTTTAGTAGTCCTCACTATTTTGTAAAATAGTGTATCAATAATTGTAATGAGGACTCCTTTTGAGTTTGTATACTGTCTATTAGACAATATTTGTATTCAAATTCACAGTATAGGCGTTGTCGTATTCTGCACAACAATTGTATTACTGAAGTTGTATTTATTTTTGTACCATGTATTTGACGACTCAGAATGGGTGATGTATACATATTTTGGGGGCGTCATAATTCCTATGAATACTGAACAAAATAATATCCCTTACCTCAGAAGAAGACTGGATACTAGAATAGTGAAGTAATAGACTTCTCTTATTCTATCTCTCTATAGCTTCTCTCTCTATAATTGCTCTTGTGAGTCTTAGTGAATTGGTGAGAATTAAAGAAGAATGATCTTCTATTTATAGGAAAATATAGTTTCGATAATTGCATGTTTTGGGGCTCTAAATATTACAGTATAATACATTCATCTTTTCCATCATTTTTAATTTAGTCATGCAAGTATTATCAAACTTGCACCACCTCCCCTAATAGTATATCATGTGAATCAATAGTACAATCATGTGACTCAATAGTTCTATACATGTGAAAAAATAATTACAGTATAGTACCTTCATCTATACCTCCATTTTTAATTTAGTCATGCAAGTATTATCAATCTTGCACCACCTCCCCTAATAGTACATGCATGTGAATCAATAGTACACACATATGAACACATAGTTATAAGCATGTGAATTAATAGCAATTAATTGCTCATTTATCCGATTAATTACCCGATTGGTCAATATAACCTCCAGACATCAATTATTATCGGAATAGATGTCGATTTCCACTAACACTAATAATTCCAACACAATGGAACTATCAATTTCATCTTTAATCAACACGAACTTATTCATCATTAATATTATAACTCACGATATTTAACAACCGTGTCGTTCCCGGAAAGAGGGCTTTTCGATAAGGATTTCTCCTTATTAGCGCGCCGTTAGGTGACCAAACCTCTCCTGATGAACTTCAGACATCGTCAATATTGCAAATAATAATATGAATAACTTTGTCATCTCAATTATTGATTTAATAATATAAAATATTATGCAGATGATGATCTTTGTAACAATAATTGAATCGATAATATGAGAGATATTACGCAAAGCAATTCATGTAGCTTAATAATTGAGTATAAGCGGGTGACTTCTTACGTAAGCATCAATAATCAATACTGGTGTGTTCTTATATGCAACCACGCCAGATTATCTACTTTTACTACTACTAGGGTAGTTCAACGGTTTTAACGGTAAAACTTTTCGTAGATTATTTTTATAAAAAGATAATTACATCCATTTTTTAACTACGACAATACTTCCGTTGTGGGGTCCACCAATGATTGTGCTGTTGTACGAATATTCCATGTTAAAACGAATATTCCCCGATACAACGAATATTTTATATCAACTTGTTTTCTTTGCAAAATTTTCAACTATCACCCTTAACTTTAATCTTTTATCAATTTAACCATTTACTAAATAGAATAATAATTATAGAAAAATTGAATACTTTCATTTCATAAAATTTGGGGTCTTACACATCATGCTCTACTTGACTCTTCTAATGGATTGCTATTTCCGCTGCAGTTGTTGATCTAAAACTTGTTGTCCATTATATTTTATCTGATTTATCATTGTTGAAGGCTAAAGATAATTTATTCTTCATTATCTTAGTCATAATATTATTTACTGGGCTAGTTGAGCTTATCATTTTTCTTTTTGTTCCATTATTCTTCTCAGGAAATGAAAGTGTAGCTGGAACTAGTCGGGGAGTGGAGTAACGGTCCGAGATAGTTATTATAAAAGTCTTCACTATGTTGTGAAATAATGTGATAATAACTGTAATAAAGACTTGATTTGAGTTTGGATATTTTTTTATTATGTACGATGCAATATTTGTATTAAACTCACAGTATGTGTAGTCATATTTTGAACGACAATTTAATAATTGTAAATAGAGAAGTTTGTATTGAAATTTTATAGTATGTATTTGACGACTCAAAATGGATTGTGCGGACCTATTTTAGGGCATCACATTTACCATTATTATATGTATTCTTAATATTATAATTTTAAAAAACAAAAACTAAAAATAGAAATTAAAATACAAAAAATAGTAAAAGATAAATAAAAAAATTGAACTACTTTTTTAAAAAACAATAAATTTAAAAGATGTGTAAATTTTTATAAAAATAATTAATATTTAAAAATATTAACTTTAGTTTTTGAATCTATATTTTGTGAATTATACTCATTTTTGAAAAACAAAAATTTTCTAAATATTTTTCCTTCAAATAATATTTATTTTTAAAACTTTTTAAAATAATATTTTATTTTAAATATAAAATTCATTATTATTTTAAAAACAATATTTTAGTTTAAAATATTAAATATAATTATTATTTTAAAACTATTTAAAAATATTATTTACTTTTTAAATATCAAATATAAAAATTATTTTTTAAAATTATAAATATAATTAAACATAATTATAAATAAATATAATTAATATTTTAAAAATATTATGTTCTTTTAAAATATTATAAATTTAAAATAATAAATATTTTAAAATTACTTTATTTTAAAATTTTAAAAAATATTATTTTATTTTTAAAAATTAAATATAATTATTATTTTTAAAATAATATTTTATTTTAAAATATTAAAATTTGGGGTTAGGTCAAACATGGTCGGGTTGAGTCAAAATTTGGTCAAAATGGGTCGGGTTGGAGTCAAATCGGGTAAAAAAAAGAATTGACACAAAATGCCACTTTAAGGATGCAATTGACGAAAAATGCACTTTAGGGACGACATTGAAAGTGAGTGACAACTTGGAGGGTCATAAGTGCAATTCAGTCATATAGGAAATAATGGTCGTACACAGCTGTGTATGTGTTTATTTGTGTATAGTCTGTCAAAACTACGTCATTTTGACAGATTTATTTTTGATTTCTGATTTGGGAGGAGAGGAACTGTTTTTAAAAAAAAAACAAATATGCCAAAACGAGATAGTTTTGACAAACTGCACAAATAAAACAAACACAACTGTGCATGACCATATTACCCTTATATATATATTGTTTTATTGTTGATTGTATTCTTGAATTCAACAAAACATAAACTTGTAATGTAAAAAAATAATTACATTGCTTAGTCCATTTTATTCATGCCCCAATTTATTATTTCAATACTAGGGGAGGGGTCAACTATCAAGAAGACAACTTAAGGGAAGCCTACGATAAAACCTATAGTTAGTTTGTATATAAAAAAAATCTAAATATTATCATGTTAAAATGCATTGAAAAGAAAATTAAATTAGGATTTAATGTTTAGGAATATTGAAATAGTATGAGAAACTAAAATTCATTAATTTTTTCTTAAAACTTACAGGTAAAGCCACCATATTAAATGAGTTTTGTTTTCAACCTAATTATAATTTTGTTATGTATTGCGAAAGTTTTCAATATAATTATAATTATGATTTATGTGTATAAATAAGATAGATAAAAATTAAAAACGATCTCATCGTAATTTATTCTATCTTGTCGCATAGCCTTCCATGTTGTCACAATCCAATTTCGTCACATATTTATCGACATGTATATTATTTTTCATATTCATGTTAAAATATTAACAACTACAATTATACACATAATAACTAACAACAAAAAAGTCAACATATAAAGTTGGAAGATATACTCAATCCGTTCCAAAATTAGATATACAATTTGACTTTTGAAGCCAAACAAAAACATAACAAACTTTAAATTGATGTGAATTTATTTAATTTTAGTTGATATAATTATTATAATTATATAATATATAACAAAAATTATTAATAATTCTAAACTTTATAAGTTATACCTAATTTTGAACAGAAAAGAAAAGAACAGAAAACTTAAATTAGAACAGAAAAGAAAAGAATAGAAATTTTGAAGTTTTCTTTTTTTGTGTTTCTGAGTTTTTAAAAGAAAAGAATAGAAAATTTAAAATTGAGGACATAAATTGTAATTTAAAATTTATTATATTAAAAGTAGAGGATAATATGAGAATTATAAAAATATTACTTATAGTAATTTCTTTTCCATCCAAATCAGGCAAATTTTGGACGGAAATTTTGACATGAAAATTGACCAAGTTTTCTATCAATTTCTTTTCTTTCATGTTTATTAAAAAACTCAAAAACATAAGAATTGAAAAGAAAACTTAAATTTTCGGTCCATTTTTTTTTCCTATCCATTTTAAAACCCAGAATCAGAGCGTAAATGTATCTTTCATTCGGATTACAATATGCAAAATTTTATGGTTATTGTCTCAGCTCTTCCGTCATCATTCTTCTCTTTAATTAACCCTGTCCTAATCAAATTCATGAGATCCATATCTGTTAAAAGCTGTGGACCTTTTCTTTTAATAACACGTTGAATTTTCGGCGCAGACACTTAAGGGAAAAATATCAGTGCATTTGAATACAAACCAACCCCCATGTGCGCCTCTTACATGTTCAGTAAAATGCCAGAAAGATCCAAACCAAGTAACAACTTGGTTGTTTTTTGCAATGATAAAGAAAGCAGAAAAAACAGCACAGAATGAGTGTGTGTGGGTAGTTTCAATTCACACTTCAAATCACACCTCATTACTACCAATTGCAATCATCAAGTCTTTATGAATGGAAATAAACCAGAATAAAGTTTGTAAGAGTGTCAACCAGTCAACCACTTTCTCTCTACCTCTTCTTTACTACTATATCCAGAATTATACTGGGATTTGTTTTTTATTATGTGGCCATTGTTTATCATTTCATTATTCTCTCATTGCGGTATTTTCCTGTGTCGGTTTCACTATATAGGCATATGTGAGTAACTTGTGTAGAAACCCAGAGATGCATAGGGATTTGTGTTTCTGGGCATTGTCAGTTTTTTGTTATTTGTTTATTTCTTGGTTCCTGAGCTCATAATTCTTTAATGTGAAGATAAATTTCCATGGCAACCCTTTTATTTTTTGGTGATTAGTGGTTGATAATTGATAAATCATACATGGGTGATTCAATGTTGTTTGGACTTTGTTTGTCATTCCTTTTTTTGGGTAGTTGTTATCCTTTGTCTGATCAAGAGAGAGATAGGATAATTGAATTGCCTGGGCAGCCAGCAAATGTTGGATTTGCTCAGTACTCGGGTTATGTGACTGTAAATCAGGAGGCTGGGAGGGCATTATTTTACTGGTTAATTGAGTCACCGACAGCTCGTGGTCCCGAGTCAAGGCCACTTATATTGTGGCTCAATGGAGGTCCTGGTTGTTCTTCTGTAGCTTATGGAGCAGCTGAAGAGATTGGACCTTTACATATTCTTCCTGATGGGAAGAATCTTTACTTGAATCCCTATGCTTGGAACAAGTGTATGCATTTAGTTGATGTGTTCTTTTGTCATAGAATTCTTTCTGTGATCTACATGATATTTTACCTAATTTCATTATCTTTATTTGTTGGCAGTGGCAAATTTGCTTTTCCTTGAATCACCAGCTGGTGTTGGTTTTTCATATTCAAACTCATCGGTGGATTTATACACTGCAGGTGACCAGCGAACAGGTAATACGTCTTGATATTTTGATGTTATTATGATGCTTTATTCTCAACACTATGTTGTTGTTCCTTAACATGTTCTTGTTTGGTGACTTTCGAGATAGGTTTCTTAAAATATGTTGCTTTAGCTAAGCTTTGTTGATTCTGACTTCTCTTATTTATTTTTGGTACCTGGTGTTGTGAAATTGTAGCTGAAGAATCATATACATTTCTTCTCAATTGGTTGGAAAGATTTCCTCAATACAAGCACAGAGAATTTTACATTACTGGAGAAAGTTATGCAGGTACTTCACTTTTTTATTCTGTTTATGTGTACAACATTCTTGAAGTAATAGCCAACTGGACTATCAGTAACCTAACTTTTATTTAATCTCTTTTTCAGGTCATTATGTTCCCCAGTTGTCTCAGATTATCTACGAAAGAAACAAAGGAATAAAGAATCCAGTTATCAATTTCAAGGGTTTCATGGTATAATTGATAATAATTTAAGTGATATGCTTTAGTTCAGATAACTCCAGTTATCCCTTTAATAAAATGTTCTTTCTAGGTGGGTAATGCTGTTATTGATGATTACCATGATTTCATTGGCACATTTGAGTATTGGTGGACTCACGGACTAATTTCAGATTCTACCTATAAAATCCTTCAATCGACCTGTGACTTTGTATCCAGTCAGCACCCTTCAAATGATTGCGTCAAGGCTCTCAATCTTGCAGACGTGGAGAATGGAAACATTGATCCCTATAGTATTTACACACGCCCATGCAATACTACTTCAGCATTGCGTCGCAACTTAAGGGGTCACTATGTAAGTGTTCGTCTAACCTTCCTACGTTTTGAAGTTTAAACTAAATTTTGGTGGTTGTATTCTCTGCTTGAAACACTGATTCGTGTAATAATTTTTCAATGCTAAGTATAATTATGCCTTGAAATTTAACTTTGGGAGGATGAGAAAAAAATTGAAAATAAAGAAAGCTAATGATAATTTGAGAAGGCAAAAAAAGGAGATGTTTTAAAGGGGTTAAAAGAAATTTCACTTTTCTGCCCAAGTTAAGGTTTAAAAATTACCTAAAAGAAAGTTTGGCCTTTTTTGTACCAATTCAAGATGATATTTCAATGTTATTGTAGTTTGCCACTAGAGATGCCCCAGCCTGGCCTTAAATCCACAAGTCCTGCAGTGACATTGAGATAACCCTTCTAAAATGCTTTTAAAATTGAATCACAGTATATATAATGTTGGGTACAAAAGCCCCGGAAGGTTGTGACTTGACTATGCCAGCTTAATTTCTTGGTTTTTCCTATCATTTTCTTAAACAAAAATCATTGGCATTTGAAATAATAATATAATTTATAGTGGCATATTCTGTATGCCCTTCTTTCTCTTATGGTTATGCCTACTAATGCCCTTCTGAATTCTATCATAATTTTCCAGATTGATTCCATTTCTCAAAGTTTAGCATATATATTTAAGAATTCAATTCACTTTACCAGTAGAAGAAGCTGCCTAGAATTACTTTATCTCTCTGCTTGACATGTTCAATCTTGACATCTGTTATTTTTTTGTATTTCTGATGAGAAGTTCCTTCTAGACTTCAAGTCCTCAAGCATTATCTGCTCTGTTTTGTTTCCTAAAAAACAAATGGGTTTTGTTTGTGATTAATTAAATTTGTTGAGCTTTTTAATGAAGCCATGGATGACCAGGGCATATGACCCATGCACTGAGAGACATTCAGAAATATACTTCAATATCCCGGAAGTTCAGCAGGCACTCCACGCCAACACAACTAAGATTTCCTATCCATGGAAAACGTGCAGGTAGATTTCACACTTCAAAAGTTTCTGCGTATATCTTATATACTTTATATTACATTGTCAATGTCTATTTATTTTTCAGCGGCATTGTTGGAGAGTACTGGGCAGATTCTCCAAGATCCATGCTTCCTATATATCGGGAACTGATAGCTGCTGGTCTCAGGATATGGGTATTCAGGTACAAACACCAGTCTTTCTTTGACCACCAGACCCCTTAATACCCATCTTTTCTGGCAAACAGAAGCAGAAAACATGGATTTATTTATTATTAAAAAAAAAAGAATAAATCGTATTAGGCATAATTTGTATTATATAACATCATAATCATGGAGGAATCTGAGTACCTGTAAACATATAACCGAATCTGAGTACCTCCAGTAAACATATATACTGTTAGATAAAAATAAGAATTGAATAAGATCTCTTATCTTCTTAAATCAATGTCCAATTAATTCCATTAAACTTAGAAATACATGGCGAGGTTGATTAACTCTGCTGAAATAAGTTTATTGTAACCTTCTAGAATGAGTAGTTTATGTAAACTATTTCATATTTTCATTCTAGAACTTCTATGCAAATTCATTTGGAAGATTCTCCATTTTTTAAAGCCTAATAATATTTCAACATTCTCTCATGAAATGTTTTATAGCTTCCATTTAAAATATGCCTACATGTTCTATTTGTTTCATGATTTAATTATACTTGTCATCTCTTAAGATATATTCATGTGAATCTGTTGCCCAGAAAAAAAAATGAAAGGAAAAACTCTATGAACAGCAATTTGTGTTCATCTAATCATACATTCTGATTAATTTGTGTAGTGGTGATACTGATTCGGTTGTCCCCTTGACTGCAACGAGATACTCGATTGATGCTTTAAAGCTTCCAACTGTTACTAATTGGTACCCGTGGTATGACAATGGAAAGGTAAGTCCAAAACCAAGTTTTTTTCTTTTATTTCTTTTAATAGAAGATGTAAATGTTCCTAATAACAGGCAGGTGATGTAGGACATATTTAAGATGAAGAATTAATAAAAAATAAAGTTGAATTTAAACACTAAAAGATGAATAAAATAACTCTACGGTACGAACAAAATAATCAACTTCGATATCAATATTATGTAGTCTAAAATATGATTTGTGGGGATTACATCACTATAATTAAATAGATACAAAACCCTAATATTATTTGGAGAATAATAAAAGTACTAAACTACTAAAATACCCTTATTAATAATTTCTAATCACTAATAAATGTCCTAAATCTCCACTAATAAATAAAATGCATAAATCACATCTACTTTTATATTAAACATAATAAAAACTCCAACTAATAAATATAAAAAATATTTCTTTGTTCTTGACTTGGAGTCCCCATCATTCTTCTCTTGTTGAAGAAAACTCGACCTCGAGTTTTATAATATGGTAGAATAAGCCACAAACTCCTCTGCAACGGAAGAACATTTTGGAACATCTTTGACAACATCATCACGCGGTAAGGCTCAATTTTTTTTGAAAAGAGAATTGATGATAGTATCGCTTTTGTATTCAAAGGTGTCGAAAATAAGCATTTTGGAACAACGAAGTCAACAATGTCAACTTGGATTGGATCAACTTCTCGAATCGTCCTTTCTTCGGTAACGAACAACTCAAAAACAACTTTAGAGTTTTTCTCATTTTGCTGCTCATACACAATAACTGGTTCAACTTTTGGAATTTCAAAAATTTCCATGGACACGGCACAACTGTCTGTAGCCCTAAAATTTAGAACATCGTCTTTTTCTTTCTCTTGCTCTGTTTGAAGATATGCCCGAAGTCAATAAGGCATTCTTTTATAGAAGATATGTCATCTTTTATGAAAAAACATATAGAAACAATATCATGAAGTTCTTTTGCTTTAACTTGTTGACGTTTCCTTGCTTCAACTTTATTTTCTTTGT
This sequence comes from Panax quinquefolius, assembly GCA_020205615.1. NCBI lineage: Eukaryota > Viridiplantae > Streptophyta > Magnoliopsida > Apiales > Araliaceae > Panax > Panax quinquefolius. Next base: position 34,375,011 of record CM035160.1, read on the forward strand.
TCATCTTAATTGGATATTGACGTTACAATTTTTCAAGGTAATCTTGTGCATAAACCATATTCCATCTAAGCTCTTTCTGCTTGTGTTTCAAATATCTATTACCACATATATTAATAAGGTAGTATATTCGCTCACTTTCATCGTCAAGAAACTAAATATACTCTTTTGCTTCAATCAATTCTTTAGTGGCTTGAGACATTGGGGGTTTGGGACAATGTATTATAAAATAAATAAAAATAAAACTTTTTTGTTGTTGTTGATAACTTAAGAGCCTAATTGAAAAGAAAATAGAAAACAGGGCTAAAGTATGAATTCAGAAAAGTGTAAGGGTTGATTTAGAGAGGATGAAAGGGTATAAGTGAAAAGTGTTTAAACTATGGGGTTAAAATTTAAAAGGTAAGAAAATTATGGGATTTAAACTGTAATTTTGGAAAAATATTTATAAGATTAGGTTTACCACTCCATCATATCAGCATCCAACAACAAAGAAAAGGGGAGGGCCAAAGGGAGCAATAAATGAAGACGATGGTGGTAAGGAGGAGGTTGACCCGGCAACGGCGACGACAAAACAAACAACAATTTATCTCTCTTCTACCTTTCTTCTCCTTTTTTTCCCTTCGATTCTAGGCTGATTTTGCAGTGTTACAAGGAATGTTTTCTGTGATGAACAGTACTGCTGAGGTACAACAAATTGTGAACAGTAGATTTGCGATGAACAATAACTCCGGTGATGATCTTTTTTTGAAGACTCAAGATTTCCCAAAAACTGGAAAATTAATGGAAAAACCTTAAGCTATGATATCAAAGCTCTGATACCAAAAATGATGTAGGACAGATTTAGGATGAAGAATTAATAGAAAATAAATTAGGATTTAAACTCAACATTTAAACACTAGGATCTCTCAAGTGCATTAACTCCACGTATCAACACTAAGATGGATAAAATACCTTTACGGTATGAATTAATCAACTTCAATATCAATATTATTTAAATAGACACAAAACCCTAATATTATTTGTGGAATTATAAAAGTACTAAACGACTAAAATATCTTTATTAATAATTCTAATCACTAATAAATGTCCGAAATCCCAAGTAATAAATAAAATACATAAATCACATTAACTACTTTTATATTAAACATAATAAAAACTCTAAATAATAAATATAAAAAATTTCTTTGTTCTTGATTTACTATTTTTTTTCCCCACCATTGGTGATTTTTTCTACTGCAATGAGAGGAGATTATTGAGTTGATGTTGTGAGAACAATTTCTAAGAGGAGATTATGGGCGGAGGGTGTGAGATACAATTGAGACAATTTCTATTATATTTTGATGGGTGTAAGGGGTATTCGTAGGATCCTTAAACTAGTAAAAACAATTATATATGGGTAGCTGTTATAAGACCGGGGAGGGAGGGAGGGAGGGAGGGAGGGAGGGGGGGTTATTTTATTTTGACGACTGTAGGGGGTACATATATTATTATGATCACAGGATCCTTAAACTAGTAAAATCTTTAGTGCTATAGATATCAAATAATTCAGTTCACCACAAAAATGAGCTCACTTTTTTTTGGGGGTCAAATTCACATCAAAACCATCACATACAATAATAACTACTCTAAAGAACAGAATAAAGCTTATTCATCTACATTTTTTGATTCCAAATGGTGCAGAAATAGCTAGAACTGAATACGAAAAGTTAGAAAACATCACTTAAAGAATTGTTTGCTGGGCTAACTTCATTCACAGTTTTACTTGCAGTATATGCACACTCGTTTGATTATCTCATCAGTTAAAGTATACTGCTTTTCTGTATAGGTTGGTGGATGGAGCCAAGTATACAAAGGGCTGACCCTTGTAACCGTAACTGGAGCCGGACATGAGGTTCCACTTCATCGCCCTCGACAATCTTTTATACTTTTCAGATCATTCTTGGAGAACAAGCCCATGCCACGCTGAGTAATAAGCAGAAATTTATTTAAAGCTTGAATTTGTTGTGCTGGGAAGACATGCAAGATCAAAGGAGTAATGCGCCTCTCAGGCTTTGCTGCAGACTGGACTCTCTTTGTTTTAGTCTATATCTCATTCCATCATCTATAGTTTGTCTGATTTCAAGCATTGCTCATTATTTATTAACCACATGGATGTGTTACATGTACCTAATACTGGAAACTTCCCCAATAAATAAATAAAAATAGCATAAATTAATACAGTGCTGATGACTGACCTCCAAGGTCAAGTTTTTGTTGATGGGTAAGACGATCCCAACTCCTGCAGAGCTACGGAAAGAATCCTGAAATTTCCAATTCTGTTAATTTAGTAACACTCCCAGCACAAGCAAAAATGTGTACCTGCCTGTCTCAACACCTTCAGTGGCAGATCAAAAGAAAGGTCTGCAAAGGCAGTAACAGCAAGGTCACCTCCAAGACTATCCCTTCCCATTGCAGAAGAAGTTTTAGAGCTTTGATCATCATTTGACCACCTAAATTCCCTTCTTGGTTCAGTAGGGCCCAGTCCCATCGATCTGAAACCCAATAGTTAAGGGTGTAAACGAATCTAGTCGAGCCGAGTATTGAGTTGCTCAAATTTGGTTTACAAAATTTATCAAATATAAATAATTCCGAATCGAGCCTGAGCAGTTTGAACAGAATCCCCTTCTTCTAGAATGCAATACTAGCATCTGACACACTTACATTCATGCATGAGAAAAAAGAAAGGAAAGAAAGTAAGAGTACTTATAAAGGAGAGAAGAAGAAGAAGTTATAAAAGAGTGGGCTAGTAAAGATAGGAATAAGAAAGTAGTAAAGAGTGACACATCTCAAGCTCCCTCTCCATTTTATAAATAGATAGATAGATAAGAACCCTAATTAATCACGAAAGTGAAAAAAAAATACTATCCCTGATAATCTAAAATTGGGACACTGCTCCAGAACCCCACCTAACTATTCAGAGCAGTTGAAATAGGCTTCACCGGTACATGGCTATCGAAAGCATCAAAATTCATTTAATGAAGTCAAGTCTTCGCAGTAGTGCTATATGAATAAATGAAGAGAGAGGAATGAGAAAAATAATGGAAGGCAGTACCATCACTTGTTTTGCTGCACTTATAATTCTCTAAGTTGACAACCTCCACTGCATTAGACACCATCAATTAGAGCAAATCAAACCAAAAAATTGGCAATACCATTGTATCAGCCGATGGAAAATTTGAACTCGGATTTTTTAGCCCATGAGGATAATTTGGTCATCAAATTCGACAAAATCCTTGATGAGTACTAGGCATGCACAATTATTTGATAAATTGTATGGGTTATAGAAAATGTTGTATTGATAAGTTCCATAGTTTTTTATTGCATTGGCTAATTAATGCAATATTATTTTATAACTCGTGCAATGAAAAACTATATGGATCCATAAATTTTCTTTTGCAGAGTTTTGATTATCCTGGAGATAATTTTCTACCATGCATTAAGTATATATTAGACTTGATAACTGCCTAGACAGGTATTGTATACATATCAAGGAGATGGTGGTTTTTAGAAATAAACAATTCAACTAATTAACCATAGCTGCACATAAAAAACCAGACCAATTGATGACTCAAATGGGAATAGAGTGGACGGTGTGGAAGTGGCGCCGCCAGCAGTGTTTGATTTTGCTGACCTTTTAGGTAAATCGTATTCATAAAGGAGGGTAACAAGAGGGCAGACATACCAAAAGGAAAGTGATTCATTGATCATAGTTAAAGCTGTCAAAAAATAAGTTTGGGTTGATTTTGGTGTAAAATAGTTATGGGTCAATTAAGGAACTAAAATAATATTGAGTCCTTCTAGGGGGACATTTTTTTATTGACATTCTAGTGACAATTTTTTTTTGGTTTTTTTTTTTGTAATACCTTTTAAAAAATGTATAGTATTTATTCCAACTGGAATTTTTATAAAAAACAGTGTTTTATGTGTAATTTGGATACATACAATAAATAGGGTATATACGATGCATGACAACACTGCTTTCAGTATGTATCCAAATTACACCTAAAATACTATTTTCTGTAAAAACATTCTAGCTGGAATAAATACTATATATTTTTGAGAGGTAATACAAAAAAAAACCAAAAAACCAAAAAAAAAAAATGTCACTAGAATGTCACTAAAACAATGTCCCCCTAGACTTATTGAATCATATTACTTATATTTAATATGGGTTGTGTGGTATGAATTTAAATAGTTTTGGGTCGAAACTAGTTTATTTTAAAGGGTCCTTTACATAAATATACAACAAATAGAAAGTAATTACAAGAAAAGTGCATCAATCAAATAATTACAAAAAGAATGTATTTATTACAAAAAAAGTACAATTCACATTAATAAGGAAACCTAAAATCAAGGACAAATAATCGCCATAATTAATAATTCAAATTCAAATATTTATATCTAACAACAAAACAAATTCAAATTCAAAATAATAATTCAAATTTAAATATTCAAATTCAAATCTTCATCTCCTCACATACACTTTGAATATTTAAGTTTAAAGTTTAAACAAGGTAAATTTTAGCTACCTAATATTGGTTCCATCCACCCAATTTTTTATAAGTATATTTTTATTATATATATTTATTTATTTCATTTACAAAGAAACCAAGCAGAATTTTTGTATATTTTGTAACAACCCCAAAATAGGTCCATTCCATCCAACCCATTCTCGAGTCGCCAAATATATGGTACGAAAAATAACTACAACTTTATTACAACAATTGTCGTGCAAAAATACAACAACACATATCTTTGTGAGTTTGGATACCAATATATACCAAATGTAACTCTGGACACCAACTTGGATAACACGTCACCATGACACTTACATAAAAGTACGATCAAAAACCTGTTTTTTAGAAATTAGAATCTTTGGGAAGTCTTTCAAGAAACCTTCGTACATGGGAGGCCATGCTTTTAGGTTATGGTAGATATCATATGGGTACGTAATTATCCTGGTCAATCTAATAGACCCCAAAGAAAAGCGAGAAGATTACTATCATATTCTTCCCAATGGTGAGTCTTCTCTTGACATATCATTATCTCCATCGCTCTCTAATTGGGTATTATACTCCAAACAAACACCAAGATTATATAGGTAGTGCTTGTAAATATACTCGTAGTGGATGAGCACAACCATGTCTTATGATAACACGAGGTCAGATGTCATTAGACATCTTGTATGATAGTGACAAAACACCCTTCCAAGTTAAATTCACCTCACCCTCAACATCTATAGACCACCACTCTATTCCCTCGCTATCCCCCGCCGACCCAAATTTACACTTTTATTACACGAAAGAATTGTGAAACAAAAGGGTGAGCACAACTACTTTCGATAAAGAATATTATGACTAAAGATAAATAAATTATCAATAGTCTTCATCAAGAATAAATCGAGATTTAGAACATATGGTAGATGATAAAACTTTTCAACCATAGTTGCAAAATGAATGAAGCAATCCATTAGAAGAGTCAAATAGACTATAAAGTCTATTGTCTTTCCACGTTAAAAGTCCACCAACAATATTTTATCCCCTGTAACATCAATCAACAGTTCCTTTCCACAATTATATGAATAACTCATAATCATAATTGTGATTCTAAATCCTCTTCTCATCCGGGACGAAGATAATTTTCATCACTGTCTTTACTCGAAACATCAAATATCATGGTTATACCAAATCACGCAGTTCGCTCATAATCATACTAATAAATTCATCTTTGCACCACGGCCAAAGAGATATTCATCAACAGATTCATCTTTACACTACAAAGCTAAAGATATTCAACAACCGGTCATCTTTGCATTACAAGCCAAAGATATTCATCAATAATTCATCTTTGACTACAAAAGCAAAGATATTCATCAACAAGTCATCTTTGCATTACAAGCCAAAGATATTCATCAATAATTCATTTTTGCACTACAGGCTAAAGATATTCATCAACAAGTCATCTTTGCATTACGAGCCAAAGATATTCATCAATAATTCATCTTTGCACTACAGGCTAAAGATATTCATCAACAAGTCATCTTTGCATTCAAGCCAAAGATATTCTTGAAATCATTCATCTTTACACTACTGTGCCAAAGATATTCAATAATATCATCATTTAAGACCGAGGATGATGAAAAATATTTTTAAAGAACGAATCCAAAGTGAAACAAAATGACAAGGATTAAGGATTAAGGATTCGTACTTTGTTTTATCCATGTCCAACAATACCTCAAAATAATCATAGTAGGTGTAAAATTCAAGAATGATCAAAACATGGATACAATCAAAGCTAGTATCCGAATAGATATATTTTGGACGAAAAGAAGAAATTTTATTTTTCGATGAATAGTGCCAGATATCGTGAATAGTGCCGTACGTGAATAAGTAACTCTGACACCAAAAGATAGAAATTCCACAAAAAACATTTTCACGCTTCATGAATAGTACTCGTGAATAAGAACTCGTGAATAAGAACTCATAAATAGTAACTCGTGAATAAGTAACTCATGAATAGTAACTCGTGAATAGTAACTCATGAATAGTAACCCCGAGCATGAAAAAGTTCCAAATTTGATAAAAACTTCAGATCAACATTTCAACATAATGATATTGAAGAAATAATATCATCTGAGAAGAAAATAACATCCCTTACTATCCCTTACCTCAAAAAGAGCAAAGACTTGGATCGGATATCTGGATATGACGCCGAAGGAAACTTGCACCGATGAATATCAACTCACCAAGTATCTAAATACTCACAAAAATACACTCAATAATCTAGAGAGAAAGAGAGAAAACTTATGTTTCGGTGTGATTTTCAATTTAACTTAGCCCTCTATTTATAGAAAATGTTAGCCCGCCAAGCAGATTTTGACTCGCTTTACGATGATGGCTTTACTCGCTACTATTGCCACCCACCACATTTGAAATAAAATTCAGCACATTTCTTCACCAACCACAAGTGGGGCCCACTCAATTCTAGAATTTTCCACCAAAATCAATTATAAACCTAATTTTCGAATCCGACACCTCTTAAAATTCACAACAAATCATTCGTGCATTTTTAACGGTTCAAAATTTGTGGACATATACTCAACTTATGTATGTATAACATACCCAAAAATTACCACAATCCATCGGTCGGATTAAAAATTATAACCCCCGCAATATATCTCAAAACCCCTGATTTGATTTTTAATACCTCCAATCCGATAAAATAAAACATCTCAGCAATAATTTCTTCATTAATAACCACATAAATAAATCCATCATTTATATTCATATAAAATAAATATTTCCTTATCATATGAATCAATAATTAATTATTCACAAATAATATTACATAATCACAATTATGACAACCAGCCGCTCCAGGAAAGAGGGGCTTTCAATAAGGATCTCTCATCGGGCGCCGCAATTAGGTGACCAAACCTCTCCTTAAGCGTAACTTTCTAGACATTGCCAATAATGTTATCTAATAATATTATTCAAATAATATGAATTATTGATCCGATAATGGGAAATATCGCGTGCGTTGACAATTATTGAACAACAATAATATAAAATATCAACGCAGCAATTATTGAATCAATAAAATAAAATATTGAACAAAGAACTATCTTGTGAAAATTATTGAGTAGTGCCATCTTACGTAAGAATCAATAATTCAACAATCGTGCAATACCGTAAAGCATCTTTAGGCAACCACGCCAGACATCAGATTTTAACCACCGGGTATTCCAATGATCTTAACAGTAATAACTACGCCTGTTATTTATAACCACCCAAACTTTGTCGCTTTTCCTCATCCAATCACTTTTCGTTATGGGGCCCACACATGGCTACGCCTGGTCGCATTTAATATTCCCGACAAAGATTTAATATTCCACGACCAAACGAATATTCCCTAACAAAAATGAATATTTTATAACCACTGCATGTATTTTGAAAAAAATTCATATATCACCCTTAACTTTAACTTTTATCAATTTAACCATTTCTTGAATAGAAAATTGAATACTTTTATTTCATAAAATTCGGGGTCTTACAATCTCCCTCCTTATGAAATTTCGTCCCCGAAATTTACGTACGGTATTTCAAAGAGTTGAGAATACCTTGTTTCCATCTCCCCGTCCTCATCATTTCTCCATTGCTCATCTCCGTATTTCGAGGATATCATTCTAGAATACTGACTTCAAAACAAAGGTTAATTGAGCAAATTAACATATCACATAATATCTCGATATTACGATCGACCAACAAATAAGCTTAGGTAGGACACACTAGCGAAGGATTTACTCATCTCTCCTCCTAGTTCTATTCCCCGATCTCCGCCAGAGATCATATCCTAAGCTCGATATTAACCGTGACGACCCCAAAATAGGTCCATTCCATCCAACCCATTCTCGAAGTCGCCAAATATATGGTACTGAAAAATAACTACAACTTTATTACAACAATTGTTGTGCAAAATACAACAACACATATCTTTGTGAGTTTGGATACCAATATATACCAAATGTAACTCTCGACACCAACTTGGATAACACGTCACCATGACACCTTACATAAAGGTCTACAGCCAAAAACTGTTTTAGAAATTAGAATCTTTGGGAAGTGCTCAAGGAAACCTTCGTATATGGGAGGCCATGCTTTTAGGTTATGGTAGATATCATATGGCCACGTAATTATCCTTGGTTGATTTAATAGACCCCAAAGAAAAACGAGAAGATTACTATCATATTCTTCCCAATGGTGAGTCTTCTCTTGACATATCATTATCTCCACTGCCTCTAATTGGGTATTATACTCCAAACAAACACCAAGATTATATAGGTAGTGCTTGTAAATATACTCGACCAAGTGGATGAGCACAACCATGTCTTATGATAACACGAGGTTGTATGCTGTTATTACATCTTGTATGATAGTGACAAAACACCTTCCAAGTTAAATTCACCTCACCTCAACATCTATAGACCACCACTCTATTCCCTCGCTATCCCCCGCTCGACCCAGCTACACTTTTATTACCTGAAAGGAATTGTGAAACAAAAGGGTGAGCACAACTAGCTCAGTAGAAGAATATTATGACTAAAGATAAATAAATTATCAATAGTCTTCATCAAGAATAAATCGTAGATTTAGAACATATGGTAGATGATAAAACTTTTCAACCATAGTTAAATGGAATGAGCAATCCATTAGAAGAGTCAAATAGACTATAAAGTCTATTGTCTTCTCCACGTTAAAAGTCCACCAACAATATTTTATCCTCGTAACATCAATCAACAGTTCCTTTCCACAATTATATGAATAACTCATAATCATAATTGTGATTCTAAATTCCTCTTCTCATCCGGGACGAAGATAATTTTCATCAATCACCGTCTTTACCCAAACATCAAATATCATGGTTATACCAAATCACGTTCCTGCTCATAATCATACTAATAAATTCATCTTTGCACCACGGGCCAAAGATATTCATCAACAGATTCATCTTTACACTACAAAGCTAAAGATATTCAACAACGGGTCATCTTTGCATTACAAGCCAAAGATATTCATCAATAATTCATCTTTGCACTACAAAGCTAAAAGATATTCATCAACAAGTCATCTTTGCATTACAAGCCAAAGATATTCATCAATAATTCATTTTGCACTCACAAAGCTAAAGATATTCATCAACAAGTCATCTTTGCATTACGAGCCAAAGATATTCATCAATAATTCATCTTTGCACTAAAGCTAAAGATATTCATCAACAAGTCATCTTTGCATTACAATGCCAAAGATATTCTTGAAAATCATTCATCTTTACACTACAGCCAAAGATATTCAATAATATCATCATTTAAGACCGAGGATGATGAAAATATTTTAAAGAACGAATCCGATTGAAACAAAATGACAAGGATTAAGGATTAAGGATTCGTACTTTGTTTTATCCATGTCCAACAATACCTCAAAAATAATCATAGTGGTGTAAAATTCAAGAATGATCAAAACATGGATACAATCAAAGCTAGTATCCGTAATAGATATTTTAGACGAAAAGAAGAAATTTTATTTTTCGATGAATAGTCAGATATCGTGAATAAAGGCCGTATACGTGAATAAGTAACTCGACACCAAAAGATAGAAATTCCACAAAAAACATTTTCACGCTTCATTAATAGTACTCGTGAATATAAGAATCGTGAATAGTAACTCATAAATAGTAACTCGTGAATAAGTAACTCATGAATAGTAACTCGTGAATAAGTAACTCATGAATAGTAACCCATATGAAAAAGTTCCAAATTTGATAAAACTTCAGATCAACATTTCAACATAATGATATTGAAGAAATAATATCATCCGAGAAGAAAATAACATCCCTTACTATCCCTTACCTCAAAAGAGCAAAGACTTCCGATTTGGATATCGGATGCATGATTTCAAGGAAACTTCAGACCGATGAATATCAACTCACCAAGTATCTAAATACTCACAAAATACACTCAATAATCTAGAGAGAAAGAGAGAAAACTTATGTTTCGGTGTGATTTTCAATTCTAACTTCAAGCCTCTATTTATAGGAAAATGTTAGCCACCAAGCGCAGACTTGACCAAGCACACGATGGTTTTTACTCGCTACTATTGCCACCCACCACATTTGAAATAAAATTCAGCACATTTCTTCACCAACCACAAGTGGGGCCCACTCAATTCTAGAATTTTCCACCAAAATCAATTATAAACCTAATTTTGAATCCGACACCTCTTAAAATTCACAACAAATCATTCGTGCATTTTTAACGGTTCAAAATTTGTGGACATATACTCAACTTATGTATGTATAACATACCAAAAATTACCACAATCCATCTATCCGGATTAAAAATTATAACCCATAATATATCTCAAAACCCCGATTTGATTTTTTAATACCTCCAATCCGATAAAATAAAACATCTCAAAGAATAATTTCTTCATTAATAACCACATAAATAAATCCATCATTTATATTCATATAAAATAAATATTTCCTTATCATATGAATCAATAATTAATTATTCACAAATAATATTACGTAATCACAATTATGACAACCAGCCGTTCAGGAAGAGGGGCTTTCCAATAAGGATCTCTCTCATTACGCAAGTAATTAGGTGACCAAACCTCTCCTAGATGTAACTTTCTAGACATTGCCAATAATGTTATCTAATAATATTATTCAAATAATATGAATTATTGATCCGATAATGGGAAATATCAGGCAAATGACAATTATTGAACAACAATAATATAAAATATCAACGCAGAATTATTGAATCAATAAAATAAAATATTGAACAAAGAATTCACCGTGAAAATTATTGAGTAGAGTGCCATCTCACGTAAGAATCAATAATTCAACAATCTTGTGCAATAATACCGCAGTGCCATCTTTATGCAACCACGCCAGACATCGTATTTTAACCAACGGGTATTCCAACGGTCTTAATTCAGAATAACTACGCAGTTATTTATAACCACCCAAACTTTGTGCGTTTTTCCTCATCCAATCACTTCGTTATGGGCCCACACATTGGTTACGCCGTCGCATTTAATATTCCCCGACAAGCATTTAACGAATATTCCACGACCAAACGAATATTCCCCGACAAAAATGAATATTTTATAACCACTTGTGTATTTTGAAAAAAAATTCATATATCACCCTTAACTTTAACTTTTATCAATTTAACCATTTACTGAATAGAAAAATTGAATACTTTTATTTCATAAAATTCGGGGTCTTACATATTTCATTCGCAGGAAAACATCCCATGTCCCAAATCACCGAGAAAATAAATTAATCTTCATCTTCACCGCCGCTTACACCTCACATACTCCGGACGCTTACACCGCCGCTGAATCTCCGTGTTCAAAACGCCAATGAGAATAAGAAGAAGATTCTACCTACAAAAAGTTTAAAAATAAATAAATGTATTTAATAATGTTCTCAATTTTTTTTATAACTATTTTGTTTCTCATAAATAATAAAATGGTTACTTTTCAGTATGAATGGTTGGCTACCAATCGCATCACATTCAAACGAAATTGGTAACTTAATAAAATTGAATTAGTTACATTTTGGTCCGAAAGTTTAGCAACCAATTGAATGAAGGTTTGGCTACCAACCGAATGAAGGTTTGGCTACCAATGAATCACATTCAAAATAATTGGTAACTTAATAAAACTTAATTAGTTACCTTGGATACCCACCGCAATATAAAAAATTGAAATGTAAAGGTGAAAAAATTGAAGGTGTCTTAGTATGAATTAGTTACCTTGGTTCGAAAATTTGGCAACCAACCGAATGAAGGTTCGCTACCAATCGCATCACATTCAAAATAATTAGTAACTTAATAAAATCGAATTAGTTACCTTGGAACCCACTGCAATATAAAAAAATTGAAGATTTGTCGTGAATAGAGGTGAGATGGGGCATACCTTCAAAATTTATAATTTGGTTCTCTCCAACGAATTAGAATAATCAAACTAAGAAGGATTCGACTATAATTTAAAAATATATATAAACATGAAATTATCTAAAACGTGGGAGTATTCAAAATCGTTTTTTGAAGTCCATGAGATATGGATGATCCTGAAAATCCATGAATGATCCTTCCGTCTGTATCAAAAGAAGATTACCATTTTATTTGTAGTAACTTGCCATAAATGACCACCAATCAGTTGGTTGAGTGGTGTGCCTTTCTCCGTCAAACAAATTAAGAGGATAGATTCTGATGTGATTGGAGAAATGATTAATGAAAAAGACAACAATTTATGAGAAGCGATGTATGACTAACTATATATATATATATATATATATATATATATATATATAGAAGATAACTAATCCATAAATTAAAGAATTTTAATTGAATACTAATTCCTTAAATTAAGGAATCCAAATTACACAAATATTGTAAATAAAGTGGAAAGTGTATTAGTTGTGTAAAAATTTTTATGAAAGTGAATTATTGTTGTAATTTTTTAAAAATGTAATAGAATATGTAAATCATTTTATTTTAAATTATAGTTTCACTAGATATACTTTTTATTAACCCAACAAATTGATAAAGAAGAATACTCACTATTTTTGATCCAACACTGACAAATTGCAACAAAATTTTATTAACCCAATTCTATTACAAATTGACAAATTGCAATAAACTGATAAAATTTTCTATATAATTTTATGTTTCGCTATTTTTACAATTTGATAAATCATTGACTAATTAGATCTGAAGTTCTTATTTTCTTAGATTTTAGATATTTTCTGAACAAGTTAAAGAGCCTTTGGGCCACATGATTTTAGATATTTTCTATACATGATTTTATGTTTTATGTTTAGATATTTCCTGAAAAAGTTAGTACAATTTTATGTTTCGTTATTTTAATATTGATGTGACTCAATTAAGTATTAAAAATAATTTTTTATTAAAATTATTTTTAAAATAATTTACATTAAATTATTAAAATTTTTTATATTAATTATTTAAATAATTAAACTACATTTATTTTACTTATATTATTTTTTGCAATGAAGGAAATTTTCCTTAAAAAGTTAAAATAGAGCAATAAATATCTTGTGAAGTGCCTAAAAAATGTAGAAATAATAACATTAATTTATGAATCCTAAGTTTGTAAGTTTTAATTATTTTAATCGTGAACTTTGTTCCATTATACTAACAAGGGATCCGGATCCTCTATGAGGATCTTATGAGAATTTTGTTGTGGGGTTGACAACACAGCAAAAAGAAGATCCAATGGCTCACAAGTCACAACTCCTTTATTTGTCTGTGTATTAAAACGACATAGTTTTGACATGAATTTTTTTTACAAGTTGACTTCGTTTGTTTGCTAATTCTTGTTAGTTATAAGTGGCATGACTTTTTTCATGATTGTAATGGGTTGGGTGTTAATCTAGTTGGGACATTTTATTAATCATTTTTTTGTGCTTTAGAATCGATAGGGTTATTAATTTTTGTCAAAGGCTAATAATATTATTCTTTACTCTTCAAAAAAATAAATCCAACGGACAATTTTTATCCTATTAAAAAAATTGAGTTTCTATTGTGATTCTTTAAGCCAATTGAAAAAAATTAAAGAAAAAAAATTGGGGTAAACAATAAGGGGAAAATTTGAATAAAGGGAAAAAAAACCAATTGAAATTTGGCTCATCCTAAACCATGATGTGCTCTGGGAAGAACAAGAAAGAAACAAAGAAGAAAAGGAGAAGAAAACAGAAAAACGAAGTAAACGGCGTTTGGTGGCTTCCAATTTTTGTCAACTTGTAAAAAAAATTTCCTATCAAAATGACGTCGTTTTGATACACAGACAAGGAAATGAATTGTGAATCATTGGATCTCATTTTTGTTGTGTTGTCAATAGACCTGACAAAATATTGTTATGGGTTGGTTTTGGTTTTCAAAATATGATTAACCAACCATTTAAGAACTAAAACCATATTAACCATTTTTTATAAAGATAATATGGGTTAGAACCATATGGTTATGGTTAAAAATCATATTAACCATTTTAAGATGTTTGACTTTTAAACAAAATTTTTAAAAAATAAAATTAATATATACTATAGAGAGAGAGCGGATATAAGGGGTAGGGGTAGGGGTAGGGGTAGGGGTAGGGGGCATGGTAGAGGGTGGGAGGTGTATACATAATCGCTTAATATTAATTTTTTTGGGGAGTGGTGGTGGTGGGGGTAGGGTGGGGTGTGGGGGGGTGGGGATGGGGTAGGGGTAGAGTAGGGGGTGGGTGGGGTGGGTGGAGTGTATACATAATCACATAATATAATTTTTTTTTGGTGGGGGTGGGGTGGAGGTGGAGGTGGGGTGATCACATAATATTTTTTTGGTGGGGGTAGGCGTGGGTGGGGTAGGGGTGGGGTGGGGTGGGGTGGGGGGTGACGTGGTGGGGGTGGGTGGGGGTGGGGGTGGGTGGGGGTGGGGGTAAGGGTTGGGGGTAAGGGTTGGGTTGAGGTGGGGGTGGGGGTGGGGGTGGGGGTGGGTGTATACATAATCACATAATATATTTTTTTTATGAAGGTGGGTGGGGTGGAGTGGCGTGAGTGGGTGAGTGGGGTGAGTGGTTGAGCTTCTTGAATCTATCTATCTATCTAATAAAATACAAATGATTTTAAATTTTCCGCTCATTTAATAAATTATCCTATTGCTCAAAGTTTGAGATAAATTTCATCATCCATACATATTTAGAGACACGGGACTAAAACTAGTATGTAAATATGGGTGGAAAAACTTTTGATTTGGATTTGGAATAAAATATGGGTCAAAATGGTTATAAGGGTTGGAACTATATTTCTTTTTAAAATATGGTTCCAAACTTTAACCAACCAAAATAAATAAAAAAACAGTTAACCAACCCATTTGGTTCCAGTTAATATGGGTTGACCCGACAGTTAACCAACTATATTGCCGGATCTAGTTGTTAACCACACAGCAAAACCTTTACAAGATCCTCACAAAGAAATCCTCAAGAGGGTACATTGCAAGATTCTGCGGGAGACATGATACTTTGGAATGAAAAAAATATTGATACTACTATTAGAGTTTTTCAAATTATTATTTAAATCTAAACTATATATTTTTTTTTGCAACGGAGAGAATATTTTCTTAAAAAATTATAATAAGCAAGCAATATATATATATATATATATATATATATATATATATATATATATTGGAGTGCATATATATTAAGTTATTCTTATTAATTTACCAATAGTAGGTATGTATATATATCTGATGTATAATTAATCCAAATTCAGAAATTCATCAACGTCAATTAGAAGAAAAATATCTAACACGTAATTAATGTAGAAGAGAATTAATGACATAGCTTGTAATTAAGTATTAAGAAATTATTTTTATTAGAAGCACTTTCAAATTTAGCGAGAAATTTTTTTATTCATCAACGTCAATTAGAAGAAAATATCTAACACATAATTAAGTATTAAGAAATTATTTTTTATTAGAAGCACTTTCAAAATAATTTACATTAATAATTTCTATATTAATTAAAATGAAAACATTATTGATAAAAAAATTATTAATTTAAATTTATAAATTTTTTTATTAATTAAATTGAAAAAATTTATTGATACTAAAAATATTCTCAAAATTGTTTGTAGTCAGGTTAACATGATTTATTCCTCGGAATAAAATCTCCAGATCTGCTATTTGTAAATGGCAAAACTATGTTTTTTAACCATTATATCTTGGAATTTTCTTATTACAGCATCGAATGAGCTTTTAATTTTTGTATTACCCCATTAAACTAATTAAAATATTAAAATTGGGTCATTCCATCCAAAATAGTTGATGAGACGTTAAAGTGGTACGACGTGCATACTTGATGTGGCAAAAAAATAAAAAATAGTGCTTATGTGGCAAAAAAAATCAAATTTTTTAACATTTTAAAGTTTTAAAAATAACAAAAGCATAATAAAATAAAACAAAAAAAGATTTTTTAAAAATATATTTTTAAAACCAGATTTTTTAAAAAAATAGATTTTTTAAAAAATAGAATTCTATAAAAGATATATTTGTTTAAAAAGCAGATTTTTTAAAAAATAGAGTTCTATAAAAAATGAATTTTTTAAAAACAGATTTTTAAAAACATATTTTCTATAAAAAATAGATTTGTTTTAAAAAACAAATTTTAAAAAAAATAGAATTCTAAAAAAATATATTTTTTTAAAAACAGATTTTAAAAAAGAAATTTTTAAAAAACAGTTATTTTAAAAAATGGATTAAAACCAGATTTTTAAAAATTATTTTTTAAAAATGCCTTTTAAAAAACAGTTTTTTTAAAACAGTATTTTTAAAAAATCTATTTTTAAAAAAAGTATATTTTAAAAATTATAATTTAAAAAATTATTTTTTTAAAAATCTGTTTTTAAAAAAGTATATTTTTTTAAAAAAATCTATTTTTTTAAAATTTATTTTAAAAAGTTCTATTTTTTTTAAAAATCTATTTTTTAAAAAAAGGTGTTTTAAAAAAATCTATTTTTTTTAAAAAAAGCTTGATTTTTTAAAAAATTATTTTTTAAAAAATCTCTTTTTTGAAAATCTGTTTTTAAAAAGTCCCGTGTTTTAAGAAATTCTATTTTTTAAAAAAATCTATTTTTATAAAAATTCTAGTTTTTTAAAAAATCTGTTTTAAAAAAAATCTATTTTTTTAAAAAAACTGTTTTTAAATAGTCCCGCGTTTTTTTTATAAATTCTATTTTTAAAAAATTTGTTTTTTAAAAATTCAATTTTAAAAAATTCAATTTTTAAAAAATCTTTTTTTAAAAAAATATATTTTTTATAGAATTCTATTTTTTTAAAAATATGTTTTTTAAAAAATCTGTTTTTAAAAAAATTCTATTTTTAAAAAAATCTATTTTTTAAAAAATCTGTTTTTTATTTTTGTTTTATTTTATTATGTTGTTATTTTTAAAACTTTAAAATGTTAATTTTTTTTAAAAATCTGTTTTTGATTTTTTTTTGCCACATAAGCAATATTTTTTTTATTTCTCTGCCACATCAGCGCCACTTTAACGCCTGTCAACTATTTTAGACGGAATGACCCAATTTTAATATTTTAATTAGTTTAATGGGATAATACAAAAAATTAAAAGTTCAGTGGTGTAATATGTAAAACTTGCCAAGTATAGTGGTGAAAAACATAGTTTTGCCGTTAGAGAACCTCAGGCCCACCACTTTGAGAAAATTGGCCACTTCAAAATTTAATAATCATATATTGACCTTAGGAATTACAGGGGAAGAGGGTCAATATATACTTTTGTTGTTTGCAATTTATGAGGAGCTGTGGACATAAATATTAGACATGCGTGTATTTCAATTTCACCTATTTATATTTTTACCCCCATTGGGGGGTCAAAATATAAATAAATAAAATTCAAATACACTCAAGAGCTCATGCTAATGAGATCTAAAATTTAGATAGCTCAAAACTAAAATGTTCTTAATCGTTGGATCATTAATGTTGGGTTACTGATTCCGGATAGATTAGTACAAACTATGCATGCTCTGTTGAATAGGATGATTGATCTCATAATCATTTGTGTGGAGACACTAAAGTAAGTATATAGCACTACAAGAAAAGGGCTATCAAAGAATCGCTTTATCAATGATCGTGATGTGGTCGTAGATCCTTATCATTGATCGACCGGTCGTTGATAATCGTCAGATAAAATACGGGGTCATTGTGATGCACATCAACCACCACTATTAGCTTAATCGATATATCTCATGATCGATATTAGCGACCAAAATGAAGAATTGATTACGCTAAGTCGAAATCATCATAGTTCGAGCCAAAAGGTCGACGTGGTCCACGCGATATCAATGATTGGTATCAGCCGGATCGCGACGCGTCGCCGACATCATTAATGGTAAATAAACATTCATTAATAGTTATCCGACCGCACGCGTCACGATTTTAAAAACTGAAATCCAAATTTTTGTTTTTTTGCAGAATTCCAGAAAAACTGTACCTGTTTTCTACCTGCTTTATCCCAACACATACACAACAATATAAACAATCTGCACAACAATATAAACATCCATGGTCCACCGACACATACACCAAACTAGTATATAAACTATATAAACCTTTAAAAACCAATATGAATTGAATAATTTAAACCACAAATCTAATATTTAAGTTAACAGAAATCCAAAGAATGAATATACAAGTACAAGCTTATCAAATAACTACAAAACAACACTAAAGCAGGTACGTCAAGCATCATCGCCTCCTTGATCACCCTGTAATTAACAAAATAATAAAACAAGTTACAAATATAGTAACTATGTTGATACTGGTATATATTACGACAATATATACAACAAATTGATTACCTCATCGCCATCCCCATGATGTGTTGTTGTTGCGCGCATCGCTTCAAATTTAACTCCTCAGACTCAGAGCCCCGTGATGCCCCGCCCAAAGATCTTGTAAGATCTCGATCTCGACATATAGCTCTCTCACGGTCGGTAGGAGTATGAACAACTGGATGACTCGATGATCGTGGAAGACGGGGTAGAAAGCGACTGAGCCATCGAAAAGATGGGCGTCGTCGTTGTCCTCGACCTTTAATGTAGTTCTTCTTCACAATGACGCCCTCTCCCACAACTTTGATCAATTGGCGGACGTGGAGTGCCTTCAGGATACGCTCATTCAATAAACGCTTATAAGTATCATGTCATCATGTTAACAATTAAATAGTTAAAATAAATTCGTAAGCATTGATAAACAAGATCAAGTTGTTAAAACTTATTACCGCTTAATCGAATAAGCATCGAAGCGCACCATCACGGGTGGCCACGTACACATTTAGCCAATGGATAGGCTGACCTTGAGACTGAGACTCCTATATAAAAAATAGGCCAATATTACTAAGAAAAAATGTGATATATTTTCTACAATTCATGATTGTAAACATATTAAAACTTGTAAATACGCACTGGCAAAGTGATATCTTCAAGAATCGTGAAATCTTGTCGCCTTATATGTTCCTTTAACCTTTTTGCCATCGAGTACACCCGAGGATCCGTTGGTGGCATACGGTCTTTTATCTTTTTCACCCATTTCTCCATTTCATACACATCTCAAATTTATATGGATTTGGTGCACCACCATGGGCTATGCTCGTGCATGTAATCCTCTCCCTGGCCTGGATGGTCGATCGATGCATTGTGAAGGACTTTTTGTCGTTCTTTATATAAATTGTCTTTGGTGCGGACCGCGCACTTCTGCCAGAATAATGTTTGTATCACTGAAGCCTGAGCGTCCTCCCATCTATACCTTTTCTGTAAATAAAACAATAATAATAACATTACTAAACAATTATTCTTAGAATATTATATTATCTCGTTATAATAAAAAAAACATAGTGAAATTCAACCCAAACAAGACCTTGTGGGCGATAGGTGTGCTCGCCTAACGCATAATCACAATGTAGAGCAATTTCGTAAACACATTTGTGATATGCACTTGACGATCTTATTATCTGAAAAATCACTATAATATACAACAATTTACATCAACGATAAGTAGATATATTAAAGCAATTTACATCTAAGTTCTATATATCTTGTATAAATGGAATCTAAAATGCTTATATATAAATGATGTGGGATGTACGTGCTATCAGGAGGAGGGCGAATCTGAATAAGAATCCGATCATCCGAATTAGTAGGGGCCTTGGGCACATGATTAGGCCCCCTACCCAAGCCGCGCTTTTTCTGTGCTGCTTCAGAAGCCATCTGTATATATAAAATGACAATAAACATGGCAGTGATATAAACATGTATATATATATGAATACAAAATGACAATAAACAAAAATTGCATTTAAATAGTTAAGTACATAAACATGACAATGATATAAAAAACATGTAATGCTAAACATACATTTCATTTGTTCAAGTGTCAATGTCTCGATTCAAAATCATCTTCAGATACGTGTGTCATAGATTCATAACCATCATCCGCTTCATTTAGTGTCGATTCAAACCAATAACTCTTCTTCCTCAGTATCTATGTCATCTGACATAAGTATTGACTCAAGATCTAATTCATGTGGTTCATCTCCACCATCTAACTGGATTACTTCATTGTCGTCCTCCACATTTATTATAGTTTGACTATGAAGCATCTGCTCTTGGTAAATCTCCCCATCAACTACTTCTACATGACTACGCGCGGGAGTATGAACTACAACTTGCTAATCAGAAGGTTCATCCTTTTCCTAACAGGACTAGGAGTGTAGTATACTTTATATTGTTTGAGTTGGTAAAACAAACGGTTCGTTGGAGTACGCAGACCTATGGAGGTCAATATCGACGATTCCATGTTTGTCAACACGTATCCTTTTTTCTGAATCAAACCAACGACACTTGAACAAGTGAATATGACTGTGAGACCCAAATTTTATGAATAAAGATTTAAATTTCTCGAAATATATTTTTTAATATTATGGAATGAATTTGATATAATGTTATAGTTCGGGTAATATTTATAAATTTTGCAAAAAGTACGTAAGTTGTTATATAATATTCGATTGGTGTGGGAATATTCGCTTTTAAGGGAATATCCATACGATGGTACAATCATTGGTGGGCCCCACAATGTAATTATTATCTGATTGAGAAAACGACAAAAATATTTTTTTTATGAAAATAACTACGAGGTGTTACCAAGTAAAACCGTTGAACTAACCTTAGTAAAAAAGTACGATGAATACGCCGTAGTTGCATAGTAGCAATACGATATTGATTATTGATGCTTACGTAAGAAGTCACTCGCTTTTGTTCAATTATTGCTACAAAGAATTGCCGATAGTATCTCACGTTATTTGATTCAATTATTGTCGATATTTTATATATTATTAAATCAATAATTGAGACGACGAATGTGACGCCCCCAAAATAGGTATACAACACCCATTCTGAGTCGCCAAATACATGGTACAGAAAGCAAACTACAACTTCAATAATACAATTGTCGTGGAAAATACGACAACACATACTGTGAGTTTAAATACAAATATTATCTTCTAGACAATATCCACACTCAGATAAGTCCTCATTACAATTATTCAAACACTATTTTATAGAAATAGTGAGGACTGCTAAAATATCTTTCTAGAACCATCACTCCGTACCCCGACTAGTTCCTGCTATGTTCTCACCTCCTGAGAAAAATGGAACAAAAAGGAAAATGGTGAGCTCAACTAGCCCAGTAAAGAATATTATGACTAAGATAATATACAACAAATTATCGTTAGTCTTCAACAGGGAAAAATTTGATAAAATATAATAGACAACAAGTTTTAGATCAACAACTGCAGCGAAAACAACAATCCATTAGAAGAGTCAAGTAGAGAATGAGTTCTACTATCTTCTAAGATTTAAAAGTCCATCATCAATTTCATCCCTGTAACAACAATCAATATACATTTTTAATCAATATTCATCTTTGCACTACATGCCAAAGATATTCATTTGTATCACCAGTTGGTCATGTTCATCTCAACACCTGTTCATCTTTGCACTACGGGTCAAAGATATTCATCAGTTAATCATTCATCTTTGCACACACAAAGCTAAAGATATTCAAGAATATCATCATTTAGGATCGAGGATGATGAAAATATTTTAAAGAAAATGAATCCAAGTGAGATGTAAGGACAAATAGTAAGGATTCAGTATAACAGTTTATCCAAGATCAATAATACTCCATAATAACCAATTTTGAAGCAAAATTCAAGAATAAAGATCAAAACATGGATACAATCAAAGATAGTAACCATAATAGACATCTTGGACAAAAAGAAGAAAATTTCATTTTTTGGTGAATAGTGCCAGATTCGTGAATAGTCAGATATCGTGAATATAAGCCGTATCGTGAATAGTAACCCAAACACAAAAGTTCCAAATTTGATAAAAGTTCATACCAACATTTCAGATAATGATATTGAAGAAAATATCATTTTAAGAAGAATATAACACCCTTACATCAAAATATCTCATTGACGATCGAATATATCTAAGATAAGGTCAAGAAAACTTGCATCGATGAATAAAAACTCACAAAGTATCTAAATACTCACAAAATACACTCAATAATCTAGAGAGAAAGAAAGAAAGCTTATGTTTACGGTGTGATTTTCAATTCTAACTTAGCCCTCTATTTATAGGAAAATGTTAGCAGACTTGACCAAGAACTCGATGGCTTTTACCTCGCTACTTTTCCCACCCACCACGTAAATAAAATTCAGCACATTTCTTCACCAACCACAAGTGGGGCCCACTCAATTCTAGAATTTTCCACCAAAATGCTAAATTCGGATACTTCAACAATTTCGAACCAACCACCTCTTAAAATTCATAACAAATCATACGTTCATTTTAACGGTTCAAAATTTGTGGACATATACTCAATTTATATATGTATAACATATCCAAAAATTACAACGATCCAGCGGTCGGATTGAAAAATTATAACTCACGCAATATATCTCAAAAAATTGGTTTAATTTTTTATACCTTCATTCGACAAAAATACCGATAAAACACCTCAACATTAACTCTTTCATTTTTAACCACAATAAATATATCCAACATTTATATCCACATAAAATAAATATTTCTTATCATATGAATCAATAATTAATTGTTCACAAATAATATTACTGTAATCACATTTATGACACCCGTGCCGCTCCTCAGAAAGAGGGGCTTTCAATAAGAATTTCTCCTCATCTTTGGCCGCGCAATTAGGTGACCAAACCTCTCCTCGACAGAACTTTCTAGACATTGCCAATAATGCTATCTAATAATATTATTCAAATAATATGAATTATTGATCCGATAATGGGAAATCTTGTGCAGTTGATAATTATTGAAACAACAATAATATAAAATATCAACGCAAGCAATTATTGAATCAATAAAATAAAATATTGAAGCAAGAACTCATCGTAATAATTATTGAGTAATGCCTTCACGTAAGGATCAATAATTCATCAATACGTGCATCCACGCCAGACATCGTATTTTAACCAATCGGGTATTCCAACAAGTGTTACTTCTGTAATAACTACGCCGTTATTTATAAAAACTCAAAATTGTCATTTTCTTCATCCGATAATTATTCATTATGGGGCCCATAAATGATTAAGGTCATCGCATTTAATATTCCCCCGACAACAAGAATATTCCACGACCAAATGAATATTCCCGATAACAATGATTATTTTATAACCACTCAGATATTTTGCAAAATTTTCATATTTCACCCATAACCAGAGAATTATATGAAATTAATACCTTATTATTCACAATAATAATTAGAGGAAATTCGATTTTATTTATAATAAGTTGGGGTCTTACAACCTCCCCTCCTTATGAAATTTCGTCCTCGAAATTGACATACGCACTCAGTGTTTCAAAAGGTGAGGATACATCGCTTTCATTTCGATTCCAACTCCGTGTCATTTCTTCAATAGCATGGTTTCTCCACAAAACCTTAACTTGTGGTATAACCTTGGTGCGTAGGACATGCTCTTTCCTATCCAATATCTTAACAGTACTTCTTCGTACGTTAAATCTTCGGCTATCTCGTCTATTTCTAACGCAATAATATGGTTCGGGTCTTTCACATATTTACGAAGCATGGATATGTGAAAAACATTATGAACACGAGACATACTTGGAGGTAATGCGAGTCTATAGGCCACATTTTCTATTCGGTCAAAAATCTCAAATGGACCAACAAATCGTGGATTGAGCTTTCCTCTCTTTCCAAATCTTGTAACTCCCTTCCATGGAGCAACACGCGTAACAATACATGATCTCCAATATTAAACTCTACGTCCTTTCTATGAAGATCAAAGATAACTCTTTTGTCGATCTTGTGAGGTTTGAATACGTTGTCGAATCATTTGGATCTTTTCGTAGTCATGCGTACTAATTTCGGTCCCAACAACGTTGTTTCTCCCCCTCGCCCCAAAGATATTTGGAGAATGACACTTTCGTCCATACAACGCCTCAAATGGAGCCATTTTATACTTGCTTGATAAGCTGTTGTTGTATGAGAATTCTACCGTGGCAAGTACTTATCCCAACTTCCTTTAAAATCTTGGACACAAAGTCTTAATAGATCTTCAAGGGTTTGAATAGTCCTCTCCGATTGTCCGTCTGCTTTGAGGATGGTATGCCGAATCAATCAGAACTGCGCTCATAGCTTTCTCAGAAGCTAACCCAAAATCGTGAAGTGAATCTTGGGTCACGATCCGAAACTATGGATCTTGGCATGCCATACAATCTCACAATCTGATTCACGTCACATATACTAGCAAGATGTTCAAGGGAATAAATCTCACGTATCGGCAAGAAATGAGCAGACTTGGTTAATCTATCAACAATAACCCAAATAACATCTATGTCTTGAGAAACTTTGGAAAGACCTGTAACAAAATCCATAGTAATGTGTTCCCACTTCCATTTCGGAATCTCAAGTGGTTGTAATGGACCCTTTTGTAAGACCCCAACTTTTATAAATAAAGATGAATTTTCTATAATTATCATTTTTGAATATTATGGAATAAATTTGATATAATGTTATAGTTGTGGGTAGTATTTATAAATTCTTCAAAGTATACAAGTGGTTATATTATATTCGATTGATCGGGGAATATTCGTTTTAACAGGAATATTAGATAACTACAAGAATTATTGGTGGACCCCACAATGTAATTATGTCGATTGAGAAAATGACAAAAATATTTTTATGAAAAAAATAACGACGGAAGTTTTACCGATTGATACTTGTTGAACTACCAAGAGTAGTAAAAGAATAATGTCTGGCGTGGTTGCATAGTAATACTACCAGTATTGATTATTGATGCTTACGTGAGAAGTCATTCGGTTTTGTTCAATTATTGCTATAGTAATTGTTGCATAGATCTCACGTTATTTGATTCAATTATTGTCGATATTTTTATATATTGTTAAAATCAATAATTGAGATGACAAAATTATTAATATTATTATTTGCAATATTAACGATGTCTAGAAGTTCAATCAAAGAGAGGTTTGGTCAATTAATTGCGCGCCAATAGGGAGAAATCCTTATTGGAAAGCCCCCTCTTTCCTGGGAATGACCTGATCGATTAATATTGTGAATTGTAATAAAGATGATAAATATTGTTAAAATTATTAAGGTGATTTTTATGAAGTTTGCTTATTTTATGGATTCCTATTTACCCATTTTTCAAAATAATCGGTAGAAAATTATTTAAAGGTGGGGCCCACATGTGGGGCCAATATGTGTTGGAAAAATGATTTTGAAAATGGAAGAGTATACGTATGGAAGTATATGTGTGTATTGAGTATATGGTGGGAGAAAATGAGATGTGAAAGTGATGGGTGTGTGATGTTTGTGTGAGTGGAAAATGGTAGAAAAGTGGTAGTGTGATAATGATGTGTAAGAGTGTAGTAAATTTGATTATTGGGTGGGTGGGGGATTGATGTTGGTTATGGGGGAGAAAAATTAAGTGGTGTATATATAATATAAAAACATGTGTTTATATATATGTGTTATATTTTAATTTATGTTGTAATCTTATTGGTTAATGGTTTGACTTAATTGTAGTTGATGGAAGAAAATGATTTTGAAAAAATAATTTCGTTCATGAACAGTACACTTCCATTCTCCTATAAATAGAAGCTCATTCCTTTATTATTTCTTACTTAATTCATCGAAACTCTGTAGAGAGAAAATTATAGAGAAAGAAGAAAAGTTTTTCACATTTAACTACTCTTATATTAGGTTCTTTTTACTAGAAGGGTGTTATTCTTTCTTATTCATGAAAAGAATCGTTGTTACTCCATTTCTTATTATTCTGTTGAATAACTTGTATATATGCTGGCTCACCCTATACTTGGTGACATTCTTCTATTATTCCGTCTTTATTATTACTGTTGGAATATCACATGCATGCGCTTTTACGCCGGACACGATTAAAATCTTTATTATTACATTGGAATATCACGTCATATGGCTTTTACGCCGGACCTGGTTCCGTCTTTATTATTATTCTCATTGGAATATCCGTCATGCATGCTTTTTACGGGACCGATTAAAATCTTATTAGTATTCATTGGAATAACTCGCTCATGCGCCAAGCATCGCATACATGGTGATTTCTATTGTTATTCCATTCTTTATTATTCATTGGAACTTCCCGCTTGCGAATTTTGCCCGACTGATTCCGTTATTATTATTCTCATTGGAATAACTTCGTCATGCTGAAGTACCGCATGCATGGTGATTTCATTGTTGTTATTCCATTCTCTATTATACTCAAATTGGTTAAAGTTTGACTTCATACTCCATGAAATTAGTGGAATATTCTTGATATTTGCGCTTCATCCAAAGATCTTTTCATGGAAATAATCTTCCGAGCATTCTTGAATTTTACTCTACAAAGCAAAGATCATGTTGACAATTTGGACGTTATTAGTTCTCGGATAAATTAATTCTTGAACTTGTTTTATTGAATTCTTATATCATTGTCATCATCCTCATATTTATATTTTTTTGAAAGTCATCTGTGTATCTGTAGAAGTACATAGATGGACTTGGTATGATTATGACCGAGGATTATTCGATTGTAATCATGACCATAATGTTACAAATGATGTGGTAAAAGTCCTCATTGGCCCGTAGTGCATTGATGGACAGTTGTTGGCATGATCATAACCATTAATGAATACACAAATATTCTTGGCCCGTAAGGCATGGATAATTGTGGTCGTTGATACTAAAGAATATATTTCGTCAGAGTAAGGGGGGTGATTCAATGATGTGGAATATTTATTAAGTCGAGTCTCGGCGATAATGATGATGAAAAACCTTTAAATCATAGAAGATAGTAGATTTTATTTTCTACTTGACTCTTTTAATGGATTGCTTGTTTCGCTGCAGTTAAACTTGATGTCTATTATATTTTATCAGTTTAACATTGTTGAAGATTAAGAATAATTTATTCTGCATTATCTTAGTCATAATATTTCTTACTGGGCTAGTTGAGCTCACCCTTTCTTTCACTTTATTCTTCGTGAAATGAGAATATAATTTGGGACGAATCGAGGAACGGAGTGATGGTCCAGAGGATAGCATTAGTAGTCCTCACTATTCTGTGAAATAGTGTGATAATAATTGTAATGAGGACTCCTTTTGAGTTTGTATAATCTCTAGTAGACAATATTTGTATTCAAACTCACAGTTTATGTTTTGTCGTATTGTACCACGTGATTGTATTAGTAAGTTGTATTTGAATTACGTATCACGATATCCGGTGACCCAAGATGAGTGATGTATACCTAATTTTGGGGCGCCACGGTTGGTAATAAAGCTTAGGATATGATCCCTGGCTAAGATGCTAGACTAGAACTAGGAGGAGAGAGCGGTGAATTCCTTCGCTAGTATGGCCTACCTATATTTATTTGGTATTTAATTGGTCTCAACAAAGTATATGGATAATATGTTATATGTTAATGAACCTTTGTTTTGTGGCAGTATCTAAAAATGACATCCGAGAATGTTGAAAATAGCAATGGAGCACAAGAGACCGTTGAGTCTCCACATATCAATAATCGTGAAAATGTGCATCGTGAAGGCGACAATCCTCATGCAAACAACAACACCGACCAAATGATAAATGATGGATCGTTTCGGAGGCTTTATGCAATTCATGCAACATCAAAGCGAGAGCGGCTCTCGTCCAAAATATAGGTGGAAACACCGAAACTCGGGATGGTCACTACTAAACAGTTCAAGGAGCTGGGACCACCGGAGTTTATAGGAGAGCCAAAATCAATTAAGGCGGAAGCATGGATAAAGCAGATCACCAAGATATTTGATGTCTTGGGATGCTCTGAGGAGCAAAAGGTTCCCTTCGCCATCTTCACGTTATTGCGTGAAGAGGCGACATCGTGTGGGAATCAGAAACGCATCTACTGACTGGCGACTCAAGATGTCTTGGGAGAAGTTCCAAGAGCTATTCAACGACAAGTACTTTCCCGAGAGTATTCGTCACATGAAAGAAGTGGAGTTTATCAAACTGGAACAAAACAATATGACCGTGTCGCAATACGAGGCTAAATTTGCGAAGTTATCCCGGTTTACATCCTATTTGGTCGATAATGAGGAGCGAATGACGCAAATGTTTTTAAGAGGTTTGAAACCAGAGATACGTCAATATCTTATTTCTCATAAACTGTGTTTGTACTCAGATGTTGTAAATAGGGCTCAGTTATTGGAGCGCGGTAATGAGTCAACGCAACTAAGAGAAAGCAGCCGGCAACATGAAAATACTAGTGGTATCAGTCATCGAAACGACGACAACAAACGTGGAGGGAATCAACATGCCAGAAATGGTAACCACTTCGGTGGTAATCATGGCCAAGACAGTAAAAATGGACATTTCAAGAAGAGGAGATTCAACAATGATGGAAAGATGTCAAGACCAAAGACCCATTGTTGTTGGTAGTTGCATTGAATATTCCCTAAAAAGAATATTCCCACCAAACTAATATTTTATAACAACTTGCATACTTTGCAAAATTTATAAATATTACCCACAACTATAACATTATATCAAATTTATTCCATAATATTCAAAAATAATATTTATAGAAAAATTCATCTTTATTTATAAAAGTTGGGGTCTTATAACCTCCCTTCTTATGAAATTTACCTCGAAATTAAGGCGATATACTGGTATGTCAAGAGGTAAGGATACCTTGATTTCATTTGATTCTAACTCCCAAGTCATTTCCTCAACATCGTGGTTCCTCCACAAAACTTTGACTTGAGGTATAACCTTGGAGCGTAGAATATGTTCCTTCTTATCCAAGATTTGAACGGGAACCTCTTCATACGCCAAATCTTCCGCTATTTCATCCGGTTCTAACTCAATAATGTGGTTCGGGTCTTTCACATATTTACGTAACATGGATATGTGAAAAACGTTATGAACACGAGACATATTTGGCAAGCAGAAAGCGAGTCTATAGGCCACGTTCCTACTCGATCGAGGATTAAAATGGACCAGATGAATCGAGGATTAAGTTTTCTCTCTTTCCAAATCTTGTAACTCCTTTCCATGGAGCAACTTTTAACAACACATGATCTCCTATATCGAATTCCACGTCCTTTCGATGAAGATCAAGATAACTCTTTTATCGATTTTGTGAGATTTTTATACGTTGTCGGATCGTTTGAATCTTTTCCGTAGTCATACGCACTCAACTCCCGGCCCCAACAACGTTTCTTCACCCACCTCATCCCAAAGATAACCGAGAAACGACACTTTCTTCCATACAACGCTCGAATGGAGCCATGCCAATACTTGCTTTTGATAATTGTTGTTCAGAGGGAAAACTCCACCAATGGTAAGAACTTGTCTTAACTCCCTTGAAATCAAGGACACGAGTCTTAATAGATCTTCAAGAGTTTGAATAGTCCTCTTCGATCGTCCGTCCGTTCGAGGATGATATGCGAAGCTAAATCGTAAGTCTGTGCCCATAGCTTTTTTGCAAACTAACCCAAAATCGTGAAGTGAATCTTGGGTCTCGATCGAAACTATGGATACCCTGGCATACCATGCGATCTTACAATCTCGTTTATGTACATACTGAGCAAGAAGTTCAAGTGTATAAGTTTCTCGATCGGTAAAAATGAGCAGACTTGGTCAATCTATCAACAATGACCCAAATCGCATCAATGCCTTGAGAAACCTTAGGAAGACCCAGAACGAAATCCATGGTAATGTGCTCCCACTTCCATTCCGGAATTTCAAGTGGTTGCAATGGACCTTTTGGTACTTGATGCTCCGCTTTAACTCGTTGACAAGTTAGACACCTTGAGATAAGCAAGCGCTATCTCTCTCTCTTCATATTGCTCCACCAAAATGTACGCCGAATATCATGATACATTTTGGTACTCCCGAGATGGATTGCAAATGGTGTGTTGTGCGCCTCCATCATGATATTATACTTTAAATCGTGGTCGTTAGAACACAAAGTCCGGAGTTGACTCAAGTATTCCTTCTTCATCGATTCTTGCTTCCTGAGATATAGCACCTTCTTGCACTTTCTTCTTCATACGCGATCGGCTCCAGTCCAGCTTGAGCGACTTTAACTTTATCGATTAAAGTCGGTTCTACTCGTATACTTGCTATCATCACATGCGTCCCTAGAGTCTTTAACTCTATCTCCATCCTTTGCAAGTCACACAAAATGGGCTTTCGTTGACAATATCGCACTCAGATTTGCATATGATTTTCACTCAACGCGTCGCCTACCACGTTCGCTTTTCCGGGATGGTATTGGATGGTATGATCATAATCTTTCAGCAGTTCAAGCCAACGTCGTTGTCGCATGTTGAGTACCTTTTGAGTGAAGAAATATTTGAGGCTTTTATGATCCAGTAAAGATCTCCACTTTCTCCCCATACAAGTAATGCCTCCAAATTTTAAGTGAAGAAGACAATACCGCTAACTCTAGATCATGAGTAGGATAATTCCTCTCATATTCTTTGAGTTGTCGCGAGGCATAGGCTATAACTTTTCCATGTTGCATAAGAACACATCCCAACCCTTTGCTCAAGCATCCTTTGAGATGACAAATCCTCCGAGCCGAGATGGTATTGTCGTAACATGTCTTTGAAATAAGTCTCCTCTTGAGTTCTTGAAAACTCTTCTCACATTCTTCGCTCCAACCAAACTTTGTATCTTTCCGAGTCATTTGAGTCGATGGAGTAGCGATTCGAGAAAATCTTTCCACGAATCTCCGATAATAACCAAACTAAACCGAGAAAGCTACGTATTTTGGATCATCGATTTAGGTTGTTCCCGACTTTGAATAGCTTCAATCTTTCTTTGGGTCAACAGATATTCCATGACTTGATACCACGTGCCCAAGGAATGCTACTTCTTTGCCAGAACTCACATTTCTTCAACTTGGCATAAAGCTTATATTCACGAAGCTTTTGAGTGTCACCTCAAGTGTTGCTCATGATCTTCACGGCTTTTGGAATAAATAAGGATGTCATCAATAAAGACGACCACAAAGTGATCTAAATATTCTTGAATACTCGGTTCATCATATCCATGAAGGCAAAGAGGAGCATTAGTCAATCCAAAGGACATGACTAGGAATTCATAATGCCCGTCATCGAAGTTACGAAAGCCGTCTTTGGAATGTCATTTCTAATCTTCAATTGGTGATATCAGGAACGAAGATCAATCTTTGAAAAGAATTTGGCTCCTTGCTGTTTGGTCAAACAGGTCATCAATACGTGGCAATGGATACCTATTTTGATGGTGACATGATTCAACTCCGATAATCAATACAAAGTCGCGATACTCCCATCTTTCTTCTTCTTACGAATAGAGCAGGAGCACCCCAAGGAGAAGTACTAGGACTAATAAAGCCAATGTCTAACAATTCTGCAGTTGGGTCTTTAACTCCTCGAAGTTCAATAGAGCCATTCGATATGGGGCTTTGGAAATAGGTTTTGTATGGGTTCAAGGTCGATACAAAATTCAATTTCACGCCTCTGGGGGTAGGCCAGAAGTTCTTGGGGAATACGTCAGAAATTTATTAACAATAGAAATATCGTTCAAAAGCCCGACGTATTTTTGTTTAAATCGTGATATGAGCTAAGAAAGCTCGACATCCGTTTTTCAATAAACGAATAGCTTTATGGCTCGAGATGACCATGATTGATTTTAATGGTTTGGTCGTTTGAATTCGCATAATAGGTTGATTAGGAATATGAAAGCTAACAACCTTACGAAAACAATCAATTTTTGCATGATAAGTAGTTAACCAATCAATCCACAGAATCACGTCAAATGCAAGTATTTTTAATGAAATAAGATCGACGGGGTAATGTGAGGGTACCGATTTGAACCAAACAAGACTTATAAAAAAAGTGGATGTAATGAAGGTTTCTCCCAACGGAGTTTCCACGAGATAAGTCAAAGTCTAATTTCTCCTGAGTCAAATTTAATCGATGAGCGCAAGTAGGAGAAATAAAAGAATGGGTAGAACCCAGATCAAATAAAGTATAGACTTCATTAGAGTTTATAATAAGCTTACCCGTGATGACCTCATTCGGATTCCTTGCTCTTTGGGAGGTCACAACAAACGCTCTCCTTACTACTAGGTTTTGAATTTTCCGGGATGGCCTTTGGTGCCTCCATCCTAGCTGAATTTGTCTTGATGTAAACGACAAAAATCGAGCTAAGTGACCTTCTCTTCCATAATTATAACATGCTTTTGAATGCATGACGCAGATTTGATCGATGTGTCCCTCTCCTCCGCATTTGAAGCATATGATAGGTGGTCTTTCTCCTTCCTTAACAATGGGTCTTTGGTGACGGCGTCTTTCCATCATTGTTGAATCTCCTTTTCTTGAAATGTCCATTCTTATTGTTTTGGCCTCGATTACCACCAAGTGGTTACCATATCCGCCTGTTGATTCCCTCCACGCTTGTTGTCACCGCTCGATGACTACTCATTTGGTATTATAATTTTGCTTTGCGCTCTCTTTTAGTTCGTTGACTCATTATCGCGCTCCACTAATCGAGCCCTATTTACAACATCCGAATACAAACACGGTTTATGAGAAATAAGATGTTGACGTATCTCCCGCTTCAAACCTCTTAAAATCATTCGCGCCATTCTCTCTTCATTATCCACCAAGTGGGGACTTAAACCGTGATAACTCCGCAAATTTTGCCTCGATCATTATTACACGGTCATATTGTTTTGTTCCAACTTGATAAACTCCACCTCCTTCATGTGGCGAATACTTTTAGGAAAGTATTTGTCGTTGAACGACTCTCCTCGAACTTCTCCCAAGATATCTTCAAGACAAAGAAGTTGAGTCGTTTCTGATTCCCACCAAGAATCTGCGCCTCCTCCGCAACATAAAGGCGGCAAAGGTAACCTTTTGCTCCTCGGAGCATCCCAAGACATCAAATATCTTGTTAATCGCTTTATCCATGCTTCCGCCGAAGTGGTTTTGGCTCACCCTTAAACTCCGGTGGTCCCGGCTCCTTGAATTGTTTAGCGGTGACCACCGAGAGTTTTCCGTGTTTCCACCTACGTTTTGGGCAGGAGTCGCTCTACTTTCTATATTGCATAAATTGCATAAAGCCTCGAACATTTGATCATTCATCGTTTGGTCGGTGTTGTTTTTGCATGAGGATTGTCGCCTTCAAGCACATTATCTCGATTATTGATATGTGGTGAATCAACGATCGCCTGCGCTCCATTGCTATTCTCAACATTCTCAGATGTCATTTTCAGATACTGCCACAAAACAAAAGGTTAATTGACATGTAACAAATTATCCCTATCTTCTAGCCAACCAATAAAATAGCACATAAACTTAGGTAGGTCATACTAGCGAAGGTATATCCCGTCTCTCCCTCCTAGTACTATTCTCACATCTTAGCGAGGATCATATCCACTATGCTCGATACTAACCTGTGACGCCCCCAAAATTAGGTATACATCACCCATCTTTGGTCGCCACTTACATGGTATGTAATTTAAATACAACTTATTAACATAAGCGTGCGTGTACAATACGACATAAACCGTGAGTTTAAATACAAATATCGCTCTACTAGATATTATACAAACTCAAACAAAAAGTCCTCATTACGATTATTATCACACTATTTTACGAATAGTGAGGACTACTAATGCTATCTTCACGACCATCACTCGTTTCCCGACTCGTCCCGGCCTATATTCTCATTTCACGAAGAGAAAAGTGAAAGAAAGGGTGAGCTCAACTAGCCCGAAGAAGAAATATTATGACTAAGATAATGCGAATAAATTATCAATAGTCTTCAACAATGTTAAAGCGATAAAATACAATAGACAACCGGCTTAACTCTGCGGTGAATATGCAATCCATTAAAAGAGTCAAGTAGAAAATAAAGTCTACTATCTTTTAGGTTTTAAAGGTTTTCATCACTGTTATAGCTGAGACTCAGCTTTAATAAATATTCCACATCATCGAATCACCCCTGCACTACTCTGCCGAGGATATTCTTTAGTATCACGACCACAATTATTCATGCACTACTGGCCAAGAATATTTGTGTATTCATTAATGGTCATGATCATGCCAACAACTGTCCACCAATGCACTACGGCCACTGAGGATTTTTATCACATCATTTGTAACATTACGGTCATGATTACACCGAATAGTCTCTGGTCATAATCATACCAAGTCCATCTATGCACTACAGGCCACAGATGACTTTCAACATAATATAAACATGAGGATGATGACAATGATATAAGAATTCAATAAAACAAGTTCAAGAATTATTTTATCCAGGAATTATTAACGTCCAAATTAGTAAAATTCAAGAATGATCAGAAGAATATTTCCATGAAAAGATACTGGATGAAACGCAAATATCAAGGATATTCTACTAATTTCATGGAGTATAGAAGTCAAAGTTTTAAACAATTTGGGTATAATAAAGAATGGAATAACAAAAGAAATCACCATGCATGCGGTATTTGCGATAGAAAAAGTTATTCCAATGTAATAATAATAACGGAACCGGTCGGTGAAATTCACACCAAGCGGGATGTTTCAACAGAATAATAAAGATGGAATGAGATAGGATATTCTAACATGAATGATAAAATTTTAACTGTGTCCTGTAAAACATATGATGTGATGTTCCAAATGAATAATAAAGACGGAACCAGTCCGGTGTAAAACACATGCATGGATGTTCCAACAGTAATAATAGAAGAATGTCACCAAGTATAGGGTAACTGGCAGATACAAAAGTTATTCCAATGAATAATAAGCAATGGAATAACAACAGTTCTCTTCATGAATAAGAAAGAATAACACCCCTTACTTTTGGTAAGAGATTGAATATATGACGGTGTAGTAACAAAATACTCTTCTTTTTTCTCTCTTATTCTTTCTATACTTTCTCTCTATAGCTTGAATGAATTCGTGAAAATAATGAAGCCCTCAGGCCTCTATTTATAGAAGATTTCTAGCTTAGCACCGCTGAGTGTGAAAAGGCAAAGTGGCTTGACGACTAATGATGTAAAAAGAAAAGTGGTTTGGCGCCTATAATGTGAAAGCGACAAGTGGTTCGACGCTCTTTGTAATGTGAAACGACAAGTGGTTCGACGTCTGGTAAAGGTAATTACTATTAACGAAGGTAAATACTATTGACGAAGGTAAATACTATTCATAAGGGTAATTACTATTGATGAAGGTAATTACTATATGACGAAGGTAAATACTATTCACAAGGGTAATTACTATCGATTGAAGGTAAATACTATCGACGAATGTAATTACTATTCACAAAGGTAATTACTATTGACGAAGAGACTCTTAGATGATGACATATGAGAGCCCCCATAAAATAATCAAACTTACCACAAATCATAACACATAATTAATCTTTCAACAATTATTAATCATTTATAACTTGTCGTCTCAATTATTGATTTAATACTATAACATATTATACTGATGATGATACCGTGACAATAATTGAATCAATAATATAAGAGATATGATGCAAGAATTATCGTAGTAATAATTGAGCATAGTTGAGTGACTTCTCACGTAAGCATCAATAATCAATCTGAGTGTCTTCTTATGCGATGCCAGACATCGCATTTTTTTACCAACGGGTAGTTCAACGCTTTTAACAGTAACACCTCCGTAGTTATTTTTATAAAAATTTTTTTCGTTTTCTCAATCAAACAATAATTACATTGCTATGGGGTCCACCAATGATTGAGTCAGTTGTTATCGAATATTCCCTAAAAAGAATATTCCCAGACCAAACGAATATTTTATAACAACTTGCATACTTTGCAAAATTTATAAATATTACCCACAACTATA
Source organism: Panax quinquefolius (assembly GCA_020205615.1). Classification (NCBI taxonomy): domain Eukaryota; kingdom Viridiplantae; phylum Streptophyta; class Magnoliopsida; order Apiales; family Araliaceae; genus Panax; species Panax quinquefolius. The sequence goes on from CM035160.1 coordinate 34,411,640, forward strand.
ACATTATATCAAATTTATTCCATAATATTCAAAATAATATTTATAGAAAAATTCATCTTTATTTATAAAAGTTGGGGTCTTACAAATAACACATGCATGCGATTACATCGCATGCATGGTGATTTCTTACGTTATTCCATTCTTTATTATTACATTGAAATAACACATACATGTGGATTATCACATGCATGGTGAATAATCCTTTGTATTCATTCCTTATTAAATTGTGAAAATGATCTGTATACGTGGATAACCTCATGGCGGGTGAAACTCCATTTACAGTTTCATATATTCTATTATACTCAGTTGGTTAAAGTTTTGGTTTCTATACTCCATGAAATTAGTGGAATATCCTTGATATTTGCGCTTCATCCAGTATATTTTCATGGAAATATTCTTCTGAGCATTCTTGAATTTTACTTCACAAAGCAGTATCATGTTGATAATTTGGACGTTATTGAGTTCAGGATAAATTAACTTATAAATCTTTAAAATTTATTCTTGAACTTTTTTTATTGAATTGTCATCATCTTCATGTTTATAATATGTTGAAAGTCATTTGTGGCCTGTAGTGCATAGATGGACTTGGTATGATTATGACCAGGGATTATACGGTATAATCATGACCGTAATGTTACAAATGATGTGGTAAAAATCCTCATTGGCCGTAGTGCATTGATGGAAAGTTGTTGGCATGATCATGACCATTGATGAATACACGAATATCCTTGGCTCGTAGTGCATGGATAATTTATGGTCGTGATACTAATGAATATCCTTGGTTGTAGTGCAGGGATGATGCGATTTATTTATTAAGCTGAGTCTCAGTGATAAAAGTGATGAAAAACCTTTTAAATCATAGAAGATAGTAGATTTTATTCTCTACTTGACTCTTCTAATGGATTGCTTATTCCGCTGCAGTTAAACTTGATGTTTGTTATATTTTATCGGTTTAACAATGTTGAAGGCTAATGATAATTTATTCTGCATTATCTTAGTCATAATATTTCTTACTAGGCTAGTTGAGCTCACCCTTTCTTTCACTGTTCTCTTCAAGAAATGAGAACGTAGCTGGGATGAGTCGGGGACTGGAGTGATGGTCCAGGATAAATGACTTTAGTAGTCCTCACTATTCTGTGAAATAGTGTGATAATAATTGTAATAATATTGAATTTGAGTTTGTATATTGTCTAGAAGACAATATTCGTGTTGAAACTCCCAGCTTATATTTTGTCGTACTTTACACAACAGTTGTATAATTAAGTTTGTATTTGAATTTTGTACCATGTATCTAGCGACTCAAGATGGGTGATGTATACCTATTTTGGGGGCGTCACAGTTGGTATCAAAGCTTAGGGATATGATCCCTGACTGAGATGTGAGACAAGAACTAGGAGGGGAAAGACGGGGAATTCCTTCGCTAGTATGACTTACCTAAGTTTATTTGGTATTTATTTGGTCGGTCAGAGTATATGGATAATATGTGATATGTTAATTAACCCTTGTTTTGTGGCAGTATTTGAGAATGACAGCTGAAAATGTTAACAATGGAGTGAATGAGATCGTGGAGACACCTCTAATCACCAACCACATTAATGTGATGTCAGACGAAGAAGAAATTAGAGATATCCATGTGGTGAGTGAAGAATTGATAGTTGCACCCGAGATAGTCGTAGAGGTAGCAGCTGAGAGTGATGAAGAAGAGGAGGAAGAGAAACCTAAGGAGAATTTATTAGAAGAACTTTATGATCAAAATGTAGAATTGCAAAATCATATTCATGAGTTAGAAGAACAAGTTGAAGAACGGCAGGCGGTCGTGGAGCAAAGGGATGCAACAATTCAAAATTGTGTTACTCGATGTGCGATGCTTGAACAGAAGCACTCTTTGTCAGAGTTTAAGATATTAGAGCTGGAATCTAATAATGCTATGATCAAAGTTTTGATGAAAGAAGAAACAACTAAACGAATGAGAATGGAGGATGCATGGGTAAAAGCCGCACGATGCGTTGATATTGTAGAAAAAGACGTCCGATCCAATAAAGCCAAAATAGATGAAATAGATTTCGCTTTTTGGACAGCAATTGATAGAATCCAAGATCGAGTTCAGAATTACCCTGTGCAGAGCGGTCAACCCCAATTCGATATGGATCAGAGAGTAATGATTCAAATAATGGATCAGGAATGCGACGAAGCAATTAATGGTGGAATGTCCTCTATAGAAAAGTCAAGTCTAGCTAGGATGGTGACGCCAAAGAATGTCCCAGACAAGTCAAAATCGATAGTTTAAAAGAGAGCATCTTTTTTTTTGTGATGAGGAACACGAATGAAGTTATCACGGGTTAGTTAATTATAAATTCTTGCAAAGTCTATACCTTATTAGATACCGATTCTACCCATTCTTTTATCTCTCTTGCTTGCGCTCAACGTTTAAATTTAACTCAAGAAAAGTTAGACTTTGACTTATTGGTTGAAACTTCGTTAGTAGAAACCTTCGTTACCTCCTTTGTTTATAAATCTTGTTGATTCAAATCGACACTTTCACGTTACCTGTCGATCTTATCTCTTTGAAAATACTTGCCTTTGATGTGATTTTAGGAATCGATTGGTTAACTACTCATCCTGCTTTTCGAAAGGTTGTTAGCTTTCATATTCCTAACCAACCTGTTATGCGAATTCAAGCAACCAAACCACTAAAGTCAGTCATTATCATATCAAGTTATAAGTAAAGAGCCTCGAGCCTTTCGCTGGTGACTTCCTTGTGTGGAATGCACCGAAGTCAGACTTTCTATAGGCGACATTGTGAATGGCAATGGCAAGTTGATAGGTATCAATGTGACGTGTTATCCAAGTCTTGGATGAGAGTCACAGTTTTGAATGATATTTCTATTGTTAATAAATTTCCTGACGTATTCTTGAAGACTTCTTAGCATACCCCTAGAGCGTGAAATTGAATTTTGTATTGACCCCAATACAAAACCCATTTCTTCAACCCTTAAATATTTCTTCAACCAAAATGAACGTATAATGCACCAAAGAAGTTGACTCAAGCTGTTGAAGATTACGATTATACCATTCAATATCATCATGGAAGAGCGAACGTGGTAGCTGACGCGTTGAGTAGAAGATCGTATGCGTTTATGAGTGCGAATATACAAACCTACGTGAAGATAACGAATATATGATTAGAATTGACTTTAGTCGATAATGTTAAAGCTGCTAAAGCTACAGACCCGGAGCTGATGAATACGAAGAAAAAGGTTCAAGAGGGCGTTATTTTAAAAGCAAGAGTTGCTGAAGAGAGGAAATATCAACCCTCGATTTAATTGGCCCATTTGAAATCCTTGATCGAGTAGGAACTATAGCCTATAGACTCGTTTTACCGCCAAGTATGTCGCGTGTTCATAACGTTTTTCACGTATCGATTTTACGTAAATATGTGGACGACTTGAACCATATTATTGAATTAGAACTAGACGAAATAGCAGAAGATTTAACATATGAGGAGATACATGTTAAAATCTTGGATAAGAAGGATTATATTCGACACTCAAAGGTTATATCTCAAGAGTTAGAATTTGAAGTGAAGTCAAGGTATCCTCACCTATTCGGCATACCAGGTACGTACGTAAATTTCGAGGGTATAATTTCATAAGGAGGGGAGATTGTGAGACCCCAAATTTTATGAATAAAGATTTAAATTTCTCGAAATATTTTTTTTAATATTATGGAATGAATTTGATATAATGTTATAGTTGTGGGTAATATTTATAAATTTTGCAAAGTACGCAACTTATTATATAATATTCGATTGGTCGGGGAATATTCGTTTTAACAGGGAATATCCGTACGATGGTACAATCATTGGTGGACCCCGCAACGGAATTATTGTCGGATTAAGAAAATGACAAAAATACTTTATGAAAATAACGACGGAGGTGTTACCGTTAAAACTGTTGAACAACCCGGTAGTAAAAGTACAGTAATACGTGTGGTTGCATAGTAGCACACAGTATTGATTATTGATGCTTACGTAAGAAGTCACTCAGTTTTGTTCAATTATTGCTACAGTAATTGCTGCATAGTATCTCACGTTATTTGATTTAATTATTGTCGATATTTTATATATTATTAAATCAATAATTGAGACGACGAAGTTATTAATATTATTATTTGCAATATTAAAGATGTCTAGAAGTTCTGCCAAGGAGATGTTTGGTCACCTAATTACGCGCCAATAGGGAGAAATCCTTATTAGAAAGCTCCCTCTTTCCTGGGAACGACCTGGTCGATTAATATTGTGAATTATAATAAAGGTGATAAGTTTTATTTTATTATTATTATAAATGTAATAAAACAAAAAACTTTTTATATAAAACAGAATACTTTTATAAAGTTATTTATTTTATTAGACTATAAATAGAATATATGATATTCTATTATGCATAATATTTGCATAGTGTACTCGCATTGTGTTTGAATAAGTAAAATCTTTTTATATAAAATAGAATACTTTTATAAAGTTATTTGTTTTATTAGACAATAATTAGAATATATTATATTTTATTATGCATAGTGTTGCATAAAGTGTACTGCATAGTGTTTTGCATAGTAAAATCTTTTTATATAAAACATAATATTTTTATAAAGTTATTTATTTTATTAGATTTTAAATAAAATATATATATATATATATATATATATATTATATTTTATTGCATAGTATCCTTTCTATTTTCCTATAAATAGGAAGCTTAGTTAGTATTGAAATCACACCAGAAGTTTAGAGAATTCTTCTTCTATAATCTTAAGCGTATTTCTTTAGAGTTTAAGAAAGTTTTGAGCGTAGAAAATAGTGCAAGTTTTCTTCAAGAATATCCTCGCCCTACTAGTCGGAATACTCTTCTTTCTAAGGTAAGGGATATTATTTGTTGTACTCGTAAGGGGTATTATTTCTTTCATCTTCATGAAAAGAACTTTTGTTATTCCATTCTTTATCATTATGTTGGAATAACCTGTCTATGCGAAGTACCGCATACATGGTGAAATTATTTTGTTATTCCATTATTTATTATTCTGTTGGAACATCCTGTCTATTCGTTTAAGCATGACCTGGTTCCGTTCTTTATTATTCTGTTGGAACATCTGCGTCATGCGGTTTACGCGTGACGACGGATTCCGTTCTTTATTATTCGTTGGAACATCCATGCATGCGGATTACGCATGACCTCGTTCCATTCTTTATTATTCCGTTGGAATAATTTGTCTGTGCGGTCTATCGCATGCATGGTGATTTCTTCTGTTATTCTATTCTTTATTATTTTGTTGGAATAACCTGTCTATGTGGATTATCACATTCATGGTGAATGATCCTTTGTATTCAATCCTTATTAAATTGTAGAAATGATCTATATACGCGGATTACCTCATGGCGGGTGAAAATCTATTTGCAGTTTCATATATTCTATTATACTCAGTTAGTTAAAGTTTTGGCTTCTATACTCCATGAAATTAGTGGAATATCCTTAATATTTGCGCTTCATCCAGTATCTTTTCATGGAAATATTCTTCTAAGCATTCTTGAATTTTACTTCACAAAACAGTATCATGTTGACAATTTGGACGTGATTGAGTTCAAGATAAATTAACTTATAAATCTTTAAAATTTATTCTTGAACTTGTTTTATTGAATTTTCATCATCCTCATGTTTATAATATGTTGAAAGTCATCTGTGGCCTGTAGTGTATAGATGGACTTGGTATGATTATGACCAGGGATTATATGGTATAATCATGACCGTAATGTTACAAATGATGTGGTAAAAATTCTCATTGGCTGTAGTGCATTGATGGACAGTTGTTGGCATGATCATGACCATTGATGAATACACGAATATCCTTTGTGACGCCCCCAAAATAGGTATACATCACTCATTCTGAGTTGTCAATACATGGTACAGAAACAACTACAACTTTATTATTACAACAGTAAAACTGTGAGTTTGAATACAAATATTATCTTCTAGACAATATCTATACTCAAATAAATCCTCATCACATTTATTGATACATTATTTTACAAAAATGGTGAGGACTACTAAACAACTCTCTCTAGAACTTTCATTCCATACCCAACTGCATCGCTATATTCTCGCCTCCGAGAAGAAAAATGGAACAAAAAGGAAAAGGCGAGCTCAACTAGCCCAAGAAGAATATTATGACTAAGATAATATACAACAAATTATCGTTAGTCTTCAACAGGAAAAATCTAATAGAATACAATAGACAACAAATTTTAAATCAATATTCGAAATGAAATAATAATTCATTAGAAGAGTTAAGTAGAGAATACAAACTACTATCTTCTATATATGAATTTAAAAGTTCATCATCTATCTTTTATCCCTCAGTAACATCAATCAATATATATCCGAATCAAATATTCATCTTTGCACTCACGGGCCAAAGATATTCATTAGTTGGTCATGTTCATCTAAACACTGTTCATCTTTGCACTACTGGGCCAAAGATATTCTTCAGAAATCATTCATCTTTGCACTCTGTGCCAAAGATATTCCATAATATCATCATTTAAGATCAAGATGATGAAAAATATTTTTAAAAAAGCGAATCCAATTGAAACAAAATGACAAAGATTAAGGATTAAGGATTCGTACTTTGTTTTATCCACGTCCAAAAATACCTCAAAATAATCACAAGTGGTGTAAAATTCAAGAATGATCAAAACATGGATACAATCAAAGCTAGTATCCGAATAGATATTTTGACTTAAAAGAAAATTTTTTTTTTTTTCGATAAATAGTGCCGTATTCGTGAATAAGTGTCGTATACGTGAATAGTGCAGTATCACGTGAATAAGTAACTTCACACCAAAAGTTCCAAATTTGATAAAAACTTCAGATCAATATTTTAACATAATGATATTGAAGAAATAATATCATTACTGAAAAAAATAATATCCCTTACCTCGAAAAGACAAGATTTCTTAGTAAAAACCAGGATATAGGTTATGACTTGAACTTGCACCAGTATAGCAATACTCAAAGTATACTCAAAATACTCACAAGAATACATTTCGATAATATAGAGAGAAAACTTGAGTTTCGGTGTGATTTTCAATTCTAACCTAAGCACCCTATTTATAGGAAATTGCTTAAAACACCAAAGCGTAAAATTTAATATAATAATATTATATATATTACAAATTCTCACGCATACACTTAGCATCGAAATCAGCAATCTTAACACATGTTAAATGAGTCCCAACAATGTAAAAAACGTTTTGTAATTAAAATATTTTAAACTTCCAAAATTAATTATTTGAACTCGAACTTCAATAATTCATAATAAATAGCCCTTTTATCAGAAAATTTGAATCTCATGACTTTTTATAGGAAATTCAATTCTCTACAACTTTTACGTAAGAAAGTTTTCCAAATTTCAAAGCAGAAATTGACCGAAATCCACAAAGCCAGGCGATTTTCTGTGCTATAATCAAATTTCGATCAATAAATGGGGTCCACCGACATGTTTAACATGTTTTAAACATTTATTGCAACAAAATACTCTTCCTCCTCGTATACTCATATATCCCACATTCGTTGTAAAAATATCACCATTATTATATTATTAAAATATAATAATACATTTAAATGAATTATCTTATCGGAAAAGATAAAATTTCAATTTTCAACAATTGTCACATTAAAATTTTTCTCCATCTATATCTACATAAAATCAATATTTTCCTCATCATATGAATCAATAATTAATTATTCACAAATAATACTGAGAATCACAATATCGACAACTGAGTGCGGTTCCAGGAAGAGGGGCTTTCAATAAGAATTTCTCCTTCTTGGCGCGCAATTAGGTGACCAAACCTCTCCTTAGATGTAACTTTCTAGACATTGCCAATAATGTTATCTAATAATATTATTCAGATAATATGAATTATTGCATCGATAATGAAAATCTTGTGTAATGACAATTATTGAAACAACAATGAATATAAAATATCAACGCAAACAATTATTAAATCAATAAAATAATCTTTGATAAAATAATTATTGTAACCATTATTAAGTAGTGCCTTCTTACGTAAGAATCAATAATTGGTGCAATACTGGTAAGCTTCTTCGTGTTTTAACCACCGAGTATTTTAACAGTATTAACAGTAACAACTACGCCATTATTTTTAAACCACTTATATTTGTCGTTTTCTTCACCCAATCGCTTTCAGTTATGGGGCCCACAAAATCTTTACGCGTCAGTCATACGAATATTCCCCGACAAAGAAGAATATTCCACGACCAAACGAATATTCCAAACAACAATGAATATTTTATAACCACTTGCTTATTTTGAAATATTTGCGTATTTTACCCATAACTAATCACATTAATCAAATCAACCCTTACTATTTCAAAATAATAAATAGAGAAAATTAAATTTCATTAATAATAAGTTGGGGTCTTACATCCTTGGCCCGTAGTGTATGAATAATTTGTGGTCGTGATACTAATGAATATCCTTGGCCGTAGTGCATGGATGATGTGGTTTATTTATTAAGCTGAGTCTCAGTGATAAAAGTGATGAAAAACCTTTTAATCATAGAAGATAGTAGATTTTATTCTCTACTTGACTCTTCTAATGGATTGCTTGTTCCGCTGTAGTTAAACTTGATGTTTGTTATATTTTATCAGTTTAACACTGTTGAAGGCTAATGATAATTTATCTGCATTATCTTAGTCATAATATTTCTTACTTGGCTAGTTGAGCTCACCCTTTCTTTCACTTTTTCTCTTGAAATGAGAACGAATCGATTGGAGACGAGTCGGGGAATTTGGAGTGATGGTCCGGGATAAATGACTTTAGTAGTCCTCACTATTCTGTGAAATAGTGTGATAATAATTGTAATAATGTTGAATTTGAGTTTGTATATTGTCTAGAAGACAATATTCGTGTTGAAACTCCCAGCTTGTATTTTGTCGTACTTTACACGACAGTTGTATAATTAAGTTTGTATTTGAATTTTGTACCATGTATCTGGCGACAAAAGATGGGTGATGTATACCTATTTTGGGGGCGTCACAATGACCCCCGTACGTGCCCTTATACGACAACTCTACGATTTCCTCCAACTCCCCATAAAAGGCACGACCAAGCTCATTGTAACAATCTCCTTGGACACACACTCTAGAGTTCGTTGTTCTTTTAAGAGCGCCTCAAAACACTCATGGCTCATGTTGTGATCATCCTTGATGTTAAGTAATGTCGCCAATGCAGACAATGTCATGTGTTTGCTGCAACCATGCCACAATGGCTTGCTACCCTCGTCTAATAACTTAAAGAAGTCTTTGGCATCAGAATTCATAGGTTGCTCTTTGCCTTGTTCCCAATCAAAATCTGGCCTTGCAATATCATGAACCATTTCATTCATACGATGAGTGCTACTGCCCGAATTGTGTACTTCAGTGATGCCACCATCTCTTCTCTGCCCATGTGCCCACCAACATTCTTCGTAATTTTTCATGAACCCAGAAATAAGTAAATGATAGTTTATCACGTCTCTGTCCATATAATTTACATTCTTACACTTCAAACATGAACATCGTATCTGCGACTGACCATTCATACATTCCAGGTGACTATACGCATAATCCAAAAACACTTGACAACCAACTCTAAATTCAGCTGTATCACATATCTGGGCACTTGACTTTGGTCGTGCCATCCAACTACGGTCTGAATAGAGGTCCATGATACCACGGTACCTACTACAGACAACATTATAAATGTTAACATATGACTTGAGCATACTTGTAACCATATAACTTGAGCATACTTGTAAGCATGAATATGATTAACATTTAAGCATACTTGTAAGCATATGACTTGAGCATACTTGTAACCATATGACTTGAGCATACTTGTAAGTATATGATTAACATTTAAGCATACTTGTAAGCATATGACTTGAGAGCATACTTGTAACCATATGACTTGAGCATACTACCTAACTAACTATTAAGGACATCTAAATTTGGGTAGCAAGTACTATAAAGAGATCGTTAATAGTAAGCACATAAAGAGCTCGTTAATATTATAAATGTTCGCAACTACCCGACCAACAAAAAACTTTCGCCAGAGTCTCTCCTATAATATGGACTAGCCACATGCACGACGACATGCATATATGGTCATTTCTAGGCACCCAAGACATAAACCAAGAGAAATATACAAATTTCCAATACAATAAGACCAAAACAATAACGATTGAAAACTAAGTAAATAGAACTTATGAAGAGGTTCCCTTTCTATAATCTTTTATGTTTTGGGATATTCACAACTTGGATGCGCAATTTATAGCTTCTATAACATATTGTATCTTTATTCTTGTATACGTAAGTGTTAAATACCCTTTTTTTGTTATAGCTAAAACAATCTCTTTATTGACTAAGTGTGTCTAGTTACCTTCTCTGTTGCACTAAGAGTTCCCTAAAGATCGCTTTATTTTGGCTTAATGTACCCCAATAGGTGACTGATGCCGACGTGACCAAGCTTGGCTTGGCCCCGTGAGGCTTGGCTAAGCTTGGAGTCGCCTAGTGTGGCCTCGCGGCCCCAAGCCCAGCCCATCAGCTCCAACAGCCCCTTAATAGGCTCTAGTGGATCACTTAGTTTAATAGTTCCATGTTTACTATTTTTTTAAAGGTAAGCTATTAGGCAAGTCTTACAAATTTAATAAAACATCTCATTACAACAATAATTAAAATGTTCCAAATGAATGACCACTTTGATATAGACTAACTGACTTAACATCTATTTTGTTACAATGCAGTACACAAACCAATGAATGTCAGATATTGTATGCATAAACATGTAAGAGAAAATCTATCTAATAAAATCAGCTAATTAAGCTACTAATTGTAACACTCATACATAAACTAGTAAAGAGATTTACAATTTTCTGATGATATTTATATGTAGAATTCCAAACCCTCATACAACAATTCATTCAATCAAACATTTGATAAAACAATTCATTCAATCAAACATTTGAACCACATAAATTAACAAAGCTAAAGGAAGGCTTCATAGAACTGAAAAACAGACTTTTGTGGACATGTACATTATAATAGAACTATTAACAAATTTAAAATGCTTAACATCCTCCTAAAAATTATAGTCAGCCGAGTATCAATAACTGAAAACACAAAAATCAAAATGCAAGCTTGAAATTAAAAACCCTACCTAATTCTCAGTTGAGTTCACAAGCCGGTGAACGGTGGCCGGTGGCAGGTGGCGACGGCGGACGACCTCCTTCTTCTCCTTCTTCCCTTCTCCCTCTTCTCTCTATTTCTGACCAGTGGTAACGGACGTGGTGGCGCCAAGGAATCGGTGGCCGAGTCTCTTCTCCTTCTCTCTTCTCCCCTTTCTCCTCTCTCTCGAGAGCCCTCGCTTTTTTTTCTACTTTATCTTTGTGTCGGCGAATGTCAAACTCGCTAACATGCGGTCGCTGATTTTTGATGACATAGACTTATCAGCGACCGCATGCGGTCACTGATATTAAGTGGTCGCACAAAACCTTGGCGCCAACATTTCGTGCCAATTTTTTCGAGGCAAATTTATCTTTAGCGACCTCAAATGATCGTGACGATCGCGGTCGGCCGATATTAAATAATGACTAGATTAAATAGCGGTCGCTTGATGACGGTCGCTATTACTATTATCAGCGACCAAATTTGCGGTCGCTGATAGTATTGGTCGCTAATAGGCATTTTTCTTATAGTGTAGGTGCTTATTGGAGAATAAGTTCATTGAACGTGACTCGCTTAAGAAACCCCTAATGGAGTTTTACTTGTCTGATAATTGGAGTTCCTATAGTGATAGTAGTACAAGTGATCCTTGGACTTGATATAATCATAGTAACTTGTGTATTCTGAGTTATACTTTGTCATATTACTTAAGACTCTTTAGGTATATCAAAGGGTATGTTCAGGTATAATAAAGTGTACATAGAGGTAAGTGAATGCTCTATCACTTCTAGTAAAGGGAGAGAATGTCATATGTGATTCGATAGATGACAACTTAGAAATCCTTGGTCAAGGTGAATGAAAATTAGAAAGGTGTTTCTAATTTATTTTAATTGGAGTTGTGCATTTTAGAATCTGAATACATTTGATCAAATTAAATAAGACTTATCCAAAATTTCATATTTTATATTTGATAGGGACATTGTATGGTAGAATGGTTGAATTGTACGATAACTATTTATGGAATAGTTCCTTGTCATTAAATGTTGATTTCATATTATCCGGATATTCATGATATGCTGATAGGTGTCACTCATTATGTAGAATAATATTATTTATTTATATTTGAATTAATGAATTTTAATTCATTACTAATAATATTAGAATGGTTCTAATTTATTTATTCTACTTCCAAAGATAATATTGAACCTAAAGGGTCACACCATAAAAGAGAAACATTATTTTAGAAGTAATTGGCTTAATAATAATAATTTAGTATTTGGAGAATACTAATATTTATAATTAAGTATTTGGAGAAATACTAATTATAAATTAATAAGAGGAGTCTTATTATTATTATTATAAATAATTTAGTTCCTAAATAGTTTATGAATTGAATTAAAACCCTAAGTCCTAAAGAGTTTAGGAAGGGGATTGATCTATATAAGGAGATGTCTTATGATAGATTAAAGAAATTGATTTTTTCGCAACACTTTTTGATATTTTCACATAAAAAATGTTGCTATAGATGTATAGCAATGGTGAAAACTGTTGTTATAGGATTTATAGCGACGATTTTCATGTGAAATATCATTTTCTGTTATGGATTTATCAGTTTCCTATATTAAGGGTTGACATAACTGTGAGTATATAGATACTTTAGAATAATATATTCTCTGCAACTTAAGGAGTTAGGAGAGAGAGAATTAGATCTAGCAACCCAAGGTTTTGGTTTACTTCTTCAATCATAATCTCTTGGTGGATCACCTTTAGAGCATTTCACACATTGAGTAGCTAACGTTTGATATGTGGATTCGAAGAAGCGCGGAGGATCAAAGGATTTGAAATTGCAAATCAAATTAAAGAGTTGATTCATCTTCTTAAGGTATATCTTTTTTTCATTCTTCAATTAATAATATCACATCAAGGTGATCCTGGGATTGTAGATATGATTTATCCTATGCTTTCGTTTTTATATAAATGTGATTGTATGTATGTTCTTAATTCTAAAGCTTACTGGTCGAGAGCGATGTGTCTGCTAAGAAATCGTTAAGGCAAATTTAAGTTCGTAAAAAGATCATAGAACAAATTGAAGATTTCAAAGTCTTCCAAAAGAACATAAAGAAAATTGAAGATCACAAAGTCTACTAAGAGATAATAAAGTTAATTGAAGTTCGTAAAGTTTGTTAAAAGATCGTAGAGCTAATGAAAGATCACCGAGTCTACTGAAGATCGTAGAACTTATTGAACGTAGAGCTTACCAATCGTAGAGTCAGTCTATCCAGATACTCTATGACCATCATGAAACTCTACGATTAGGTAATTCGTAGAGTTCAATAGTTTTAACACATTGGACGTACTGACAATGTCAAGACTCGTAGAGTGAATATCCTAATATAGTTATTGAATATCTTAAGTTTAAAAAGATCAGATCGAATTGTGTCTAACAACTAGTTTAGTGAAGTGACAGCACCCACGTGATTGTCATTGTAGCAGAAAAATGATCAATATTTAAATTATTGTACAACTCTTAAGAACTCTATTCTACGATCTAGAACATCTTGTTATATTGTTAAGTCTTTTATTACTAAAATCAAATCCACTTAGTAGCACCTTCAAATCACTCATTCTATTTTTAATTGTTCAGATCTTAGTGACCTTATGTAACCAAGATTAAGTGGCTTGAAGGGTTCTGTGTCAACCAGTCTTAGTGATTTGAAGGAATCTAAGTATGTAAATGATTCTTCTGTTGTAACAGTTCTTAGTGAACATATTTTAGTGATCACCCCATCCTTAATGGATTATACTTATTAGAAGAGTGGACTAGAAAATCTTTGTACTCCGAACCACTTAAAATTTCATGTGTCTTCTTTAATTTTCGCACTTACATTTCGGCAAAGTCTTTTATATTTAATTGAGACTTAATTCCACTTGTGTGCTAAATTCAAAACTGCGATTCTTTTAAATCTTTGAAAGGGATTTTTAAATTATCATTCCACTGTGCATAGTTAAATGGGCTAAATACACTTTCGTTACATTAAGTACCACCATATTCATGATTCGTCCCGCTAAAGAATTTGGGCTTATAATTTACTACATCAAGTGCCTAATTTGATACAATTTAGCCCCCAATTTTAGAATCCAGTCAAAATTGGCCGAAATACCTACATTTCTGGCCAGACATGTATTTTATACAGTTTGATCGTATAAAATACAAGTTGATTTAAAAAACATGGTTGCTGCCTTTCCCTTCATAATGGCATACCCTTTTCCCTCCATTCTATGTTAATAAATCCAGAAGCAACAAAGAAGATGCAACAACAAAGAAGACCAAAAGAAACAAAGAAGAAGAGCAATAAGGAGAAACCACAAGAAGAAAAAAATAAGACCAGAGTAAAGAGAGAAGAAGAACAACCAAAGGAAAACTAGAGTAAGGAGAGAAGAAGAGCAGCAAAGAAGAAACTTACCAATGGCTAGCGTGATTTGTTAATATAATTTTTCGGCTACACTTAGGACTGCCAATTATGAACTAAATCGTGAGGAGAAGATTCTTTGTTTGCCAATCCATTGGGGTAATCTTTTATTCATTCCTTAGATAAAAATTTTGCTACAGTGAAATAGGGCTTATAATTTTCTATCAAACCTTCATGTTTATTATGCCTATTGCAGAAATGGATGTGGATTTTTTAGTTGGAATGATCCCCCGGTTGAAGGTGGGTTGCTGTCAACATGCACAACTATGGAAAAGGAAACTAATAAGATTAAAAAAATGAACATATGTATTGCCCTCATGGTGCTGACATGGTTCATTATGATAATCCATGATTGAATTATGTAATTCAAGAAATGTAATAGCCATATATACAAGAAATGCAATAGAAGTTTATATGCAAGAAATTTAATGGAGACTTTGTATAATGGCAATAACAGTTTAATGAGATTTTGTTTGTAGATTTGTGTAATGCAAGAAATGTAATGAAGATTTTGTTTAATGAAGAAATTTAATGGTAATATGTAATGAAGATTTTATGAGCAAATACCATAATAAAGTACCAACAAAAGGGAACCAAAGTTTTACCTTGAAACAGGGCCATTTGAGCAGCACCTAATACTGAACCAGCATGAAACAGAGCGACATGAAACATTGTCCCAAACAGAGCCACATGAAACATCTTCCCAAACAAAGCCACATGAACCAACCAACATGAAACAAAGCAACACCTAACAATGAACCAGCACACAAACATACAAACACAAATATGCAAACACACACACCCATTTTACCTTAATGACTGACCATATATTTCACCAAGAGAATTAAGTTTACATTGTTTAAAAACTCATAGTTACAATAACTTCATAGTAACATCCAAATAGATCAAGCCTACCAAGCAATCATTATTTGACAAAATAATGAACAAAAACTAAGCTTATAAAGCTATTATTTTCCCCCAAAACCAAGCTTACAGAGCTTATATATTGTTCACAATAAAACTAAATGCTAATAAGCAAAAATAGAGTTCACTGCATGATCACTGTCTACTTATTCTTCCTTTTTGTCTTGGATAACCCTGCACCATCATTGTTAGTCTCTTTGATAATTCCTCTCAGGTTGTTGATGGTCACAAATTTCTTCCCTTTTATATTTAAGATTGGAATACCCCTAAATGTGTGACGCCCCCAAAATTAGGTATACATCACCCATCTTGGGTCGCAGGATACATAGTATGTAATTCAAATACAACTTTATTAATACAACACGCAGTATACAATACGACAAAACATAAAGCGTGAGTTTGAATACAAATATTGTCTACTAGAGATTATACAAACTCAAAAGGAATCCTCATTACAATTATTATCACACTATTTTCTGAGAATAGTGAGGACTACTAATGCTATCCTCTGGACCATCACTTCGTTCCCGGACTCGTCCCAACCTATATTCTCATTTCCTCAAGAGAACGGTGAAAGAAAAAAGGGTGAGCTCAACTAGCCCAAGAAGAAATATTATGACTAAGATAATGCGAATAAATTATCATTAGTCTCCAACAATGTTAAAGCGATAAAATATAATAGACATCAAGTTTAAGCTGCGGTAAACAAGCAATCCATTAAAAGAGTCAAATAGAAAATAAAATCTACTATCTTTTATGATTTTAAAGGTTTTTCATCCTTTATTACTTCGAGACTCGACTTTTAATAAATATTCCACATCATTGAATCACCCCTACACTACTTCTGACTTAGGATATTCTTTAGTATCACGACCATAATTATCCATGCACTATGGGCCAAGAATATTTGTGTATTCATTAATGGTCATGATCATGCCAACAATCTGTCCATCAATGCACTACGGGGCCAATGAGGACTTTTACCACATCATTTGTAACATTACGGCCATGATTACAATCGAATAATCCTCAGTCATAATCATACCAAGTCCATCTATGCACCTCTGAGCCACGAGATGACTTTCAAAAAAATATAAATATGAGGATGATGAAAATGATATAAGAATTCAATAAAACAAGTTCAAGAATTAATTTATCCAGAACTAATAACGCCCAAATTGTCAACATGATCTTCGCTTTGTAGAGTAAAATTCAAGAATGCTCGGAAGAATATTTTCATGAAAAAGATCTTTGGATGAAGCGCAAATATCAAGAATATTCCACTAATTTCATGGAGTATGAAGTTCAAACTTTAACCAACCGAGTATAATAGAGAATGGAATAACAACAGAAATCACCGTGCATGCGGTACTTGATGTAGACAAAAGTTATTCCAACAGAATAATAATAACGGAAGCAGTCGGGAGAAATTTGCACCAAGCTGTGAAGTTTCAATGAGAATAATAAAGAATGGAATAACAACAGAAATCACCATGTATGCGGATTGCGCATAGACGAGTTATTCAATAGAATACTAATAAGGACGGAATCGGTCCGGCGTAAATCTAATGACGAGACGAGGATATTCCAAGCAGAATAATAATAAAAGGCGGAACCAGTCAGACGTAAAAACGCCTTGCACGAGGATATTCCAATGTAATAATAAAAGGCGGAATAATAGAAGAATGTCACCAAGTATAGGGTAAACTCAGCAGATATAAGAGTTATTCCAAGCAGAATAATAAGAAATGGAGTAACAACAGTTCTCTTCATGAATAAGAAAGAATAACACCCTCTTCACGTAAAAGAACCGAATATAAGAGTAGTTAAGTAGCGAGAAAACTTTTCTTCTTTCTCTCTATAATTTTCTCTCTAGAGTTGGTGAATTGAATTCGTAAGAAATAATGAAGGAATGAGCTTCTATTTATAGGAGAATGGAAGTGTACTGTTCATGAACGAAATAATTTTTTCAAAATCATTTTTTTCCATCAACTACAATTAAGTCAAACCATTAACCAATAAGATTACAACACAAATTAAAATATAACACATATATATAAACACATGTTTTCATATTATATATATCAATATTATATATACACCACTTAATTTTTCTCCCCCATAACCAACATCAATCCCCCACCCACCCAATAATCAAATTTACTACACTCTTACACATCACTATCACACTACCACTTTTTCACCATTTTCCACTCACACACACATCACACACCCATCACTTTCACATCTCATTTTCTCCCACCATATACTCAATACACACATATACTTCCATACGTATACTCTTTCATTTCTAAAATCATTTTTCTAACACATATGGGCCCCACATGTGGCCCCCACACGTGGGTCCCACCTTTAAATAATTTTCTACCGATTATTTTGAAAAATGGGTAAATAGGAATTCATAAAATAAGCAAACTTCATAAAAATCACCTTAATAATTTTAACAACATTTATCATCTTTATTACAATTCACAATATTAATCGACCGATACAAGAAACTTATACACTTGAACGTCTTGCTCGTATGTGTTAGGTTTGTAATATTCATGTGCGGGCAATCAAATTGCACAAATTAAGCGGAAGCGAGAAAAAATCAGAGTTTAAAAAATTTACAAACCATATACCTGGATCATCCTTTATGCATAATTATTAATTAAACGAAAAGATAAAGAATAAAATCATACCCTTGAAGATCGAGCTTCCTCAGGTACAAGTTCACCTCCAAATCCTTTCGCGTTCAATCTTGAATCCACCGGGTTTGGTTCCTTCCTTTGATCAACGTTAGCCACCCAAATGTTTGGCCTCAGAGGTGATCCACGAGGAAGAATAAAATTCAAGAAGATGGGTGTTATGGCTAACCCTAGTTTTCTATCTCTATAGAAAAAGGCATACTCCCAACAACTTGGAATTATTACGTACTTTGTTAAAGTCAACAACCCATACCACCCATAATAAGACTCTTCTTATTTATAGATGTGGGCAACCCACCTTAACAATTAAGGAATTGGGTTTTAATTAATTAATTCTTTTAATTAATTAAGCTCCCAATCTTATTAGGGATAATTAATTAAAACTCCTTTTAACTAATTTTCCTTCCTAATCCAATTAGGAATAAATGAGAGTACTTATATTAAATTAATTCCTAAACTCTTTTAGAAATTAAAATAATAATAATTGTAATAATATAAATAAGACTCCTCTTATTAATTTATATTTAATATTTCTAAAATATTAAATAATAAATATTAAGCTATTTAATTTATTCTATCACCATAGATTAAATTAAATATACTTAATATATTATTACGATTATGCCATTAACTTCTTAAATAATTATTCTTCCTTTTTTATGGTGTGACCCTTTAGGTTCTCCATATTAAACCTAGGTTGTGAATAAATCAATTAGAACAATTCTAATCTTATTTAAATAAATAAATTAAACAATTAATTTATTTAAATAAATAATATTTATTCTACAATAGGGATAAGCCTCCCTAGCGATCAACGCGACTTTCCAGATAATATAGATTTCAACATTAATCATTAAAGAACCTTTGAGTAAATAGTTACCGCATAATTCAATCCTTCCACCATCTGATGTCCCAATTAAATATAAGACATGGAATTCTTGTCAAGTCTTATTTTATTTAATTATATGTATTTCGATTCTTAAATGCACAACTCCAAATAATGCAAATTAGAAACTCCTTTCTAATTTCATTACGCCGCCGCCAAGGACTCTTGGGTTGTCATTTATCGAATCACATAGGACATTCTCTTCTTTTATTAGAAGTGGTAGATTCTTTATTGATCATACATTATCTCCATGTACAACTTATTATACCCAAGCATACCCTTTGATATACCCTAAGGGTCTTAAGGAATAAGTCAAAGTATAACTCATTATACACAAGATACTATGATGATCTCAAGTCCAAGGATTACTTGTCTTTACTATCACTACAGAATTCCTATTGACAGCAAATAAAACTCCATTAGGTATTCCTTAGCGAGCCCACGTTCAAGTGAACTTATTCTCTAATAAGCACCTACATACTTGCTTTAGTGTCTCCACACAAATGATCGTGAGATCAATCATCCTCATCCAATGAAAGCAAACAACGTATGTATTCAATCTATCCGGATTCACTAATCCCCAATTTAGTAATCCAATGATTGGGAACTATTTTAGTTTTAAGCTTTCTAAGAATTTAGATCTCATTAGAATGATCATCATCATTATTCTAAAAGCATTGCTTAAAACTATGGGTTTATCACATATTATAAAACAGCATCATATAGATAATTAAAAGCCTTTAATAAATTAATACTTTTTATTAATAAATGAATAAGATTGTTACAAAGTATATGCTTTATCATCAAACATGATTGGCTTGTGTGCATACTACTTTCAGTATGTACATAAACGAGGTTGTAAGATTGCATGGTATGTCAGTATCCATAGTTTCTTATCGAGAGCCAAGATTCACTTCGCGATTTTGGGTTAGTTTACAAAAAGCTATGGGCACAGATTTACGATTTAGCTCGGCATATCATCCTCAGACGGACGGAGAATCAGAGAGGACTATTCAAACTCTGGAAGATTTATTAAGACTCTGTGTCCTTGACTTCAAGGGAAGTTGGGATAAGTTCTTACCATTGGTGGAGTTTTCCTACAACAACAGTTATCAAGCAAGTATTGACATGGCTCCATTCGAGGCGTTGTATGGAAAAAAGTGTCGTTCTCCAGTATGTTGGGATGAGGTGGGTGAAGCAACGTTGTTGGGACCGGAGTTGGTACGTATGACTACGGAAAAGATTCAAACGATCCGACAACGTATAAAAACCTCACAAGATCGACAAAAGAGTTATGCTGATCTTCATCGAAAGGACGTGGAATTCGATATAGGAGATCATGTGTTGTTACGTGTTGTCCAATGGAAAGGAGTTACGAGATTTGGAAAGAGAGGAAAGCTCAATCCTCGATTCATCGGCCCATTTTTAATCCTCGATCGAGTAGGAACTGTGGCCTATAGACTCGCTTTACCGCCAAGTATGTCTCGTGTTCATAACGTTTTTCACATATCCATGCTACGTAACTATATGGAAGACCCGAACCACATTATTGAGTTAGAATTGGACGAAATGGCGGAAGATTTGACGTATGAAGAGGTTCCTGTTCAAATCTTGGATAAGAAGGAACATATTCTACGCACCAAGGTTATACCTCAAGTCAAAGTTTTGTGGAGAAACCATGATGTTGAGGAAATGACTTGGGAGTTAGAATCTGAAATGAAATCAAGGTATCCTTACCTCTTCTACATACCAGGTACGTAACCTAATTTCGAGGGCGAAATTTCTTAAGAAGGGGAGGTTGTAAGACCCCAACTTTTTGAATAAAAATAAATTTTCTATAATTATCATTTTTGAATATTATGGAATGAATTTAATATAATGTTATAGTTGTGGGTAATATTTATAAATTTTGCAAAGTATGCAAGTATTCGATTGGTCGGGAAATATTCGTTTTAAACAGGAAATATTCGTACGATGGCACAATCATTGGTGGACCCCACAACAGAATTATTGTCGGATTGAGAAAATGACAAAAATACTTTATGAAAAATAACGGCGAAAGTTTTACAGATTAATCTTTGTTGAACTACTTTCGGTAGTAAAATTACGATGAATTAGGTGTGGTTGCGTAGTAATACGCGGTATTGATTATTAATGCTTACGTGAGAAGTCATCTCAGTTTTGTTTTATTGCTATTATTATATATATGCGAGTTATATATATATATATATATATATATATATATGTAGATATATATAAGGTATGTTTTATATATTATATTTATATATATATGTAAGTTGTCAAGTGGGTGGGAGGAGGAATTATTCTTCATGTGGGAAAGTACAATTGTTATTATTATTATTTATATATATATGTATACCTTTGTTGACAAGTGGGGATGAATTTTGGCTAGATGGTGCATTATTAAATTATTAAATGTTTGCAAGATTGAAAAACTTGGCTGATAAAATTAATTGAAATACGGGCCTTGATATTGTCTGCACATGTTATATATAATATATATTTATATAATATATATTATTTAAAAAATTTTGCTTTAAATATGGACCGTCAGATTAAAGTAAATCGATCTGGACCGTTCAGGAGTTAGTTACTATGCAATCCATTTTTCTATAAATAGAAGCTCATTCCTTCATTATTTTTTTACGAATTCACTGAACTCTAGAGAGAGAAAGTTATAGAGAGAAATAAGAAGAAAAGTCTGCTAACTTTTTTTCCCTATATCCAGTTTCTTTTACGGTAAGGGATATTATTCTTTTGTATTTAAGAAGAGAACTTCTGTTATTCCATTTCTTTATTATTCTGTTGGAATAACCTGTATACGCGGAATACCCTATATGTGGTGACATTCTTCTATTATTTTGTCTTTATTATTCCGTTGAAACATCTCGTCATGCATGCTATATCTGTGGGACTGGTTCCGCTTTCTATTATTCTGTCTTTATTATTCCATTAGAACATCCTGTCTGTGCTATACACCGGACCTGGTTCCGTTTTTATTATTATGTCTTTATTATTCCGTTGGAACATCCTGCCAGTGCTTTACGCCGGACCTGGTTCCATCTTTATTATTTCATTATTTATTATTCTGTTGGAACATCCTGTCGGCGTGATTTTCACCTGACCTGGTTCCATTATTATTATTCTGTTGGAATAACCTGCCTATGCGAATTACCGCATGCATGGTGATTTCTGTTGATATTCCATTCCTTATTATTCTCAGTTGGTTAAAATTTTTACATCTATACTCCAAGAAATTAGTGGAATATCCTTGATATTTGCGCTTCATCTAGTATTTTTCATGAAATATTCTTCTAAGAAATCTTGAATTTTACTCTACAAAGCAGTATCATGTTGACAATTTGGACGTTGTTAGTTCCTGAATAACTTAATTCTTGAACTTGTTTTATTGAATTTTTATATCATTGTCATCATCCTCATGTTTATATTTTTTTGAAAGTCATCTGTGGCCTGTAAAGCATGGATGGACATGGTATGATTATGACCAGGGATTATTCGGTGTAATCATGAATAGTAATGTTACAAATGATGTGGTAAAAGTCGCCATTGGCAAAGTAGTGCATTGATGGATAGTTGTTGGTATGATCATGACCATTAATGAATACACAAATATTCTTAGCTCGTAGTGCATGGATAATTGTGGTCGTAATACTAAAGAATATCCTTGGCCAGTAGTGTGGGTAATTCGATGATGTGGAATATTTATTAAGTTTGAGTCTCGGCGATAATTGATGATGAAAAACCTTTTAAATCATAAAAGATAGTAGATTTTATTTTCTACTTGACTCTTTTAATGGATTGCTTGTTTTCACTATGCAGTTAAACTTGATGTCTATTATATTTTATCGGTTTAACATTGTTGGAGACTAATGATAATTTATTCTCGCATTATCTTAGTCATAATATTTCTTCTTGGGCTAGTTGAGCTCACCTTTCTTTCTTTTTCATTCTCTTCAAGAAATGAGAATATAGGCTGGACGAGTGGGAGAAGCGGAGTGATGGTCCGAGAGGATAGCATTAGTAGTCCTCACTATTTTGTGAAATAGTGTGATAATAATTGTAATGAGGACTCCTTTTGAGTTTGTATAATCTCTAGTAGACAATATTTGTATTCAAACTCACAGTTTATGTTTTGTCGTATTGTACACGACAGTTGTATTAGTAAGTTGTATTTGAATTTTGTACCATGTATCTGGCGACCCAAGATGGGTGATGTATACCTAATTTTGGAGGCGTCACAGTTGGTATCAAAGCTTAGGGATATGATCCCTGGCTAAGATGTGAGACTAGAACTAGGAGGGGAGAGACGGGGAATTCATTCGCTAGTATGACCTACTTTAATTTATTTTGTATTTAAATTGGTTGGTCAGAGTTTAGAGATATTATGTTACATGTACATTAACCTTTGTTTTGTGGCAGTATCTGAAAATGACATCCGAAAATATTGAGAATAGCAATGGAGCACAAGAGACCGTTGAGTCTCCACATATCAATAATCAAGAGAATGTGCATCAGAAAGGCGACAATCTTCATGCAAACAACAACACTGACCAAATGATGAATGATGGATTGTTCAGAGGCTTTATGCAATTCATGCAACAAAGAAAGAGAGAGCGGCTCTGTCCAAAATGTAGGGTGAAAACTTTGAAACTCTCGGCGATCACCGCTAAATAGTTCAAGGAGCTGGGACCACCGGAGTTTAAGGGAGAGCCAAAACCACTTATGGCGGAAGCATAGATAAAGCAGATCACCAAGATATTTGATGTCTCGGGATGCTCCGAGGAGCAAAAGGTTCCCTTTGCCGCCTTTATGTTGTGCGGAGAGGCAGATTACTGGTGGGAATCGGTAGAAACGACTCAACTTTCGCCGTCTTGAAGATGTCTTGGGAGAAGTTCAAGAGGCATTCAACGAAAAATACTTTCCCGAAAGTATTCGTTACATGAAGGAGGTGGAGTTTATCAAAGTGGAGCAAAACAATATGACCGTGTCGCAATACGAGGCAAAATTTGCGGAGTTATCCCGATTCGTCCCACTTGGTGGATAATGAAGAGAATGGCGCAAATGTTTTAAGAGATTTGAAGCGGAGATACGTCAACATCTTATTTCTCATAAAGCGTGTTTGTATTGGATGTTGTAAATAGGGCTCGATTGGTGGGAGCGATAACGAGTCAACGTAACCAAAAGAAGCGGTAAACAAAATGATAATACCCGGAGAAGCGATCATCGAGCGGTGACAACAAGCGTGGAGGAATCAACAGGCGAAATGGTAACCCGCCGGTGGTAATCGAGGCCAAAACAATAAGAATGGACATTTCAAGAAGAAGAGATTCAACAATGATGGAAAAACCGTCACAACCAACACCGTTGTTAAGGAAGGAGAAAGACCACCTATCATATGCTTCAAATGCGGAGGGGAGGGACACATCAGTCCAAATTGTGCCATCATCACATGGGTCCCTGGAGTCTTTAACTCTATCTCCATCCTTTGCAAGTCACACAAAATGGGCATTTGTGTTGACAATATCATACTCGTACCCACATATGATCTTCTACTCAATGCGTCAGCTACCACGTTCGCTTTTTCAGGATGGTATTGGATGGTATGATCATAATCTTTAAACAGTTGAAGCCAACGTCGTTGTCACGTGTTGAGTTCATTTTGAGTGAAGAAATATTTGAGGCTTTTATGATCCGTAAAGATCTCCACTTTCTCCCCATACAAGTAATGCCTCCAAATCTTTAATGCGAATCCAACAGCTGCCAACTCTAGATCATGAGTAGGATAATTCCTCTCATATTCTTTGAGTTGTCGTGAGGCATAGGCTATGACTTTCCCATGTTGCATGAGAACACATCCCAACCCTTTGCTCAAGCATCCTTTGTAGATGACAAATCCTCCGAACCGGATGGTATTGTCGAGCAGTCTTTGAAATGAGTCTCCTCTTTAGTTCTTGAAAACTCTTCTCACATTCCTCGCTCCAATAGAACTTTGTATCTTTAAAGTCATTTGAGTTAGTGGAGTAGCGATTCGAGAAAACCTTCTACGAATCTCCGATAATAACCCGACTAAGCAGAGAAAGCTACGATTTCGATCATCGATTTAGGTTGCTCCCGACTTTGAATAGCTTCAATCTTTCTTTGGGTCAACAAATATTCCATGACTTGATACCACGTGCCCAAGGAATGCTACTTCCTCTAGCTAGAACTCGTATTTATTCAACTTGGCATAAAGCTTATATTCACGAAGCTTTTGGAGTATCAGCCTCAAGTGTTGCTCATGATCTTCACGGATTTTAGAATAAATAAGGATGTCATCAATAAAGACGACCACAAAGTGATCCAAATATTCTTTGAATACTCGGTTCATCATATCCATGAAGGCAGCAGGAGCATTAGTCAATCCAAAGGACATGACTAGGAATTCATAATGCCCGTACCGAGTTCTGAAAGTCGTCTTTGGAATGTTATCGGTTCTAATCTTCAATTGGTGATATCTGGAACGAAGATCAATCTTTGAAAAGAATTTGGCTCCTTACAACTGGTCAAACAGGTCATCAATATGTGGTAATGGGTACCTATTTTTGATGGTGACATGATTCAACTCTCGATAATTAATACAAAGTCGCATACTCTCATCTTTTTTCTTCACGAATAGAACAGGAGCACCCCAAGGAGAAGTACTAGGACGAATAAAGCCAATGTCTAACAATTCTGCGGTTGAGTCTTTAACTCACGAAGTTCAATAGAGCCATTCGATATGGGGCTTTAGAAATGGGTTTTATCAGGGTTCAAGGTCGATACAAACTTCAATTTCACGCTCCGGAGGTAGGCGGGAAGTTCTTGAGGGGAATACGTCGGGAAATTCATTAACAATAGAAATATCATTCAAAGCGACATATTTTGTTTAGATCCGTGACATGAGCTAAGAAAGCTTGACATCGGTTTTTCAATAAGCGAATAGATTTATGGCTTGAGATGAGCGGTGATTGATTTTAATGGTTTGGTTGCTTGAATTCGCATAATAGGTCGATTAGGAATATGAAAGCTAACAACCTTACAAAAATAATCATTTTTGCATGATGAGTAGTTAACCAATCAATCCCCTAGAATTACATCAAATGCAAGTATTTTAATGCAATAAGATCGATGAGTAATGTGTGGGTACCAACTTGAACCAAACAAGACTTATAAACCGTGGATGTAATGAAGGTTTCTCCCAACGGAGTTTCCACAGATAAGTCAAAGTCTAATTTCTCCAGAGTCAAATTTAAACGTTGAGCGCAAGTAGGAGAAATAAAAGAATGGGTAGAACCGGTATCAAATAAAGTGTAGACTTCGCTAGAGTTTATGATAAGCTTACTCGTGATGACCTCATTCGGGTTCCTTGCTTTCTGGGAGGTCACAACAAATGCTCTCCCTTGCACTACCGGCTTTGACTTTTCTGGGACAGCCTTTGGTGCCTCCATCCTAGCTGAATTTGTCTTCGGTGAACGACAAAATCGGGCTAAGTGACCTTCTCTTCCACAATTATAACATGCTTTGGACGACGTCGCGCAATTTGGACTGATGTGTCCCTCCCCTCCGCATTTAAAGCATATGATAGGTGGTCTTTCTCCTTCCTTAACAACGGGTGCTGGTGCTGACGTCTTTCCATCATTGTTGAATCTCCTCTTTTGAAATGTCCATTCTTATTGTTTTGGCCCTGATTACCACCGAAGTGGTTACCATTTCTGGCTTGTTGATTCCCTCCACGTTTGTTGTCACCGCTTCGATGAGTGCTCTCACTGGTATTATCATTTTGTCGGCTGCTCTCTTTTGGTTGCGTTGACTCGTTATCGCGCTCCACCAACTGAGCCCTATTTACAACATCTGAATACAAACACAGTTTATGAGAAATAAGATGTTGACGTATCTCCGGCTTCAAATCTCTTAAAAACATTTGCGCCATTCTCTCTTTATTATCCACCAAGTGGGACGCAAATCGGGATAACTCCGCAAATTTTGCCTCGTATTGCGACACGATCATATTGTTTTGCTCCACTTTGATAAACTTCACCTCCTTCATGAGACGAATACTTTCGGGAAAGTATTTGTCGTTGAACAGCTCTTGGAACTTCTCCCAAGACATCTTGATCTGGCGGAGTTGAGTACGCTTTCACCGATTCCCACCGAAGAATCTGCCTCTCCGCCGCAACATAAAAGCGTGCAAGGAACCTTTGCTCCTCGGAGCATCCAAAGACATCAAATATCTTAGTGATCTGCTTTATCCATGCTTCCGCCATAAGTGGTTTTGGCTCTCCCTTAAACTCCGGTGGTCCCAGCTCCTTGAACTGTTTAGCGGTGATCGTCCGAGAGTTTCCAGTGTTTTCACCTATATTTTGGACAAGAGCCGCTCTCGCCTGATGTTGCATGAGTTGCATAAAGCCTCTGAACAGTCCATCATTCATCATTTGGTCAGTGTTGTTGTCTGCATGAGGATTGTCGCCTTCCTGATGCACATTCTCTTGATTATTGATATGTGAAGACTCAACGGTCTCTTGTGCTCCATTGCTATTTTTAACATTCTCGGTTGTCATTTTCAGATACTGCCATAAAACAAAGGTTCATTAACATATAACATATTATCCATATACTTTGACCGACCAATTAAATACCAAATAAACATAGGTAGGTCATACTAGCGAAGGAATTCACCGTCTCTCTCCCTCCTAGTTCTAGTCTCACATCTTAGCCAGGGATCATATCCCTAAGCTTTGATACCAACTGTGACGCCCCCAAAATTAGGTATACATCACCCATCTTGGGTCGCCAAATACATGGTATGTAATTCAAATACAACTTACTAATACAACTGCATGCGTGGTATAATAATACGACAAAACATAAATCGTGAGTTTGAATACAAATATTGTCTACTAGAGATTATACAAACTCAAAAGGAGTCCTCATTACAATTATTATCTCACTATTTCACGAGAATAGTGAGGACTACTAATGTTATCCTCTCGGACCATCACTCCGTTCCCGACTCGCCCTAGCTATATTCTCATTTTCTCGAAGAGAATAAAGAAAAGAAAGGGTGAGCTCAACTAGCCCAAGAAGAAATATTATGACTAAGATAATGCAGAATAAATTATCATTAGTCTCCGATAATGTTAAACCGATAAAATATAATAGACATCAAGTTTAAGCTGCAATGAACAAGCAATCCATTAAAAAAGTCAAGTAGAAAATAAAATCTACTATCTTTTATGATTTAAAAGGTTTTTCATCATCATTATCATTTGAGACTCAAATTTTAATAAATATTCCACATCATTGAATCACCCCCGCACTACTGGCCAAGGATATTCTTTAGTATCACGACCACAATTATCCATACACTACGGGCCAAGAATATTTGTGTATTCATTAATGGTCATGATCATGCCAACAAGCGTCCATCAATGCACTTCACGGGCCAATGAGGATTTTTACCACATTATTTGTAACATTACGATTCATGATTACATCGAATAATCCTCAGTCATAATCATACCAAGTCCATCTATGCACTATGTGCCATGATGACTTTCAAAAAAATATAAATATGAGGATGATGACAATGATATAAGAATTCAATAAAACAAGTTCAAGAATTAATTTATCTAGGAACTAATAACGTCCAAATTGTCAACATGATACTACTTTGTAGAATAAAATTCAAGAATGCTCAGAAGAATATTTCCATGAAAAGATACTGGATGAAGCGCAAATATCAAGAATATTTCACTAATTTCATAGAGTATAGAAGTCTAAACTTTAACCAACTGAGTATAATAGAGAATGGAATAATAACAAAAATTACCATGCATACGGTACTTCGCATAGACATGTTATTCCAACAGAATAATAATAACGGAACCAGGTCAGGAGAAATTCGCACCGATATGAAGTTCCAACAGAATAATAAAGAATGGAATAACAACAGAAATCACCATGTATGCAGATTACTTGCATAGGCGAGTTATTCCAATGAATACTAATAAGGACGAAATCGAGTCCCACAGTAAAAGCGCATATGAGACGAGGATATTCCAAATGAATAATAATAAAGACGAAACTCAGTCAAAGCGTAAACGCATTGACGGGATATTCCAACAGAATAATAAAGGCGGAATAATGAAGAATGTCACCAAGTATAGGGTGAAGACCCAGCATATACTGAGTTATTCCAATAGAATAATAAGAAATGAAGTAACAACAGTTCTCTTCATCAATAAGAAAGAATAACACCCCTTACCGTAAAAGAACTGAATATAAGAGTAGTTAAGTAGCAGAAAACTTTTCTTCAATCTCTCTAGAGTTTCAGTGAATTCGTAAGAAATAATGAAGGAATGAGCTTCTATTTATAGGAGAATGGAAGTGTACTGTTCATGAACGAAATAATTTTTTTAAAATCATTTTCTTCCATCAACTACAATTAAGTCAAACCATTAACCAATAAGATTACAACACAAATTAAAATATAACACATATATATAAACACATGTTTTCATATTATATATATCAATATTATATATACACCACTTAATTTTTTGCCCCCATAACGAACATCAATCCCCCACCCACCCAATAATCAAATTTACTACACTCTTACACATCACTATCATACTACCACTTTTCCACCATTTTTCACTCACACACACATCACACACTCATCACTTTCACATCTCATTTTCTCCCACCATATACTCAATACACATATATACTTCCATACGTATACTCTTCCATTTTTAAAATTATTTTTTCAACACATATGGGCCCCACATGTGGCCCCCACATGTGGGCCCCACCTTTAAATAATTTTCTACCGATTATTTTAAAAAATGGGTAAATAGAAATCCATAAAATAAGCAAACTTCATAAAAATTACCTTAATAATTTTAACAACATTTATCATCTTTATTACAATTCACAATATTAATCGACTGGTCTTTAAAAGAAAGAGGGCTTTTCAATAAAATTTCTCCTATTTGCAGCATGCAATTAGGTGACCAAAACCTCCTCGATGTAACTTACAGGCATCGTTAATATTGCAAATAATAATATTAATAATTTTATCGTCTCAATTATTGATTTTAACAATATATAAAAATATCGACAATAATTGAATCAAATAACGTGAGATCTTATGCAACAATTACTATATAGCAATAATTGAACAAAACTGAATGACTTCTCACGTAAGATCAATAATCAATACCGTAGTGCTACTATGCAACCCGTGTATTCTTGTATTTTTACTACTGAAGTAGTTCAACAAAGATCAACCAGTAAAACTTCCGCAGTTATTTTCATAAAAATATTTTTGTCATTTTCTCAATCAAGCATAATTACATTTGTGGGGTCCATGATGATTGCGTGGTTATACGAATATTCCCTGCTAAAACGAATATTTTCCGACCAATCGAATATAATATAACTACTTGCATACTTTGTAGAATTTATAAATACTACCCACAACTATAACATTATATCAAATTTATTCCATAATATTCAAAAATGATAATTATAAAAAATTCATCTTTATTTATAAAAATTGGGGTCTTACAAAATGTCTCTTATCTTTGAGGCACACTTGCACATAGCTAATTTCTTTCGGGGATTGTGATTCCAGATGGTGGAGCTCAAATGTTAACAGTTTTTTCTCTATGTGGAATTAATGGTGGCCTTGGAATTAATGTAACCTTGGATTTTTTTACCTATACAATAAATAAAACTTCAATTGTCATATATATAAAAATATATGTATAGGACTGTAAAAATCAATAGATAAGTTATTAAGACTTTCTTGAGACGAGGGTACATTATTTGCAGCTGGGGTTGAGATAGGTACAACTGCATTCACCATACCAGTTCAGCCTCTTTTCACCAACATACAAAATAAATATCAAAAGGACTAATAATTTCACTTCTTATCATATTAGAAAATGAGGTTCAACATCATCTTCTTCATATCCACTATCATCAACCGGTTCAAAATGAGAATCATCAGAATTAGTATCACTAAATTCCTCGGCAACTTGATGCATATGATACTCATTGGCTTTCTAACTAGTTCCAAGTGGGTCAACAACACTCAAAACAATTTTCGCATCCACTCCTTGAATGATAAAAGGCTTAATACCTTGCACTGCCTCATTGTTTTTCAATTCCCTAAAACCTTCATCAAGTATATAGTGAAAAAAATTTAAGATCATCAGCGAACCCCAACTCCATCCCCATTTTACGCAACTCCAATAAACTCAGCTTTTTCCATTCAACATAATCAAAATATCTAAACTTCCCATTATGATAGGCATGTGCACTGAACATTCCATCATACATCATTTTTATAGTAAATAAAGTATCCTCTTCAGTTGATTCTGAATAAAAACAAAACACAGTGATCACAAGCAACAACAAATTTTCAAATTTTATGATACTTCACAAAAACAGAGTACCCATGGATTTGTATGTATATATATATATATATATATATATATATATATATATATATATATATATGTTGTGTGTTCGTGTGGGTGTGTGTGGAATATATATGTATATATAACTACACACTGCAAATGACACTATAATGCACAAATATATTATTATTATTATGATTATAGAGGAATACACAATGATCATACCCAACAATAAATTTTCAAATTTCATGATACTTCACAACAACATAGTTACCATGGCTCTATTTGTATATACTATACATATATGTATTCTTGTGTTCGTGGATGTGTGTGGAATATATATATATATATATATATATATATATATATATATTACACATTGCAAATGACACTATAATGCACAAATATATAATTTTTGTGTGATTATAGAGGAATACACCATTAAAATACACTATACACATAAATCAAGATGTTTTTCACACAAAGCCCTATACCCTTTGCACAAAGAAAATGTACGACATACTTCCATATAAAGGGGTTCCTAAGTCGTCAAACACTTCCAATCTCAATGTCCACATGCTACTGCTCTACAGAACTGATTGTGTCCCAATCGATCGGTCAAATCTGAAGTTGGGTTCGATAAGGCTGAAAATTAAAGGAAAAGGGAAAGGAAAAGTGAAAGGAAGTGGGTTTAAAATTAATGTTTTATAAGGTATTATTTACCTTTTTTAAAATTAAGTCAAATAATATATTTATACGGTCAACTAGTATTAAATACACAAGACCCAAACAGATTCTTGGGCGGGTCGGGTATTCCAGTCAATTTTGGTCGGATTCTGAAATTGGGGACTAAATTATATCAAATTAAGCACTTGATGTAGCAAATTGTAAGGCCAAATTCTTTGGGGGCCGAATCATGAATATGGCGGTACTTGATGTAGTAAATTGTATTTAGCCCTAGTTAAATTAACTTGCTTAATTTATAAGTTGGTAATAATTCTTTAAAAATAAAATTTTAAAGAATCTATTCAACCCCCCTTTAAAATCTCTTAGTGTCTTTGGAAACAACACATGTTATCACACTCCAACATGTTATTATCTATCCTTAGAGTGAACAAATTCATACACACACATAGTTACTTCATAAAAGCTATTTTAGGGTTTTCTTTAAGTAGTTTGTGTTTCTTTCTTGTTTTTTTGTTCTTTCAATTTTTCATCCATGGTATTACAACATATATCTTCAATATGATCTCAAATATACATAAAACGTAATTATTTTCATCAAATAAAAAAAATTTAAGCTTTAAAAAAGTTAAGGTTTATACCTAGTTGTGTGTGATTACTTCTCCTTGCTTGGATCTTCTTGCTTCTCCTTGTTAGTTGATGATTTTTCTCACTCTTTTTCTTTCCCTCTCTGGTACGAAATCTATCTCTCATTTCTTCTTTATGGCTTTTGTTTTGTTGCTGAAAAGTGAACAAAAATGAAGAGGGTTTGGTATTTATAAGCAAAGTTTTGATAACTCTCCCTATTAAAAATATCTTAAGAGGCTTCTCAAGGAAGCCTCCCTTCCTTTATATATTTGGCCGACTTTTCAATAGTGCCCCCCCCACCCTCCACCCTCCACCCCCACTCCCACTCCCCACCCCAATCCCAATCCCAATCCCAATCCCATTTTTTAGCTTATTTGGCAACTTGGAAGAATTCTCTACATTTTGACTTATTGACCATTTTGTCTTGTTTGCTTGCTTGCTATATATATATATATATATATATATATATATATATATATAGAGAGAGAGAACCTTCCATAAGAATAGATTATTATGAGTCTTATAAACATAGCACTTTTTGGATAGTTGATAAAACATTGGAAGGTGAGATTAAAACATAAATATCTGTTAAGATGACTTGTATCGAACTTTTATTTTAATATGATAAGGACCCCACCATAGTCAACATGTTGTCGGTTTGTTTAACTAAAAGCAAATTTTAATATTAAATAATCTGATAAATATAAACTTGTACTAAACTTGTATAAAAAAAAAAAAAAAAAAAAAAAAAATTCAAAATAAGCACAACCTCTTAGAAATTGTATAAAACGTAATTTTAATATTAAATAATGTCCGACGGGACAAGCTCTTCAATTTATTAAAAAAAAAAAATACCAGCAGGGACAAGCTCTTTTTACTTGTAAAAAAAAAAAAAATCTAAACCTAAGCACAACCTCTTGGCTTGTATAAAAATCTAATAAGTAGCCACAAGTTCTTTATTTCTTATTTTTATAACAATATTTGTTATTTTATAAAAACAAATATTTTATAAAACAAATATTTTTATAATAACAAATATTTTTATAATTCTTTATTTGTTATTTTATAAAAATATTTGTTATTTTATAATAGGATATAAAATAGGATATAAAAATATTTTTATAATTCTTTATATAACAAATATATTAATTTCTTCCCACTTTAATTTAAAATATTAATTCTTTATGATATTTTATATCCTATTTTATATAACAATAGCATATATTTGTTATATAAAGAATTATAAAATATTTTTATATATTTTATATCCTATTATAAAATAACAAATAAAGAATATAAAATATTTTTATAAAATGGCAAATAAAGAATTATAAAAATATTTGTTATTATAAAAATATTTGTTTTATAAAATATTTTATATTCTTTATTTGTTATTATAAAATATTTATTTTTATAAAATAACAAATATTGTTATAAAAATAGCAAATAAAGAACTTGTGCTTACTATTTTTTATATGTCTAAGAAAAGAATATTTGTCTTAGATTTTTTTTTTTTTTTTTTTTACAAGTAAGAAGAGCTTGTCCGTCAGCATTATTTAATATTAAAATTCATTTTATTTAAAACAACCTGACAACATGTTGACTATGTGGGGACCTCGTATATTACATAACATAAAAAGTAAGTACAAGTTGTCTTAGGCTTGGTATATTTATGTTTCAATCTCACCTTCCAATAAGTTTATCTCAAACCTTCCAATAAGTTTATCAGCGGTCAAAAAGGGGGGTGTCAGATAGTTACCCATAAGAACCAGGATTTGCTATGGAAGGCTCCAATATATATATATATATATATATATATATATATATATATATATGTGTGTGTGTGTGTGTGTGTGTGTGTGTGTGTGTGTTTGTGTGTGTGTGTGTGTGTGTGTGGCACACACATATGTATGTATGTACACATGTGATATGTGTGTATATTTGTATTAGAGGAATTGATATTTTCACAAGTGAAGGTGTTAGTTCCACAAGATACTCTCTCACATGAGGGTATTCCCCACTTACTATTCATTTGAGGAGTAGTTTGTGAAACTATCAAATTTACTTATGGAAATATCAATTTTCTTGTATTACACTACAATAAAAAGACTTATATGCGACCGCACATCAGCGACCGCCTGTGGTCACCAATACATATTAGCGACCGAATACAGTCGCTAATAGAGGTTCCATATAATCTGGTTGCTGGGTGGATGTCAGTGACCACTTTTAGCGATCGACATATTTGCAACCGCCAAATAAGGACAGATTCCGTCGCTAAGCTGAGTCACTGTGAGTCAGATCTTATGGGTGACGTGGCCCACATGTAAACGACCAACATTAGCGACCGCCGCGGTCGCTAACATCCTCAAGCCAACAACGGTCGCGGATACTTATTAGCGACCGTATGCGGTCGTTGATTTCTAATTTTTTTTTACAAATTGCATGTTTTGAGGATTTCCAAAAAAATCAATACCTGTTTGTACCTGCTTTATATCCCAACACACCGTAGTATTTATAAATAAATCAACATCCATACAAATTCATCGATCCATCCATATATTAAAAAAAAACCAACACAATATATATAAACATCCACACACGTATAAACATAAACGAATATCATCCGACTAAAATTTATATACAAATTAAATGTCATAATGTACAATATAAACTTCGTACATTCAGTCGATCAAAAAGGAATAATATAAATGTAGAACAAAAGAAGAAGATAATACAAATGTCTTCACGCATCAAATATCGTTCAGATGAGGCTGTAACAAAAGAATAAAACATATTAAATATAAAGTATATATGTTGATACTAATATGACTTATGCAAAACAAAAAACGACCATTTTTGATGTATTACAATAACAGAAAGCTAAACATGTATTATTGAATGTAAAACTAAACTAAACATGCAAAGCTAAACAATGACAAGATTACATCGGCATCATCATCTTGTTGTTGTGCTGCTATTGTCACTGCATAAGCTAACTCCTCAGGACTCAGAGACTGCAAATACCCGCCAAGTGTAAGAAGAAGATTACGATCTTGATAGTCGGTTGTCGTCGATAAAGTTTGTCGTCAATACTCATTGAGAAGTGTAAGCTAATTGTGGCCCAACTCTCCATGAAATCGTGAAACATCCTCAGTTTTATAGTCATAGGCATTTCAGTTGTAAGACCCCAACTTTTATAAATAAAGATGAATTTTTCTATAAATATTATTTTTGAATATTATGGAATAAATTTGATATAATGTTATAGTTGTGGGTAATATTTATAAATTTTGCAAAGTATGCGAAGTTGTTATAAAATATTAGTTTGGTCGGGAATATTCTTTTTAGGGAATATTAAATATAACTACTCAATCATTGGTGGACCCCTAATGTAATTATTGTCGGATCGAGAAAAGCGACAAAAATATTTTATAAAAATAACTACGGAGGTGTTACCGTTAAAAGCTGTTGAACTACCCGTTGGTAAAAGTACGATGTCTGGCATGGTTGTATAGTAGCACACGGTATTGATTATTGATGTTTACGTGAGAAGTCACTCACTATGCTCGATTATTGCTACGATAATTCTTTGCATCATATCTCTTATATTATTGATTCAATTATTGTCACGATTATCATCATATAATATGTTATAGTATTAAATCAATAATTGAGGCGACATGTTATAAATGATTAATAATTGTTGAAAGATTAAATATGTGTTATGATTTGTGGTAAGTTTGATTATTTTATGGGGGCTCATATGTCATCATCTAAGAGTCTCTTCGTCGATAGTAATTACCTTTGTGAATAGTATTTACCTTCGTCGATAGTAATTACCTTCGTCGATAGTAATTACCCTTGTGAATAGTATTTACCTTCGTCAATAGTATTTACCTTCGTTAATAGTAATTACCTTTACCAGACGTCGAACCACTTGTCGTTTCACATTACACGGTGATCGAACCACTTGTCGTTTCACATTCTGAGTGCATCAAACCACTTTTCTTTTCACATCATTAGTAAATCGAGCCACTTGCCTTTTCACACGGAAGGGTCTTAAGCTAGAAATCTTCTATAAATAGAGGCCTAGGGATTCATTATTTTCACGAATTCATTCAAGCTATAGAGAGAAAGTATAGAAAGAATAAAGAGAAAAAGAAGAAGAGTATTTTGTTATTCTTACTTCTTTGCGATATTCAATCTCCTACCAAAAGTAAGGGTGTTATTCTTTCTTATTCATGAAGAGAAGCTGTTGTTATTCCATTGCTTATTATTACATTGGAATAACTTTTGTATCTGTGATTTTACCTATACTTGGTGACATTCTTCTATTATTCTACATTGGAACATCACATGCATGTGTGTTTTTACCGGGACTGGTTCCATCTTTATTATTATTACATTGGAACATCACATGCATGTGTTTTACAGGACTGGTTAAAATCTTTATTATCATTACATTGGAATATCCTATACGTGTGTTTTACACCGGACCGGGTTCCATCTTTATTATTACATTGGAACATCACAGCCGGTGTGAATTTCACGACTGGTTCCGTTATTATTATTACATTGGAATAACTTTGTCATCACAATCTCGCATGCGTGGTGATTTCTTTTGTTATTCCATTCTTTATTATACCCGGTTGGTTAAAACTTTGACTTCTATACTCCATGAAATTAGTAGAATATCCTTGATATTTTGCGTTTCATCCAAATATCTTTTCATGGAAATATTCTTCCGATCATTCTTGAATTTTACTAATTTGGACGTTAATAATTCGGATAAAATAATTCTTGAACTTGTTTTATTGAATTCTTATATCATTGTCATCATCCTCATGTTTATATTATGTTGAAAGTCATACGTGGCTGTAGTGCATAGATGGAATTGGTATGATTATGACGAGAGACTATTCGGTGTAATCTTGGTAGTAATGTTACAAATGATGTGATAAAAATCCTCGATGGTAGTAGTGCATTGGTGTGGGCGATTGTTGGCATGATCATGACCATTAATGAATACACAAATATTCTTCGCCCGTAGTGCATGAATAATTGTGGTCGTGATACTAAAGAATATCCTTGGTAGTAGATGCGGGGTGATTCGATGATGTGGAATATTTATTAAAAGTGAGTCTAATTTATATGATGATGAAAACTTTTTAAACCTAAAAGATAGTAGACTTTATTTTCTACTTGACTCTTTTAATGGATCAGATATTCATGCATGATTAAAGCTGGTTGTCTATTGTATTTTATCGGTTTAACATTGTTGAAGACTATTGATAATTTATTACGCATTATCTTAGTCATAATATTTCTTCTTGGGCTAGTTGAGCTCACCCTTTCTTTCTTTATTCTCTCGAGAAATGAGAATATATTTGGGACGAGTCGAAAAGCAGTGATGGTTTTGAAGATAGCATTAGTAGTCCTCACTATTACGTAAATAGTGTGATAATAAGCTGTAATGAGGACTTTTGTTTGAGTTTGTATAATATCTAGTAGAGCGATATTTGTATTTAAACTCACGATTTATGTCGTATTATTATACAGCAGTTATGTTAATAAGTTGTATTTAAATTTCAGATTATGTAAGTGGCGACCCAAGATGGGTAATGTATACCTAATTTTGGGGTAAATCACGATTGTTAATATCGAGCATAGGGATATGATCACTGGCTAAGATGTGAGAATAGTACTAGGAGGGGAGGAGGGGAATACCTTCATTAGTATGACCTACCAAAGTTTATGTCTTTATTTTATTGGTTGGTCGGAAGATAGGGATAATTTGTTACATGTCAATTAACCTTTTGTTTTTGTGGCGATGTCTCGAAAATGACATCCGAGAATGTTGAGAATAGCAATGGAGCGCAGCGATCGTTGATTCACCACATATCAATAATCGAGGATAATGTGCATCGAGGAAGGCGATAATCCTCATGCAAACAACAACACCGACCAAATGATGAATGATCAAATGTTCGGGAGGCTTTATGCAATTTATGCGGCAATGAGTAGAGTGACTCTGTCCAAAACGTAGGTGGAAACACGAAAAACTCTCGGCGGTCACCGCATTAAACAATTCAAGGATTTGGGACCACCGGAGTTTAAGGGTGAGCAAAACCACTTCGGCGGAAGCATGGATAAAGCAGATTACCAAGATATTTGATGTCTTGGGATGCTCAGGAGAGCAAAAGGTTCCCTTCACGCCTTTATGTTTCTTGCGCGGAAAGGCGATTCTTTGGTGGGAATCGGTGAAAGCGTACTCAACTTCTTTGTCTTGAAGATATCTTGGGAGAAGTTTCAGAGGCATTCAACGACAAATACTTTCACGAAAGTATTCGCCACATGAAGGAGGTGGAGTTTATCAAGTTGGAACAAAACAATATGGCCGACCGTGTCGCAATACGAGGCAAAATTTGCGGAGTTATCACGGTTTCGTCCCACTTGGTGGATAATGAAGAGAGAATGGTGCGAATGTTTTAAGAGGTTTGAAGCGGGAGATACGTCAACATCTTATTTCTCATAAAGCGTGTTTGTATTGAGGATGTTGTAAATAGGGCTCGATTAGTGGAGCGCGATAATGAGTCAACCTTGACTAAAAAGAAGCGGTAAGCAAAATTATAATACCGGTGAGAGTAGTCATCAAGCGGTGACAACAAGCGTGGAGGGAATCAACGGGCGGATATGGTAACCACCGGTGGTAATCGGGGCCAAAACAATAAGAATGGACATTTCAAGAAAAGGAGATTCAACAATGATGGAAAGAGCGTCGACCTGGCACCCATTGTTAAGGAAGGAGAAAGACCACCTATCATATGCTTCAAATCGGAGGAGAGGGACACATCGATCAAAGCGTCATGCCGTCAAAGCGTGTTATAATTATGGAAGAGAAGGTCACTTAGCTCGATTTTGTCGCCATCAAGACAAATTAAACTAGGATGGAGGCACCAAAGGCCATCCGGAAAATTCAAAGCCGGTAGTCTGAGGAGGCGTTTGTTGTGACCTCCCAAAGAGCAAGTAATCCGAATGAGGTCATCACGGGTAAGCTTATCATAAACTCTAATGAAGTCTATACTTTATTTGATCTGGGTTCTACCCATTCTTTATTTCTCCTACTTGCGCTCATCGATTAAATTTGACTCAGGAGAAATTAGACTTTGACTTATCTGTGGAAACTCCGTTGGGAGAAACCTTCATTACATCCCTTTGTTTATAAGTCTTGTTTGGTCTAAATCGGTACCCTCACATTACACGTCGATCTTATTTCATTAAAATACTTGCATTTGGCGTGATTCAGGGATTGATTGGTTAACTACTTATCATGCAAAATTGATTGTTTTTCGTAAGGTTGTTAGCTTTCATATTCCTAATCAACCTATTATGCTTGAATTCAAACGACCAAACCATTAAAATCAATCACGGTCATCTCAAGCCATAAAGCTATTCGTTTATTGAAAAGCGGATGTCAAGCTTTCTTAGCTCGTATCACTGATTTAAACAAAAATAAATCGGTTTGAGCGATATTTCTATTGTTAATAAATTTCTGACGTATTCCCAGAAGAACTTCTGGCCTACCCCAGGCGTGAAATTGAATTTTGTATCGACCTTGAACCCAGACAAAACCTATTTTCAAAGCCCCATATCGAATAGCTCTATTGAACTTGAGGAGTTAAAGACCCAATGCAGGAATTGTTAGACATTGGCTTTATTAGTCCTAGTACTTCTCCTTGGGGTGCTCTGTTACTATTCGTGAAGAAGAAAGATGGGAGTATGCGATTTTGTATTGATTATCGGGAGTTGAATCATGTCACCATCAAAATAGGTATCCATTGCCACGTATTGATGACTGTTTGACCCGATTGCAAGGAGCCAAATTCTTTTCAAAGATTGATCTTCGTTAGGATATCACCAATTGAAGATTAGAACCGTGACATTCCAAGCGGCTTCGGAACTCGATGCGGGCATTATGAATTCCTAGTCGTGTCCTTTGGATTGACTAATGCTCTCTTTGCCTTCATGGATATGATGAACCGAGTATTGAGGAATATTTAGATCACTTTGTGGTCGTCTTTATTGATGACATCCTTATTTATTCCAAAAGCCGTGAAGATCATGAACAACACTTGAAAGGTGACACTCAAAAGCTTCGTGAATATAAGCTTTATGCGAGTTGAAGAAATGTGAGTTACGGCTTGAAGAAGTAGCATTCCTTGGGCACGTGGTATCAAGTAATGGAATATCTGTTGACCCAATGAAAGATTGAAGCTATTCAAAGTCGGGAACAACCTAAATCGATGGCCGAAGTCACGTAGCTTTCTCGGTTTATTTGGTTATTATCGGAGATTCGTGGAAGGATTTTCTCGAATCGCTACTCCATTGATTTCGGTGACTCGGAAAGATCAAAGTTCGGTTGGAGCGAAGAATGTGAGAAGAGTTTTCAAGAACTCGAGAGGAGACTTATTTCAAAGACTTTTTACGACAATACCATCGGCTCGGAGGGATTTGTCATCTCTGGTGATGCTTCGAGCAAAGGTTGGGATGTGTTCTTATGCTGACATGGAAAAGTTATAGCCTATGCCCTCGCGATAACTCAAAGAATATGAGAGGAATTATCCTACTCGTGATCTAGAGAGTTAGCATTTATTGTCTTTTGCACTTAAAATTTGGAGGCATTACTTGTATGGGGAGAAAGTGGAGATCTTTACGGATCATAAAAGCCTCAAATATTTCTTCACTCAAAAGGAACTCAACATGCGACAACGACGTTGGCTTGAATCATTGAAAGATTATGATCATACCATCGATACCATCACGGAAAAGCGAACGTGGTAGGTGACGCATTGAGTAGAAAATCATATGCAATCTGAAAAGCGATATTGTCAACGCAAAGGCCCATTTTGTGTGACTTGCAAAGGATGGAGATAGAGTTAAAGACTCCGGGGGGACGCGTGTGATGATAGCAAGTATCTGAAGAGAAGCCGACTTTAATCGATAAAGTTAAAAGTCGCTCAAGCTACGGACACGGAGGCGATGCGTATGAAGAAGAAAGTCTGAAGGTGCTATCATGGGAAGCAAGAATCGATGAAGAAGGAATACTTGAGTCGACTCCGGACTTTGTGTTCTAACGACCTCGATTTAAAGTATAATATCATGATGGAGGCGCACAACACACCATTTGCAATCCATCACGGGAGTACCAAAATGTATCATGATATTAAGTCATACATTTTGGTGGAGCAATATGAAGAGAGAGATATATTTGTTTATCTCAAGGTGTCTAACTTGTTAACGAGTTAAGCGGAGCATCAAGTACCAAAAGGTCCATTGCAACCACTTGAAATTCCGAATGGAAGTGGGAGCACATTACCATGGATTTCGTTCTACGGTCTTCCTAAGGTTTCTCAAGGCATTGATGCGATTTGGGTCATTGTTGATAGATTGACCAAGTCCGCTCATTTCTTACCGAATCGAGAAACTTATACACTTGAACGTCTTGCTCGTATGTACATAAGCGAGATTGTAAAAAGCGCATGGTATCTTGGGGTATCCATAGTTTACGATCGAGACCCAAGATTCACTTCACGATTTTGGGTTAGTTTGCAAAAAGCTATAGAGCACAGACTTACGGTTTAGCTCGGCATATCATCCTCGAGACGGACAGACGATGGAGAGGACTATTCAAACTCTTGAAGATCTATTAAGACTCTGTGTCCTTGATTTTAAGGGAGTTGGGACAAGTTCTTACCATTGGTGGAGTTTTCCTCAACAACATGATTATCAAGCAAGTATTGGCATGGCTCCATTCAAAGCGTTGTATGGAAGAAAGTGTCGATTTCCAAAGTATCTTTGGGATGAGGTGGGTGAAGCAACGTTGTTGGGGCCGGAGTTGAGTACGTATGACTACGGAAAAGATTCAAACAATCCGACAACGTATAAAAACCTCACAAAATCGAAAAAAGAGTTATCTTGATCTTCATCGAAAGAACGTGGAATTCGATATAGGAGATCGTGTGTTGTTAAAAGTTGCTCCATGGAAAGGAGTTACAAGATTTGGAAAGAGAGGAAAACTTAATCCTCGATTCATCGGTCCATTTTAATCCTCGATCGAGTAGGGGCGTGGCCTATAGACTCGCTTTCTGCTTGAAATATGTCTCGTGTTCATAACGTTTTTCACATATCCATATTACGTAAATATGTGAAAGACCGAACCACATTATTGAGTTAGAAGCCGGACGAAATAGCGGAAGATTTGACGTATGAAGAGGTTCTGTTCAAATCTTGGATAAGAAGGAACATATTCTACGCTCGAGGTTATACCTCAAGTCAAAGTTTTGTGGAGGAACCACGATGTTGAGGAAATGACTTGGGAGTTAGAATCGAAATGAAATCAAGGTATCCTTACCTCTTGACATACCAGTCGTACCCTAATTTCGAGGTGAAATTTCATAAGAAGGGGAGGTTGTAAGACCAACTTTTATAAATAAAGATGAATTTTTCTATAAATATTATTTTTGAATATTATGGAATAAATTTGATATAATGTTATAGTTGTGGGTAATATTTATAAATTTTGCAAAAGTATGCAAGTTGTTATAAAATATTAGTTTGGTCGGGAAATATTCTTTTTTTAGGGAATATTAATACAATGGCTCAATCATTAGTGGACCCCATAATGAAATTATTGTCGGATTGAGAAAGCGACAAAAATATTTTATAAAAATAACGGCGGAGGTGTTACCGAATTAAAAGCATTGAACTACCCGGTGGTAAAAAATACGATAATACGCGTGGTTGCGTAGTAGCTTACGGTATTGATTATTGATGTTTACGTGAGAAGTCACTTTCGGCTATGCTTTCGATTATTACTCTAAAGATAATTCTTTGCATCATATCTCTTATATTATTGATCAATTATTGTCACGATTATCAATACGTATAATATGTTATAGTATTAAATCAATAATTGAGGCGACAAGTTATAAATGATTAATAATTGTTGAAAGATTAAATATGTGTTATGATTTGTGGTAAGTTTGATTATTTTATGGGGGGGCTCATATGTCATCATCTAAGAGTCTCTTCGTCGATAGTAATTACCTTTGTGAATAGTATTTACCTTAAATGTAATAGTAATTACCTTCGTCGATAGTAATTACCCTTGTGAATAGTATTTACCTTCGTCGATAGTATTTACCTTCGTTAATAGTAATTACCTTTACCAGACGTCGAACCACTTGTCGTTTCACATTCTGAGGCGATCGAACCACTTGTCGTTTCACATTACTGAGCGTCGAAACACTTTTTTTCTTTTCACATCATTAGTCGTCAAGCCACTTGCCTTTTCACACGGCGGTCTTTAAGCTAGAAATCTTCTATAAATAGAGGCCTAGGGCTTCATTATTTTCACGAATTCATTCAAGCTATAGAGAGAGAAAGTATAGAAAGAATAAAGAGAAAGAAGAAGAGTATTTTGTTACTACTCTGCTTCTGCGATATTCAATCTCCTACCAAAAGT
Organism: Panax quinquefolius; assembly: GCA_020205615.1. Taxonomy (NCBI): domain Eukaryota; kingdom Viridiplantae; phylum Streptophyta; class Magnoliopsida; order Apiales; family Araliaceae; genus Panax; species Panax quinquefolius. The sequence goes on from CM035160.1 coordinate 34,456,236, forward strand.
AAGGGGTGTTATTCTTTCTTATTCATGAAGAAGAACTGTTGTTATTCCATTGCTTATTATTACATTGGAATAACTTTGTATCTGTGATTTACCTATACTTGGTGACATTCTTCTATTATTACATTGGAACATCACATGCGTGTGTTTTACACGGACTGGTTCCATCTTTTATTATTATTCATTGGAACATCACATGTCGTGTGTTTTACAGGACACTGGTTAAAATCTTTATTATCATTACATTGGAATATCCTATACATGTGTTTTACACAGGATGCGGTTCCATCTTTATTATTACGTTGGAACATCACATCGGTGTGAATTTCACGACTGGTTCGTTATTATTATTATGTTGGAATAACGCATACATCACAATCCGCATGCGTGGTGATTTCTTTTGTTATTCCATTCTTTATTATACCCGGTTGGTTAAAACTTTGACTTTATACTCCATGAAATTAGTAGAATATCCTTGATATTTGCGTTTCATCCGATATCTTTTCATGGAAATATTCTTACGATCATTCTTGAATTTTACTAATTTGGACGTTAATAATTCACGGATAAAATAATTCTTGAACTTGTTTTATTGAATTCTTATATCATTGTCATCATCCTCATGTTTATATTATGTTGAAAGTCATCATGTGGCACAGTAGTATAGATGGACTTGGTATGATTATGACCAGAGACTATTGATTGTAATCATGGTAGTAATGTTACAAATGATGTGATAAAAATCCTCGATGGTAGTAGTGCATTGGTGGACGATTGTTGGCATGATCATGACCATTAATGAATACACAAATATTCTTGGCCCGTAGTGCATGAATAATTGTGATCGTGATACTAAAGAATATCCTTGGGTAGTAGTGCGAGGGGTGATTCGATGATGTGGAATATTTATTAAGTTTGAGTCTCGGCTATAATGATGATGAAAAACTTTTAAACCTAAAAGATAGTAGACTTTATTTTCTACTTGACTCTTTTAATGGATTAGATATTCATTACGCAGATTAAGCTGGTTGTCTATTGTATTTTATCGGTTTAACATTGTTGAAGACTATTGATAATTTATTACGCATTATCTTAGTCATAATATTTCTTCTTGGGCTAGTTGAGCTCACCCTTTCTTTTCTTTGTTCTCTTGAGAAATGAGAATATATTTGGGACGAGTCGGAAACGCAGTGATGGTCACGAAGATAGCATTAGTAGTCCTCACTATTACGTAAATAGTGTGATAATAAGCTGTAATGAGGACTTTTTGTTTGAGTTTGTATAATATCTAGTAGAGCGATATTTGTATTTAAACTCACGATTTATGTCGTATTGTACCTACAGTTATGTTAATAAGTTGTATTTAAATTCTGTACCATGTAAGTGGCGACCCAAGATGGGTGATGTATACCTAATTTTGGGGTCGTCACATCAGTTGTTACTTCTGTATTTTCAAAATCAACTACAATAGAGTGAAGGGTTGCTAACTGAAGACATTTTTTACTCATAGCTTTATCTGACTCAAGGTCTACATGTAGTAAATGTGCAGTAGAGATTGTACCTAAGATATCATTGATCAGATAATTAATCAATAAAGAACATTTAAATTTCCTGCAAAATCAGACTTATTGAGAAATATGAGGCAAAAGGAGAGTTTTGACAACATAACTCTCGCAGACTATTATCAGCATAAATAAAATAAAATATATAATTTAAACTACCACTAAGGTCACGTCATGTTCCATCAGTCCTGGTCTGCATCCAGTTTAGTTTATGGGATTTTGGGGGTGGGGGTGGGGGTGGGGGTGGGGGGTAAGTTCGACATGGGATGAGATTATCATCCCAACGTATGAAATTGAGCTCAACCATTTAGAGCGAGATCTTCCACTTCAAAAACTGTTACTGCATTCTAGTTGAACTAATTAAAGAAGTAACAGTCCAATAGATAGAGAGGTAGAGAGGGCCACAACTGGGAACTGAAATGGAACTGATGAGCATACAAAGTCCCACCATTTTTAGACGTTTCTTCTGCAATTTTTGTGTATACTTGTATTAATTATATGCAAGTATACTTGCATTTTATTTGGTATGGTTATTTGATTTTATAAAGTGTTACATTTTCTAGTTATTTTTCCTGTTATTAAACTTACTCAAATAATATGTGTAGAATGTATATACATTCTACACATATATTTTTATAATAATCAAGAATTATAATTTAGACTTTAATAATAATTGTATTTATAATCACAAAATTTATTACAAGAATTTTGAAAGATTACATATAAAGTCAATATTAATCTCATATGTTGGAACGGGGAAAGTAAATAATATAAAGTATAAGATGACTAAATAATATACAAAAATTATTATTATCATAACAAAAATATAAATATAAAATATATGAAAAATCCCTATAAAATTAAAAATATAAAAATATTTCAAATTAATCCGTGCTTTGCAGGGCCAGTGTGCTAGTATAATAAATAACACAAATTGATTTCTAAACCCTAAAATTTAGGGATGATCCTTCAAATCTAAAATTTAGGAATGGAACCTAAAATTTAGAAAAAGAAACTATTTTTTCATCTTTAATTTGATTTCAGAATATTTTCATGTACATTTTACTATCATGATTATCTACTTAACATTTGTCTCTTATTCTTATACATTTTTACTTTAGTTAGTGTTATTTAGAATTCATATTCTTGATAATTATAATATTTAATTTATATAATAATTGGTTTTATTAACTTATACAAGTATAACTATATGAGTTTAAAAAAGATTTTACTATTACATAAATAGATGAATATATGAATAAATCAACAAATAAATCATTAATTTAAGATGAATACTATCATTTATACCTTATAAATAGATGAACTATTATTATAAATTTTAAATTTATTCAATTTTGTATTAATAATTAGTTATACATTATTGGTTAAATAATATATTTTGGAAGGAATTCTTTTTCTTACAAAAATATCATATGTTATTATTATTATTCTAATTAATATATTATTATAGCATAATATAAAAGTTTATAAAAAATATAATAATTTTGGAACAAAGCTCGTGCTTCGCAGGGGATGATGAGCTAGATAAATCACACTTCTACCCAACTCAACAACCCGTGCTTCACACGGGATCATTAGCTAGTTATAATTAAGAACCAACCCATTTTTAGTTATATCATATCACAATTTTATTATATTTAAATTTATAAGAATAAAATTAATATATTATTAATAATATATACTTTGGAATATCCTTTTTTTTTTTTGGGGGAATATATTTAGAAAAATTCAAATATCTATTAAATGGTCAAAAAAGTTAGGTGCAACAAACATTTAAGTGTACTAATTAATAATGCATCATTTAATAATGTAATCAAGTCAAGTCATTACATTACTACTATATGAATACCTGATAATATGGAAATGAGCATAATATTGGAAGGCATTACCATCATATTGTTTTGCTCCACTTTATTCTCTTATACCTTGATAACTTTCACTGCAGTAGATACCATCAGACCAAATCAAACCAAAGAGATGGCGGCGACGCCACTATTCAGCCGGTGGAGAATTCAAACTCAGATTTTCCAGCCCTGGTAGCTCCACAAATGGATACCAGTGTATATGGTACAACCGTACAAGAATATATCAAATGGGACAGACGTATAGTTCCACCTGCGTGGCAAAGGTCAATGACCCAATGTCAAGGGAATTATATTGTTTACTACACACTCTGTTCTAAAAATCTCTTTAAGTCCCGCCAAGCGCTGGTAGCGCCAGCCCCTCTTGCCGCCTCGCCAGACTCAGCCCTTTCAACACTCTAGCGCTCTCAAAGGCGCACCAGCTTAGCATGACGAAAAAAATTCCTCTACAAAAATTAGGCGGGTTACAGGTTTTATTTTTTTTTTTATTTTAATAATTACCCAAACCAAATCTTGATATATTTATTTTTCTAATGATTACAATATATTCATAATCTGAGGTTGTAGATATCAAATCACAAAAGAAGTGAACAATACCAAGTCAAATGAATAATTTTATTATAGTTGTAATTTTTGAACTTGTACCAACTTCAAATTATATAAATGAGGATACATTTGTAATATTTAGTTTAATTCTATTTTATAATTCTTAAATTTATGTTTAGTTTCGAAGTTTTATTATTGAATTAAATTCTTGAAATTTTAAAATTTATTATTTAATAGCAATCTTATTTATAAATAAAACTAATACGTTAAAAATATGTTTATACTTTGAACAATTGCGTGTTTGTGTTTGAACTTTGACATTACTTGAATATGGATATGTGTTTAAACTTTAAGAAAAGACCTTTATTATCTTTATTATAGATTGTTATCTTTATATTATTATTTTGTTTGGATAAATGTAAGATAAAATATTAAAATTATCTTAAAATAAAAAAATCCCGCTTTAGCGCTTAGCCCCTGCGCTAATTTTCTAAGCCTACCGCCCGCCCGCCTGCGCAATGGCGCCTTTTAGAACATTGACTACACATTATGGAGAAATGCTTATAACTTCCTTTTTCAATTAAGAAAATGATGATTTCAGTAAATTCAACAATAACTTTACTTTAAGAAACCAGGCCATTTGATTAACAAGAGTGCACACAATTCAAAAGAAATTTATTGATTATTTATAATGTATATCAAGCCCCCACTTTTTGAACAGACTGTTTAGTTCAATAATATATATATATATATATATATATATATATATATATATATATATATGTATATGTCGATTCTTGGATAATACAGGGAACTAAGTCAATAGGTTGGAAATTTAGCAACCTACATGTTTATCAAATGCATCACTATTCACTCAATCAAATCAAGTCTTTACATTACTATTATATGAACACATGATGAGAGAAAAATGAGCAAATCAATGGAAGGATTTACCATAATTTTGTTTTGCTCCACTTTATTCTCAACCTTGATAACTTCCACTGCAGTAGACATCATCAGACAAAATCAAACCATTAGAGATGGCGACAGCCGCGACACAATTGTATCAGCAGGTGGAGAATTTGAACTTGGATTTTTCAGCCCCGGTAGCTCCACGAATCGATACCTGGGAATATGGTACAAGAAAATATCAACTACAACAGTTGTATGGGTAGCTAATCGAGAGACTCCACTTACTAATACGTCAGGCATAGTAATGGTCAATAGCAAGGGAATTAGAGTGCTTACTAATGATAGTGAAAGGATAATTTGGTCATCAAATTTGTCGAGGTCTGTGATGAATCCTATGGCACAACTATTAGATACAGGGAATCTTGTTTTCCTGGATGAGAAAGACAGTGACCCAGTCAATTTTCTTTGGCAGAGTTTTGATTATCCTGGAGATACTTTGCTACCAGGAATGAAGTATGGATTGGACTTGGTTACTGGCCTAAACAGGTACTTCACATCATGGAAAAGTGCTGATGATCCATCTCCAGGTAGTTTTACGAACCGGGTTGATCCCAGTGGCATTCCACAGTTATTTTGGTGGAAAGGGTCAACGCTACGGTCTAGGTCTGGACCATGGGTTGGTTGTCAAGTTAGTGGAAATCCTAATAGTATACCAAATGGAATCTATAAAGAGGAGTTTGTTTTCAATGAGAAGGAAATATATTATAAATTTGATCTTCTCAATAAAAGTTCTTCTCCTACTACAAGGTTTATAGTGAATCCGAATGGAGATGCACAAACTCTGATATGGAATGATCGAAATCAATATTGGATGGTTTATGTTACTATACATGTTAGTGATTGTGACCGTTATGGATTGTGTGGTGCATATGGTAGTTGTAACATTAACAATTCCCCTAGATGTGAATGCTTCAGAGGATTTGTTCCAAAGTTCCCAGAAAATTGGGAAGCAGCAGATTGGTCTGACGGATGTGTCCGCAAAACCCTACTGGACTGTGGAAATGGAGATGGTTTTACTAAGTATTCGGTTGTGAAATTGCCAGACACACGATATTCATGGTATAACATGAGCATGAACCTTGAGGAATGTGAGAGGGTGTGCTTGAAGAACTGCTCTTGTACAGCTTATGCAAATGCAGATATCAGAGGAGGTGGAAGTGGGTGTTACCTATGGTTTAATGAGCTGATAGATACCAGTGGCTACACAGCTGATGGGCAAGATCTTTATGTAAGAATGTCTGCCTCTGAATTAGGTAAGACTACTTTGTCCACACATTAAAGGTTTTACTCAACATATCTGCCTCAGTTTTTTTTTGCTTTTCTAGGATTCTGTATTTATATTTTGAAATTATTAGGCTACGCGGAGGAAAGCAAGAGATTCAGACTAAAGAGGCGAATGCAGATCATAGTCATTCCTGTAGTACCAACAGTACTACTTGCCTTTTTCTTGTTTGTATTCAAGAAGAGAATTCTGAAGAGAGGAGGTAAATATGACTGAATTTTACATTGAAACAAAAACTGTATTTATTAACCAAAGACAACTATTACGACCACAGATAGAAGAAAAGTCCAAATAGAATTGTAAAGAAAACTAATACCGACTCTTTGAAGAATTGGTTCAGAATTTTGGAAGTATATAATATTTCTATTCCTTGTCTAGGCATTTGAAACACTTGTTCACTTGTGCTTTGATTTCACTTCTCATTTCACAGGATGGTTGAAATTTAGTTCAGAAAGAATTTTTCCGTACAAAAATGAGGGCGAAGATTTTCAGTTACCATTATTTGACTTCAAAAAAATTGCAAGTGCTACAAATAACTTCTCCCACAACAATAAGCTTGGAGAGGGCGGCTTTGGACCTGTTTACAAGGTGATTATATTGATACATATCATTTGCATAATTATGCAAAAATAGTTCGCTAAACACCGTATATGCACTATAAGGCACCAAAAGAGTATTCGTTTGTATTTTACTCACAAAACATTTTTCAACTTAAAGCACATCACTACATTATAGTTAACGTTTACTTACCGACTCAAAACTAGTAGAAATGTCTCTACCTCGACATAACTATTATTAATAAAACGAAAAATATATGTTTAAACGATTAAAATTATACTTTCATGTGTGAAGTGCATGTAACAAATGAAATATTGATACACATCATGTTTGGCTCCAATGGAGTTGTTACTGTAATATGGAAGTTATCAGGTGTATGAAATGTGCATCTTCTATAATGTAGCCGACTTAGTCAAATGATTTGAGTCAAATTTAAACATAGGATAGCATTATAATGGTGATGAAACAGAGAAAGGAATAATGCTCACTTCTGGAAGCATCAAATGGAATTACCACAATGATTTATTTTCAGGGCATGTTGGATGATGGACAAGAAATAGCAGTGAAAAGACTATCAGATAATTCGAGTCAAGGAGTAGATGAATTCAAGAACGAAGTTTCATTTATTGCCAAACTACAACACCGAAATCTTGTGGTGCTTCTCGGGTGCTGCACTGATAAAGGGGAAAGAATATTGATCTATGAATACATGCCCAATAAAAGTTTAGATTATTTTATTTTCGGTATGGCCCTCCTCCAAATACTGATATGTTTTCTTAACTTTCTTATAATCTAAAATATTAAATTAGTGTAATCGTCTTATTTCCCTTAGAAACTATAACGTACATCACCCAAATATAGAGAAGTATGTATTTATGGATTAATTTGATGACAAATGAATAGATGAAAAATTAAGCAAGTCACTGGACTGGTCAAGGCGCTACAACATTATAAATGGCATTGCTAAGGGACTTCTCTATCTTCACCATGACTCTAAATTAAGAATCATTCATAGAGATCTCAAAGCTAGTAATATTTTACTTGATCACGAGATGAATCCAAAAATTTCAGACTTTGGCTTAGCAAGAAGTTTTGAAGGAAGTCAAACTGAAGCAAATACATCAAGAGTTGTGGGGACATAGTAAGAATTTCTACAACACTGCAAATATTTTGTCTCTTTTGCTTAGAAACTGACATCATTTTGTTTTACCTCCCGCAGTGGTTACATGCCTCCTGAGTATGCTATTGATGGACTATTCTCAGTTAAATCTGATGTTTATAGTTTTGGTGTTTTACTGATCGAGATAGTGAGTGGGAAGAAAAATAGATTATTCAATCATCCTGATCACAGCTTTAACCTTCTTGGACATGTAAGTGCATATGAATATATTCTAACGCTCTTATCCTACACACTTAACTACTTTGGATAAATTATAAAATCAATCTTTTTAGGCATGGAAAAGTTATAAAGAAGATGAGCTTTTAGGACTAATCGATGGGGTGCTCTTGGAGTCAAGTAACCATAATGAAGTGTTTCGAGTTATCCAAATTGGATTATTATGCGTTCAACAATATCCAGAAGACAGACCGAGTATGTCATACGTGGTTCTTATGTTGAGTAGTAATATTGCATTGCCTCATCCTAAACAACCAGGTTTTTTCACCGAGAGAAAACTGCATGAAGCATATTATTCATTGAGCAAACCAATATTGTCTTCATCCAACCAATTAACTATTACGGTTCTTTCACCTCGATTGTAATGCTTAGTGCCTTTGGTACCTCAATTTTATTATAAATAGTTGTACATGATGTAATCAATCAAGAGTTATATTTTTCTATAAGATGGAAGCAATCATACTGCCAAGCAAGAGCTTTGAAGCTGAATTTTTTTATTATTTTGTTAGCATCAAAAACAAAAAAGATATACATACTACATGTGCATACTTGCAAGCCAGGAATACACTGAAACGTAGATAATGGTCTCAACTGCCAAACTGTATAAAAATTGATTCTGAAGGATCAAAAGACTTTCATAAGTCACTGCTATAGTAGTATGATAACAATCTGCCTATATTCATAGTCATTGATAATCATATTTTTTGAGCTCGATAGAATTTTTGACCATGATTTTTTGCACATTCGAGAAGTTGACCCCAATTAAAAAAAACGTTTTACAAATTGAACATTTAAGTACATGGATTTCTAGAACAATATCTTTACTTTTGACGAGAAATAGCCATGTGCATTAGGCAGGCAATCATAAGGGTATTTGGGTAATTTTGGCATTTTCATTCTTCATATCTTTGTTCTCATTTTTTATAACCATTGCCACCACCGCCACCAGAGAAGGAAACGATGGCAATAACGGCCATTAGGCAGTCTTGTTTTGCAATTCTATGGTGCATCTGCAGTTTTAACCCCTTCCAGTTATACAAACTTGTTTACATTCATGATGAATAGAGAAATTAGATTTACACAGCTTTGGTTATTCAGTCATCTACAGGGCATTCAACATTAAGTTTCTCTCTCTCAATCATCCATGAGTTTGTTAGATATTAGAGGTAGAGAGTTTCGTTGAAAGATTAATTTGGTCTGCCAAAGTTAATGGGTGGATTTTAGCAGATTAACTAATGGATCGGACCTATTACCGACCAAGTATGCTCATTGAACTCTTGTTGTACTATACTACTCATATAATAAGCAATCCATTGAAGAAACAAAATCAAACATCATATATCATTGAATAAACATTAATTAGTGAATTCCAAGTAATGGTATTTCTCTCAAGCATTTCATCAAACATACATTATGCATAATCCATTCCACTAAAATTTGCATAAGTTGATGAATTTATTACCTGGGAAGGCGTCAATTTGAATACCCAATTTGGCTAAGAACCTATGGACTAACACATCATTAGATCTTCAGAAATCTTTTCCGTGTATGAGGTATAATTTCCTAGCACGCCATTTTCAAATATGGACTCTGTCCAAGTCCAGCATTTGGAAATTGAACAACCTTGTAAACCTGAAAAACAAGCGACTGCCACCGTGCACTCTGTTAGGAATCCTGTTATGAGAGGAATCATATTTTTTTGTAAGAATATTAATTTTGGAAGTGGTCATACTATTTGTAGTAGGTTTATTTATTGTGTGAGATTGTCCTGATTAGATTAGGAAATTAGAAATTGTGGGTACTCTGATTAGACAGAGGTAGGACACAACCAAGATGTTGTAACATCTAGAGTGAAGAGGGAGTGTAATTGGGTCTTGGGTAAATTAATGTTGTGTCCAAGATGTTGTAACATCTAGAGTGAAGAGGGAGTGTAATTGGGTCTTGGGTAAATTAATGGCAAAATTATGAAGTTTTATTTAAGTTTTACTTGTCTTGTGTTGAACTTTTAATTTTTTGAATTAACCCATTAAACAAATTAAAATTTTACTATTGGATCAGTTGGTTAACTAAAGCACAGTTCTGTTAAATTGAACGTTAGTTTTTTCCTACGTGACTTTTTAAAAGAAAAGAAAAAATGACTCAGATGGCCCAATCCAAGGTGGATTACGCGCCAAAAGAAAAGTACTGTTATACAAACCAAACCAAACGAAGCCTGAGTCCAAGTTCAGAGAGAGAGAGCAGCGAGTGAGACGATTGCTACAAACTAGGGTTCCAACATAGTCTAAGTTCACAGAGAAAGAGAGCGAGCGACGAAGAAGAAGGCGTGATTTGATCTGCTAGGGTTTTTTATGCAAATCTCTGGCGAAGTCGAATGTATGTATGGGTTTGTGTTTAATTTTTTTTCCCTTTGTCGAGATTCTTCTGCAAATATCTAAGTTAGAGTTTTTTTCCACTGATTATTGTTCGATTTGTGTTTAAATGTAACACCCTTAGAATATCTCCTACAAATATCTAAACAAGGTGTTTTTTCCACTGATTGGTTTTTGATTTGGGTTTATATGTCGATTTGGGTTTAAATGTTGTTCCCTTATGTGTTTTTCTGGACTTTTCATGGCACATGCTTAGAATAACTGATGTAAATATTCAAATTAGTTTTTTTTTCTTCCACCGATTATTCTTTGATTTGGGTTTATATGTCGATTTGGGTTTAAGTTATGACTCAGATTTGGTACATGATTGTTCGGTGATTTGGGTTTAAATGTAATAGCCTTATTTGTTCTAGTATGTATAATTTGGGTTTATATGTCGATTTCTTCCACTGATTGTTCAATTTTACAATGTTTATTATCTAATGTTGTGCCATATACCTATTGCTAGGGGTGCTCATCGGTAAAAAAACCGAACCAATACTGAAAATACCGAACCTAAGTCTCGATCCGAAAATTAGGAAAAACAAGGCAAAGCTGATGAATCGAATTACTGATTTTGATCGATTCTAAGACAAAAATCGGTATCGATTTTTTCGGTTCGCTTTTCGGTTATCCCGCATGGTAATATATATAATTATTAATAATAATTAAATAAATTTTTTTATATATTAATACTTTTTTTAAAAAACTAAGAAATCATTAACTATTAATAATAATTAATATATAAAATAAAACTACAAAACATTATTAATATATATAAAAAAATTAATAAAACTACTATTATATAGAAATTATTAATATATAAAAAAAATTATTTAATATATAAAATTAAAAAACATTAACTATTAATTATTAAATTTTGGTATTTTTGGTATTTCGGTTTTTACCGAATTCAAAAAAGTCATTACCGCTACCGGTATCGAAAAGTGTTAAAATACCGAAAAAATGGTACCGAAAAAAAATCGATACTGAAAAAACCAGTAAAAAACCAAAAAAACCAAAAATTTTGAGCACCCCTACCTATTGCAGCATGAGTTTGTTTTCTGTGGAGTTTAATCATGGTGGTAGGTTCATTGAAAACCAATATACCACTATGGAGGAGGTTTTGTATAATTGCTTCATGACGTTGATGGTGACTGACTGAATGTTGACAAATATACAACTTACCTAAGAAGTATGTTTACAAAAAGAATACTGCAGTGTATTTCAAAGTTGGTCGTATGGATATTTGTTATGGTTTAGAGTTGATACATGATGACCATAATATTAGGTTACTAGTTGAGGAGGGTGAACAATCTAGTCTACTTGATCTATAGTGTGACCACTCTACTAATGAAGTCTTACCATTTGAGATAGAAGTTGGTTAGGTAGGTGAGAGGGAAGTTGAGCAGCTACTGCAGAAGGAAGTTGATGTTGTTGATGTGCAAGTTGATGCACCAAATGGAGATGATGATGAATCTATAGATGAAGAAACAGAGTGAAGAAAGTGATGATGTTGGGAATGAGGAGTTGATCAATGCTAGGCTGCATATGGAAGAGATTATAAAATCAAAGATTAAAGAGTTGGAAGTTGTTTGTGAAGTTCAATTGGATGATGAAGTTCAATTGGAGTGTAGTGAAGTACCTGAAGGCCAAGTGCTTGAACCTATAGGGACTCAAGCTTCTAGCTCAGTACATGCTAACAAGGCATCAGATAATCATGAGACAACTGAGAAAAAAGGCAGGATAAAGAGAAGGGCAGGCCTGAACAAGGTAAACAAGAAGCAGAAAATTGTTGATGAAGATTATGTTGAGCCTACTTTTTCATCTGATGATGAGGTCATCACCAAATTTGGTACAAGGGGCATGAAACCATGGGAGGAAATATATGAAGATTCTGACTTTGAAGTTCCTGCAACTCCTCCTTCAAGTAGTGATAGTGAGTGGGAAGGTGAAGAGCCGATGATTAAACTGAAGAGAGTTGTTCCTGTGTATAATCCAAACACTACAATTAAAGACATTGAATTTGAGTTATACATGACTTTCACTAGGGTTGACCAACTAAGGGAAGCAATAAAAAATTATGCAGTTGGGAAGGGGAAAGGAATTTGGTTTAAAGTTAATGAAGCTACCAGAGTTCAAGCTAAGTGTGCATCAGGATGTCCATGGAAGCTTTTGGCAAGCTATGTTCCTAAGGAAAAATGGTTTCAAATTAAGGCTTACCCTACTAAGTTCCATAATTGTATTAGGGCCAACAAGATAAAGATTATTAGATGTAGGTGGTTGGTAGATAAGTTTGGAGGGACAATTAGAACAAAGTCAAGGATCAAGTTGAGGGAATTACAAGAGGCAATAAAGCAAATGTATGGATTGAAATCTTCTATTGCACAGTGTTTGCAAGTTAAAAAATTGGTCTTATCTGAGCTAGAAAAAACACTGACAGAGCATTATAAAGGTGTTTGGGACTATGGACAAGAGATCCTTAATACCCATCCAGGTAGCACTGAACAAATTAAGACTGATCAGGGCACTCCAAAAAAAGGTTTCAAGGGGTGTATATTTGTTTTGATGTTGTGAAGAAGAACTGGTTGGAGAGCTGCAGGCCTATTATTGGGCTTGATGGTTGTTTTCTAAAAACATATTGTAGAGGGGAGCTGTTAACTGCAATAGGTGGAGATGCTAACAACCAGGTGTTCCCAATAGCTTGGGTTGTGGTGGAAAGTGGAAATAAAGACAGCTGGAACTGGTTTTTAAATTTATTATGCAATGATGTTGGATTAGAACAAGGCAGAGGATGGACATTAATTACTGATCAACAAAAGGTGCACTTTGATTTTATTTTTATTACATCTTAACAATAATTTGTATTACACATTTATGTCATTATACTAACAATCCTGCTTATTTTCATAGGGTTTGGTACCTAGTATTCAAAAATTACTACCCCATGCAGAGCATAAATGTTGTGCAAGACACATATATGCAAATTGGAGAAAAGCGTTCCCTGTGGCAGCTTTGAAGGTGATGTTCTGGAAGGCATCGAAGGCCAACAATCCTATTAATTTTTAAAAGGCAATGAAGGACATCAGGAAGGAGTCAAAGGATGAACACACTGCCTTGATAGGTATCCCTCCTAAACTTTGGAGTAATGCTTACTTTGATACCACCACCAAATGTGATGTAGTGATAAACAATATGTCAGAGTGTTTTAATAGTTGGATCCTAGAGGATAGGTATAAACCTATCTTAACAATGTTTAAAGACATAAAAACTCAGGTAATGGAGAGAATCCATATCAAGAGAGATCAGATGCTAAAAAGAGATGGAAAATTATGTCCTATGATACTAACTAAAGTGAATAGGTCTATTGAATTAATTGACAAGGTACTGTAATCACCATTGAGATGGGGGCATATATATGAGGTGAGTGACAGGTGAAAGTAGTATGCACACAAGCCAATCATGTTTGATGATAAAACATATACTTTGTAACAATCTTATTCATTTATTAATAAAAAGTATTAATTTATTAAAGGCTTTTAATTATCTACATGATGCTGTTATATAATATGTGATAAACCCATAGTTTTAAGCAATGCTTTTAGAATAATGATGATGATCATTCTAATGAGATCTAAATTCTTAGAAAGCTTAAAACTAAAATAGTTCCCAATCGTTGGATTACTAAATTTGGGATTAGTGAATCAGGATAGATTGGTACATCGTTAACTTGCTCATTGGATGAGGATGATTGATCTCATGATCATTTGTGTGGAGACACTAAAAAGCAAGTATTTAGGTGCTTATTGGAGAATAAGTTCCTTTGAAGCGTGACTCGCTAAGGAATACCTAATGGAGTTTTTACTTGCTGTCGATAGGAATTTCTGTAGTGATAGTAAGTACAAGTGATCCTTGGACTTGAGATCATCATAGTATCTTGTGTATGATGAGTTATACTTTGACTTATTCCTTAAGACCCTTAGGGTATATCAAAGGGTATGCTTGGGTATAATAAGTTATACATAAAGATAATGTATGATCAATAAAGAATCTACCATTTCTAGTAAAAGAAGAGAAATATCATATGTGATTCGATAAATGACAACTCAGTAGTCCTTGACCAAGGCAGAATGAAATTAGAAAGGATTTTCAAATTTGCATTATTTGGAGTTGTGCATTTAAGAGTCGAAATACATATAATTAAATAAAATAAGACTTGTGATAATTCCATGTCTTATATTTAATTGGGGACATTGTATGGTGGAAGGATTGAATTATACGGTAACAATTTACTCAAAGGTTCTTTTATGATTAATGTTGAAATCTATATTATACGGAAAGTCGTTGATCGTTAGGGAGGCTTATCCCTATTGTAGAATAAATATTATTTATTTAAATAAATTAATAGTTTAATTTATTTATTTAAATAAGATTAGAATTATTCTAATTGATTTATTCATGTTGGTTTAATATAGAGAACCTAAAGGGTCACACCATAAAAGGAAAAATAATTATTTAAGAAGTTAATGGCATAATCGTAATAATATGTTAAGTATATTTAATTTAATCTATGGTGATAGAATAAATTAAATAGCTTAATATTTATTATTTAATATTTAGAAATATTAAATATAAATTAATAAAGCGATCTTATTAATATTATTACAATTATTATTATTTTAATTTCTAAAGAGTTTAGAAATTAATTTAATATAAGTACTCTCATTTATTCCTAATAGGATTAAGAGGGAAAATTAGTTAAAGGAGTTTAATTAATTATCCCTAATAAGATTAGGGAGCCCATTTAATTAAAAGAGTTTAATTAAATAAATAATACATTTTTTAATTAAATAGGGTTACCTGATATCTTTATAAGAGGAGTCTTATATCAGATATCAAAATATACATAATTTCAATAGTTGGGAGAGTACGCTCTTTTTCTATGAGAGATAGAAAAACTAGGGTTTTGCCAAACACCCATCTTCTTGGATCTTTCTTCTTCCTTGGTGGATCACCTCTAGAGGCCAAACATTTGGGTGGCTAACATTGATCAAAGGAAGGAACCAAACCCGGTGGATTCAAGTTGAACGCGAAAAGGATTGGAGGTGAACTTGTACCTGAGGAAGCTCGAATCTTCAAGGGTATGATTCTTGTTCTTCATATCTTTTCGTTTAATTAATAATTGTGCATAAAGGGTGATCCGGGTATATGGTTTGTAAAATTTTTAAAACTCTGATTTTTACACGTTTCTACTTATTTATGCAATTTGATTGCGTTCATGAATATTACAAACCTAACAACCGGTATGGTAAATATGTGGTAGATATAGTGAAACAAACCTGCTCTTGTGGGGTGTGTCAATTATCTGGAATACCTTGCCATCATGCTGCTACTGGGATACTTCATCAAGAGAAGCCTGTTGAGGATTTTGTGGACCCTTATTACTATATTTAAACCTATCTTAAGTCATATAACCACCTATTAAAGCCCATGAGTGGTAGCAATGGTTGGCCTACCACTGACTTACCAATCTTGTTGCCTCCATTGACTAAAAGATTGGCTGGAAGGCCAAAGAGATGTAGAAGGAAAGATCCAACTAAAGAACCAAAGCAGACTGGTAAAGTTTCAAGGAAAGGGACTCCAATGATGTTCCAAATGCAAGTAATATGAACATAATAAAGCAGGTTGTAAGAACACACCTGCCCAAACAAAACATGGTCCAGAAACATAACATACTGCCAAAAGGCCAAAGCTTAGTGTGAGTTATTTAATTTTTAAATTTGTATCATTTATATGTTTCCTTCAATTATGAAATGTACATACTAACATATACTCAAATAATAGGTGAAAAGAAAACAAGGTGGTACAGTTGGGGAGAGGACTGGAACTGTGAGGCAGGGATCAATCAATGGTGGTGGAACACAGTCTGCAAGTAGCACTGCTGCAGATGAGGGGCAATGAAGGCTCTTCAATTGAGATCTGTTTTAGTTTTAGTATATTTTTGGGATTATTTTAGAATGTTTTGTCATGGTTGTAACCTTTTGATTAATACTGCAGTTTTAGTATATTTTTGGGGCTGATTTAGAATACTTTTGTCATGGTTGTAACTTTGGATATTTAACTTCGGTTGTAACTTTGGATACTTTTGTCATGGTTTGATATGTAATGGTATTGGCAGTTTATATGCAATTATTTGGTTTAGTATGCAATGATACATAGCATGATTTTATATCTGATATGGTTTGGTTTAGCAGGGGGCATTAATGAGGCGATTGTAAATTTTTTTAAGCTCGCATGCCAGAGGCGAAGAAGGGCATTAACAGGGCATTTGGAACATGGCTATTGGAACAGGGCATTTGGAGTTTTACTTATTTTTTGGAACTGCATGTGCAGTTTAGATGTCATATTACATGTGTAGTTGATTTTGAATTCTAGCCATTTGGGTTGCTCATCATTAACTACCCTATAAGTTTGTCCAAACATTTGATCACCCTCTTCCTCTTTTACTTTAAAATGGAATTTGGAACAGGGCTTGCAATGAATATGGCATCCCTCTGTTCCACATTTCCCTGCCTCCTCTATTGAGCATTTTCCTGTTGTTCTTCCTCATTGCTTACATTATTATCAAACAATTGATTAACAAAAAGCATCCTAAATGAGGAGGGACTTTTCACAATACACAATAGACAATAGATTGCATTAACATGGCATACATAAAATGAAAACATAACTTTGAATGCTTAAAATTCCATGAATACATAACTTAGTACAACACAAGTCACCATCCATGACAATATCACATACAGTTATACTTTCTTATTTGCCTCTCCTAGTATAATAGTTTCCAACTCCAATTTTAAGGCCTCCCTTTTCAAATTATTCAACTTCTCTTTCAATTTTCTTGTTTTGTTCCTCAGCAAATCGAGTCCATCTTCATTCATTGAAACAGAACCCATTTCACTGCAACCACTATCATGAACTTCATTTTGAGAACTTATGTCCAACCATTGAAAAAATCCACAATATTTATTAACATCCTGTAAAAAAAAAAAAAATTCAACCAACTTAAATCCAATATACATTACAATAATAATATTAAGACACAATTATTATTTTAACATAAGAACTCAATGACAAGGAGCAAAAACTAACTGTTTAGAGGAATGAATCATGAACATTTGACTTTGTCTTCATGATATAATGGCGCTTAAGAATCATTTGTGAATACCCTCACACCCTTTAACAGTCATAAATTACAACAACTAGGCATGCTTATTTTTTCATGTAAAAGAAGAATCAAATATGAATTTATGTACTTACTGAGTAAAAACGACATACATAGAATCTTCGTCCCTTTGATTTGTTCTTTGTGGAGACACAAATTGATGCAGATACACCACAGAAACATTCTACCCTCTTTTTAATAACTGACGAGGATCTACTATGTGAAGATGCCATTAACAACCTTTTAGGTGTTCAAATGATTTGAGAAGATGAAAACCCCTAATTTTTCCCTTTGATTTTGGCCGAATCAATCTCCTTATTTGACATTGACTGAGTTGGAACCCTAGTTTGCAGTATTAAGCGAATAAAGAAATCAGTGAGGCGAAGAGGAGTATAACCAGAAAATAATACATACCTTATAAATATAATCTTCTTCTCTTTGATTTTTGATTCTTGTGGAGACTTAAACTGATGCGGAAAAACTAGGGTTATTTTCCACCCTTTTTGCAGCAATCAACGACGATCGACTATGACAAGATGCCATTAACGTTCCTCTGGGTGTTCGAATTCTTTTAAGAGATGAAATATAGCAATAACCCAAATTTCCCCTGCTGATTTTGGGCGAATTGATCTCCAAGTTGGTTTTGGAGCATTAGATCCCTTGTTTGCAAAAACCAAATGCATAAGTTTATAATGAAAGAGAAGCTGAGTTGTTTTGCCTGGATAGTGGTTGAGTCATTTTTCTTTTCTTTTAAAAAGTCACGTAGGAAAAAGCTAACGTTCAATTTAACAGAACTGAGCTTCAGTTAACAGACTGATCCAAATGTTAAATTTTAATTTGTTTAATGAGGTAATTCAAAAAATTTAAAGTTCAGTTGTGCATTAAGTAAAACTTGCCAACTATAGTGGCTAAATTCAAAGTTTTATCAGAAATTAATATATTGAAGTTGGTTTAAACCACGTTAAACATTGTGTTTTTTTTTTCTCAAGTGTTATTATATATTTTATGGAACTTAATTCCCAACAAGTGACATTAGAGTTAGGTTGATTGGATCCAAGGTATAGTGAATTATTTTTCATTATATGATGGCGGTAAATTAGAGTTTCCAATCTTTGATGGGAAAACAAAATTCACACTGTGAATTATCAGGTGAAAGATGCAAATTGACAGACATTTCGCAAGAAGACGGTAAACACAATACATTCGTTGTTAGCACTTGAGATAAAGTATGATATGTTGAAAGAGACTAATTCAAAAAAAAATTATGGGAAAAACTAGAGCAGAGTTATGTTTCGAAGTCGCTAACCAACAAATTATGCTTGAAGATGTAATTGTACTCTTTGATGATGGATAGTGATGAATCGCCATGATCATCTAAATATTTTTAATAAGTTAATATCTCAATTTTTGAATACAGATAAAAAATGAAAGATGAGGAGAAGTCATATCTCTTATTCTTATTTTTGTCAAAGTCCTACAAGTCAATGGTGCAAACACTGTTGGTAGGAAAATCAACTTTGGTCCCAATTTTGATCGTGAGAAATTATTTTTATTTACACTCTCAATTATAATATCACTTTGTGGGTAAAAATAGGAATCTCAAAATAAAGAAAGATAGAAAACTCATAATAATGAGCACCGAGCCAGGACCATAGCATCTCATGACCTCAATCATATAAATAACGCTAAAATATGAATAGAATGATGAATAGAATGAGTCATGTGTTGTTCTATTGTTATGTTGTTCATCTAAACACATTTTTTGGTATATTTAGTAGAGCTTTTCATTTTCATTTTCTAAAAACATCTTACGATTTCGAAACTGTTGGATATTGGGCATCCAAATGGGTCACCCATGGAGGGTTCGACCCAATAGGTTTACTTAACTGACTTCCCACTTGACTTAATTAATGTGGAGAGAACGTAGGGGAATGGTTCAACCACTTTCGTATTAAATACCCATCCGTCCTCTATCAATCAATTAACATTCGATTCATTCGTTTGGCCTATAGACATGGCGCTCCCAATACAAAGACCAAACCCAATGGCTATGAACTGTGATATAGCATTCCGTTCTCGATCGTAGTTTGGAGACGTCCGTTGGGTTTTAGTAATAGCAGGAGGATTTTCGTATCAAATGATTAATTACGCTTCAAGAGTTATGCATTTGATCCTTCTATTATGTGTAGATATGAATAACATGTGTATTTAAAATCCCTACATTGGCATCAGAGCATGGCTTGTGATCTATTGTATGCTATGTATGTTATATTTACACGTTGTGCCATGATTGCATGTTTAAAAAGCTTGGAAAACATCATTAATGGCAATCTTAGTTACACTAATTGTTAGGGGCTAATATTGTAGTATGTTGTAGCCTAAACCTAGTGTATATGATCTGCAAATTTTGGGTTTGATTGGATATGTAATTTACAATTAATTTAAAACCCTAGTTTGCAAACTGCCTACTTTGACCATCCATAACTCTTTGTGGTTGTCTGATTCAATTGATTTTTGTATGTATGCGTAGCACTCGTTGTAATTTTTCCAACGATATATTATGTGTAAGACCCCAACTTTCATGAATAAAGATGAATTTTTCTTTGAATATATTTTTGAATATTATGGTGTGGATTTGATATAATGTTATAGTTGTGGGTAGTATTTATAAATTTTGCAAAGTATGCAAGTTGCTATAAAATATTCGATTAGTCGGGGAATATTCGTTTTAACAAGAAATATTCGTATATGACCAAGACAATCATTAAGTGGACCCCTACAACGGAATTATTATCGGGAGTTAAAAATGATGTGAAATATCTTTTAAAAATAACGGCGAAAAGTTTTATCGTTAATTGTTGGAATACCCGGTGGTAAAAAACAAGATGTCTGGCGTGGTTGCGTAGTAGTAGCCTTATTGATTGATTATGGTGCTTACGTGAGAAGTCACCTCAGTTTTACTCAATTATTGCTACAGTAATTACTGCATAGTATCTCACATTATTTGATTCAATTATTGTTACAATATTTTATATTATTAAATCAATAATTGAGATGACAAGTTATTCATATTATTATTTGCATAATTAACAATGTCTAGAAAGTTCTGTCGAGAAAAGGGGGTTGGTCACTTAATTGTGCGCCAATAGGGAGAAATCCTTATCGGAAAGCCCCCTCTTTCCGGAGAACGATCTGGTTGTTAATATTGCGAGTTATAATAATGATGAATAAATGTTATTAAAATATATTGAGGGAATTTTTATGATGTATTTATTATAAATTTTGCTTATTATTTGGACCTCAATTTATCCATTTTTCAAAATAATTAGTATAAAATTATTCAGTATATATATATATATATATATATATATATATATATATATGTGTGAAAGTGACATGTGGGGTGGGGACCACATGTGGGATGAAAAAAGGAAAGTGGGGGGGGGGGGAATCTTGATTAACAGGAGGAGTATAATGATTGGTATATATATATATATATATATATATATATATATATATAAAATAAATGTGTGTGTGTGTGTGTGTTTGAATATTGGTGGGTGGAGTGGTATACCTTTGTAGTAAGGCAAAGGGTATATATATATATATATATATATATATATATATATATATATAAGTTATGTTTTTTTTATGAAAAATAGAATATATTATATTTTATTATGCATAGTGTTTGCATAGTAAATCATAAAAAAAAAATCGTCAGAACGAAATTTCCCGTGACCATTTCCCTATGCAGTCCGTGATTTCTAAATTCAAATAGTATCCTTACATTTTCCAATAAATAGGATGCTTAGTTTAGAATTGAAAATCACACCAGAATCAGAGAATTCTTCTTCTATAATATTGAGCGTATTTCTTTAGAGTTTTAAGAAGCTTTGAGCGTAGAAAATAGTGAAATTTTTCTTCAAGAATATCTTTGCTATTCTAGTTGGAATACTCTTCTTTTTAAGGTAAGGGATATTTTTTTTAATACTCGTAAGAAATAATATTTTCTTCCATATTCTGTAGTTTATAAGTAATATTATTTCATTTCAGATTTCGAATTTTATACTTATTTTGTTAAGTTTTGGCTTCTATACTCCATGAAATTAGTAGAATATCCTTGAAATTTGCGCTTCATCCAGTATCTTTTCATGGAAATATTACTCTGAACATTCTTGATAGGTTTTAACTTTTTCAGGTCGGAGTACTATTCACAGGGTACTATTCTCGAAGTACTATTCACGGGATACTATTCACTCGGGTACTATTCTCCTGGGGTACTATTCATGATAAAAAAAATTGATTTCTTTTCGGTCTAAATCATTTTTGGTATAATATTATTCTTGAATCTTACTTCATAAAGTAGTATCATTTTGACAATTTGGACATTATTGAATTATGGAAAAATTGAATTATAAATCTTTAAAATTTATCCTTTTGCTTTTATTTAATTGAATTCTTATATCATTGTCATCATCCTCATGTTTATATTGTGATGAAAGTCATCTTTGGCCGTAGTGCATATAGATGGATTATTGATTGGTATGATTATGACCAGGGATTATTCGGTATAATCATGACCGTAATGTTACAAATAATATTGTAAATGTCCTCATTGGCCCATAGTGCATTGATGGACAGTTGTTGGCATGATCATGACCATTGATGATTACACGAATATCCTTGGCCCGTAGTGCATAGATAATTCGTGGACGTGATACTAATGAATATCCTTGGCCCGTAGTGCAGGGATGATTCGATGATGTGGATTATTTATTAAACTGAGTCTCAGCGATAAAATTGATGATAAACTTTTTAAATCATAAAAAATAGTAGATATCATGCTCTACTTAACTCTTCTAATGGATTGCTTGTTCCGCTGCAGTTAAACTTGATGTTTATTATATTTTATCAGTTTAACACTGTTGAAGGCTAACGATAATTTATTCTGCATTATCTTAATCATTATATTTCTTACTGGGCTAGTTGAGCTCACCCTTTAGCTTTTATTGTTCTTTTCAGGAAATGAGAACGTAGCCGGGACTAGTCGGGGAATGGAGTGACGGTCTGAGATGGTTGTTTTAGTAGTCCTCACTATTTAGTGTGATAATAAATGTAATAAGGATTGAATTTGAGTTTGGATACTGTCTAGAAGATAATATTCTTGTTAAAACTCTTAGCTATGTTTTGTCGTATTTTACACGATAGTTGTATAATTAAGTTTATATTTGAATTATGTACCATGTATTTGGCAACTCAAGATGGGTGATGTATACCTATTTTGGGGGCGCCACATTATGTGTCTAAATCGGAGTTATATGGAGTGATATATGGCTTCTCAAAATTTTAGTCGCGAAATGACATTTCTATAAATTTTGGTGGCTGGAGGTTGAAGATGACTAAATGCGCCCTACCCGTAGCGCTACGACTCATGATTCGAGCCGCTTTGTGATTTTTCCTATTTAATTTCCAAAAATGATTTATTAATTATTTTTAGCATTAAAATTAATTTAAAAATAGTAATTGTGACTATTAATTTTTTGAAAAATTAACAAATATTAATTATTAGTATATAATTAATATTTGTATTGGAATTTTAAAATATTAACACCTTTTGATATCTCGTGATATTTTGTGGGTAAAAATGGAATCTCGAAATAAAGAAAGATAGAAAAACTCATAATAATGAGCACCGAGCCAGGACCATAACATCTCATGACCTCAATCATATAAATAACGCTAAAAGATTAATAAAATGATGAATAAAATGATTAATAGAATGAGTCATGTGTTGTTCTATTGTTATGTTGTTCATCTAAGCACATTTTTGGTATATTTAGTAGAGCTTTTCATTCTCATTTTCTAAAAACAGCTTCCGAAATCGAAATTGTTGGATATTGGATATCCAAATGGGTCATCCATGGAGGGTCCGACCCAATAGGTTTACTTAACTGACTTCCCACTTGACTTAACGTGGAGAGAACGTGGGGAAGTGGTTTAACCACTTCCGTATTAAATTACCATCCGTCCTCTATAAATCAATTAACATTCGATTAATTCGTTTGACCTATAGACATAGCGCTCGCAATACAAAGACCAAACCCAATGGCTATGAACTATGATATAGCATTCTGTTCTCGATCGTAGTTCGGAGACGTTCGCTGGGTTTCAGTAATAGCAGGAGATTTCTGCATCAAAGGATTAATTATGCTTCAAGAGGTATGCCTTTTATCCTCCTATTATGTGTAGATATGAATAACATGTGTATTTAAAATCCCTACATTGGCATCAGAGCATGGTTTGTGATTTATTGTATGCTATGTATGTTATATTTACACTTTGTGCCATGATTGCATGTTTAAAAAGCTTGGAAAACATTATTAATGGAAATCTTAGTTACACTAATTGTCATCTAGACAATATCCACACTCAAAAGAGTCCTCATTACATTTATTTTCACACTATTTAACAAAATAGCGAGGACTACTAATACTATCATCTGGGCCATCACTCTGTTCCCGACTAGTCCATTTACGTTCTCATTTCTGAAGAGAACGGTGAAAGAAAGGGTGAGCTCAACTAGCGGAAGAAATATTATGACTAAAATAATGCGAGAATAAATTATCGTTAGCCTTCAAAGCGGTGTTAAAGCGATAAAATATAACAAACATCAAGTTTAACCGCTTGATGAACAAGCAATCCATTAAAAGAGTCAAGTAGAGAATAAAATCTACTATCATTTATGATTTAAAATATTTTCATCACTTTTATATTTGAGACTCGACAATAAATAATCCACATTATCCTCAGACTACTGACCAAGGATATTCATTAATATCACGACCACAAATTATCCATACATTACGGGCCAATGATATTCGTGTATTCATCATTGGTCATGATCATGCCAACAATTGTCCATCAATGCACTACGGGCCAATGAGAACTTTTAACACATCATTTGTAATATTACGGTAATGATTATATCGATTAATCCCTGGTCATAATCATACCAAGTCCATCTATGCTTTACAGGCCACAGATGACTTTCAACATAATATAAACATGAGGATGATGACAATGATATAAGAATTCAATAAAACAAGTTCAAGAATTAATTTATCCAGGAACCAATAACGTCCAAAATTGTCAACATGATACTTCTTTGTGGAGTAAAATTCAAGAATGCTCAGAAGAATATTTCCATGAAAAGATATAGGATGAAGCGCAAATATCAAGGATATTCCACTAATTTCATGGAGTATAGAAGTCAAAACTTTAACCAACTGAGTATAATAAAGAATGGAATAACAAAAGAAATCACCAGGCATGCGATAGACCGCACAGACAGGTTATTCCAACAGAATAATAAATAACGGAACCAGGTCATGCGTAAACGCACAGATAGGATATTCCAACAGAATAATAAACAACGAGACCAGGTCATACGTAAATGCACAGAAAGGATGTTCCAACAGAATAATAAATAACGGAACCAGGTCATCGCGTAATACATGCACATGATGTTCCAATGAATAATAAAATGGAATAATGAAGAATTTCACCATGTATGCAGTATGCCAGATAAACATGTTATTCCAACATAATGATAAAGAATGGAATAACAGAAGAATTTCACCAAGTATAGGGTAGCCCGCGTATACAGGTTATTTCAACAGAATAATAGAGAATGGAATAACAGAAGTTCTCTTCATGAATAAGAATTAAATAATACCCCTTACCTTAAAAAGAAAAGTATTCCGACTGGTAGGGCGATGATATACTTGAAGAAAACTTGCACTAATTTCTATGCTCAAAGCTTTCTTAAACTCTAAAGAAATACGCTCAAGATTATAGAAGGAGAATTCTCTAAAATTCTGGTGTGATTTTTAATTCTAACTAAGCATCCTATTTATAAGAGAATGGAAAGAATACTATGCTGCACTATGCAATAAAATATAATATATTCTATTTATAATCAAATAAAACAAAACTTTATAAAAAGTATTCTGTTTTATATAAAAAGTTTTTTACTATACAAATACTATGCAGGCATTATGCAACACTATGCATAATAAAACATAATATATTCTATTTATAGTCTAATAAAACAAATAAATTTATAAAAGTATTTTATTTTATATAAAAAGATTTTACTATGCAAAACATTATGCATAATAGAATATAATATATTCTATTTATAGTCTAATAAAACAGATAACTTTATAAAAGTATTCTGTTTTATATTAAAAGCTTTTCTATTTTATTGTATTAATAATACTAATAAAACAAAATTTATCATCATTATTATAATTCACAATATTAATCGACCAGGTCGTTCCCAGGAAAAAAGGGCTTTCCAATAAGGATTTCTCCCCATTGGCGCGCAATTAGGTGACCAAACCTCTTATTGACAGAACTTCTAGACATCGTTAATATTGCAAATAATAATATTAATAACTTTGTCATCTCAATTATTGATTTAATAATATTGACAATAATTGAATCAAATAATGTGAGATACTATGCTGTAATTAATGTAGAAATAATTGAAAAAAACTGAGTGACTTCTCACGTAAGCATCAATAATCAATACCGTGTGCTATTATGCAACAACACATATTACTGTACTTTTAACATCGGGTGTTTCAACCGTTAACGGTAAAAACTTCCGCCGTTATTTTTATAAAGTATTTTTGTCGTTTTCTCACTCCGATAATAATTTCGTTGTGGGGTCTACCAATGATTGTGCCGTTGTACGAATATTCCCTGTTAAAACGAATATTCCCCGACCAATCGAATATTATATAACAACTTGCGTACTTTGCAAAATTTATAAATATTACCCACAACTATAATATTATATCAAATTCATTCCGTAATATTCAAAAATGATATTTATAGAAAAATCATCTTTATTAAAAAGTTGGGGTCTTACAACCTCCCTTCTTATGAAATTTAAGCCCTCGAAATTAGGGTGCGATACACTGGTATGTCGAAGAGGTAAGGATACCTTGATTTTATTTGATTCTAACTCCCGTGTCATTTCCTCAACATCGTGGTTTCTCCACAAAACTTTGACTTGAGGTATAACCTTGGAGCGTAGAATATGTTCCTTCTTATCCAAGATTTGAACAGAACCTCTTCATACTTCAAATCTTCCGCTATTTCGTCCGGTTCTAACTTCAATAATGTGGTTCGGTCTTCCACATATTTACGTAACATGGATATGTAAAAAGCGTTATGAACACGAGACATACTTGGCGGTAAAAACGAGTCTATCGCCTACAGTTCCTACTCGATCGAGGATTAAAATGGGCCAATGAATTGAGGATTGAGCTTTCCTCTCTTTCCAAATCTCGTAACTCCTTTCCATGGAGCAACACGTAACAACACATGGTCTCCAATATCGAATTCCAAGTCCTTTCGATGAAGATCAACATAACTCTTTTGTCGATCTTGTGAGGTTTTTATACGTTACCAGATCCTTTGAATCTTTTTCGTAGTCATACGTACCAACTCCGGTCCCAACAACGTTGCTTCACCCACCTCATCCCAAAGATATCTTGGAGAACGACACTTTCTTCCATACAACGCTTCGAATGGAGCCATGCCAATACTTGTTTGATAGCTATTGTTGTAGGAAAACTCCACCAATGGTAAGAACTTGTCCCAACTTCCCTTGAAGTCAAAGACACGAGTCTTAATAAATCTTCAAGAGTTTGAATAGTCCTCTCGATTGTCGTCCGTCGAGGATGATATGCCGAACTAAATCAAACTGCGCCCATAGCTTTTTGTAAACTAACACAAAATCGTGAAGTGAATCTTGGGTCTCGATCAAAAACTATGGATCTTGGCATACCATGCAATCTTACAATCTCGTTTATGTACATACGAAAGCAAGGCGTTCAAGTGTATAAGTTTCTCGTATAGGTAAGAAGTGAGCAGACTTGGTCAATCTATCAACAATGACCCAAATTGCATCTATGCCTTGAGAAACCTTGGGAAGACCAGTAACGAAATCCATGGTAATGTGCTCCCACTTCCATTCTAGAATTTTTAGTGGTTACAATGGACCTTTTGGTACTTGATGCTCCGCCTTGACTCGTTGACAAGTTAGACACCTTGAGATAAATAGCGCTACTTCTCTCTTCATATTGCTCCACCAAAATGTATGACGAAGATCACGATACATTTTGGTACTCCTAGGATGGATTATAAACGGTGTGTTGTGCACCTCCATCATGATTTTATACTTTAAATCAGGGTCATTAGGAATACAAAGTCTAGAGTTGACTCAAAGTATTCCTTCTTCATCGATTCTTACTTCCGGTATAGCACTTTCTTACACTTTCTTCCTCATATGCATCAGCTCCAGGTCTGTAGCTTGAGCAGCTTTATCTTTATCAATTAAAGTCGGTTCTACTCATATATTCGCCATCATCACATGGGTCCCTGGAGTCTTTAACTCTATCTCCATCCTTTGCAAGTCACACAAAATGGGCATTTGCGTTGACAATATCGCACTCGTACTTGCATATGATCTTCTACTCAATGCGTCAGCTACCACATTTGTGACAACCCCAAAATAGGTCCATTTCTCCCAACCTATTCTGAGTCGCCAAATACATGGTACAGAAAACAACTACAACTTTATTACAACAATTGTCGACAAAATACAACAACACATATATCTTTGTGAGTTTGGATACAATATATACTAACCGTGGCTCGTGTCCCAACCGTAATGTGACAAATGTCCCATCAGTGGACACCACCTCACAGTGATACCTACATAAAGGTATAGTCAAAAACTATTTTAGAAATTAGAATCTTTGGGAAGTGCTCAAGGAAACCTTCGTACATGGGAGGCCATGCTTCGAAGTTATGATAGATATCATATGTCCACAGAATTATCCTTGGTTGGCCTAATAGATCCCAAAGAAAAATAAGAAGATTACTATCATATTCTTTCCAATGGTGAGTCTTCTCTTGACATATCATTATCTCCACTGTCTCTAATCGTGAATTATACTTCAAACAAACACCAAGATTATATAGGTAGTGCTCGTAAATATACTCAGCTAGTGGATGTGCACAACCCTGTCTTATAATGACACGAGGTTGTATGACATTAGACATCTTGTATGATAGTGGCAAAACACCCTTCCAACGTTGGGTTCGCCTCACCTTATTGGATTCATCAAATATAACTACTAAATGATGACCACCAATTCTATTCCCCTGTTACCCCGCTTCGACCCAAATTACTACACTCGTATTACCTGAAAGGAATTTTGAAACAGAAGGGTGAGCACAACTAGCTCAATAAAGAATATCATGACTAAAGATAAATAAATTATCAATAGCCTTCAACAGTAATAAATCAGAGATTTAGAACATATGGTAGATGATAAATTTTTCAACCATAGTTGCAGCGGAACGAGCAATCCATTAGAAGAGTCTAATAGACCATAAAGTCTATTATCTTCTCCACATTAAAAGTTCACCAACAATATTTTATCCCTGTAACATTAATCAATAATTCCTTTCCACAATTATATGAATAACTCATAATCATAATTGTAATTCTAAATTCCTCTTCGCATCCAGGACGAAGATAATTTTCATCATATGTCTTTACCTGAAACATCAAAGATCATGGTTATACAAAATCACAGTTTTTGTTTATAATCATACTAATAATTTTATCTTTGCACTACGGCCAAAGATATTCATCAACAGACCTTTGCACTACAGGCCAAAGATATTCAACAACAGGTCATCTTTGCACTACGTGCCAAAGATATTCATCAACAATTCATCTTTGCCCTATATACCAAATATATTCATCAACAGTTCATATTTGCACTACAGGCCAAATATATTTATCAACAGTTCATATTTGTACTACAGGCCAAATATATTAATATCTCAAAGAAATATATAATCATTTCAGAATTTATATAAACAATAATTATAACCATGTTGATCATTTCACCTTTGCACTTAAGCTAAAGATATTCAATTATAAATTCAATGGTCATGAACATACCAGTCAACAATTCAACTTTACACTACTGGCCAAAGGGAACCCATAGTCATGATCATACCAAAAATCTACCCATCTTTACACTCAAGTCAAAGAGAAATATCATCATTAGAGTTATAAAAATGTTATATATAATAGTAAATCAATATAATCAAAACATCTAGATTTAATCTCAAGAGTAATATTCATAAATCAACTATAATTTGGTTAGAAAAAGAAACCAATTTTGTTATGAATAGTAACTCGTGAATAAGAAACCATGAATAAGTAAACCGTGAATAGTAACTCATGAATAATAAACTGAAACAAAAAAGGTAGAAATTCCACAATAAAATCCATACCAATATTTGGGTATAATGATATTGAAATAACATTTCTTAAACTTATAAACAATTTATTTTAATTGTTTACACTTTACTAAATAATGCATTTAATCATCCTAAAATTCCAAACTCATAAGATTTCATCACCAATAACCAAAACCCTCGTAAAAAATGTGAATATACCTCATATAGTATTCTCAAGCCATAAAATCCTATTTTCTAATTTTCTTACCTCACATAACATATTTAATTCATTTACTCATAACTAGTCCATTTTCATGAAAATACCAAATCGGTTCAAAAATATTTCTTTTACGGAATTTAGCGCAGAATATAATCCCATATTGAACATATATTTTTCCGAATTTTTAAAATTCATTTACTATTTTTCATATGGCTAAAAAACAAATTAGAATATTTAGACATTTATCCTAAATTGTAATTTTATCCAAAAATTCCGAAATTTATAGAGTATACTTTTATCATATACATATACTCCCAATAAAAATTTTACCAATTTTGGAGTTAACCACAAGGAGTTATGTTTGTTACTTTTAAAATAGTCTTTTCTCATAAAATTCACAACTCTTAATCTATACATCCAAAATCGCCATTTTTGGACACAATCAAGAAAACTCATCAAATTATCATTTCAATTTTTCCAGAATTTTTGAAGGTCGGAAAAATTACGTAAACCGAAAAACATAACAACCCTTAAAATCCCTTACTATCCTTACCTCAAAAAAGAGTAGCACTTACGATTTGGATATCGAGATATGTAATGAAGGAAACTTGTATTGATGAATAGTAACTCACCAAGTATCTAAATACTCACAAAATACACTCGATAATCTAGAGAAAAGAGAAAACTTATGAATTACGGTGTGATTTTCAATTCTAACTTAGCCCTCTATTTATAGGAAAATGTTAGACGCCAAGGGAGACTTGACTGCCACACGATGGCTTTACCTGCTACTATTCCACCCACCAAAAATCAGCCATCTTCCCCAACAACCAAAAGTGGGGCCCACCCATTTCTAGAATTTTCTACCAAAATCATTTATAAACCTAATTTCCGAATCAGTCACCTCTTAAAATTCATAACAAATCATTCGTTCATTTTAAGCATTTCAAAATTTGTGAACATATACTCAACTTATATATGTATAACATATCCAAAAATCACAACGATCCAACTACGATTAAAAATTATAACTCACATAATAAAATTTATAAGAACAATCGATTTGATCTTTTAATACCTCAAATCCAACAAAATATCGATAAAATACCTCAAAATTAATTCCTTCATTTATAACCACATAAATAAATCCATCATTTATATCTACATCAAATAAATATTTTATTATCATATAAATCAATTATTAATTATTCACAAATAATATTATAGAATCACAATAATGACAACCAGGCAATTCCCAGGAAAGAGGGGGCTTTCCGATAAGGATTTCTCCTTACTGGCGTGCAATTATGTGACCAAACCTCTCATTAACTTTCTAGACATTGCCAATAATGCTATCTAATAATATTATTCAAATAATATGAATTATTGATCCGATAATGGAGATATCTTGTGCAGTGACAATTATTGAAACAACAATAATATAAAATATCAACGCAGCAATTATTGATTCAATAAAATAAAATATTGAACGAAGAATTATTGTAACAATTATTGAGTAGTGCCTTCTCAACGTAAGAATCAATAAAAAAATACTATGCAATACTGGTGTCTTTATTATGCAACTCACGCCAGATTATCGTATTTTAACCACCGGGTATTCCAACAGTGTTAACGGTAACAACTACGTCGTTATTTATAAAAACTCAAATTTGTCGTTTTCTTCATCCGACAGTTATTCTGTTATGGGGCCCATAAATGGCTGCGCCGTCGTACAAATATTCCCC
Organism: Panax quinquefolius; assembly: GCA_020205615.1. Taxonomy (NCBI): domain Eukaryota; kingdom Viridiplantae; phylum Streptophyta; class Magnoliopsida; order Apiales; family Araliaceae; genus Panax; species Panax quinquefolius. The sequence goes on from CM035160.1 coordinate 34,488,372, forward strand.
GACAGAAAGAATATTCCATAACTAAACGAATATTCCCCGACAACAATGAATATTTTATAACCACTTGCGTATTTTGAAAAAAAAATTCATATATCACCCTTAACTTTAACTTTTATCAATTTCACCATTTACTGAATAGTAATTATAAGAAAAATTGAATACTTTTATTTCATAAAATTCGGGGTCTTACAACGTTCGCTTTTCTAGGATGGTATTGAATGGTATGATCATAATCTTTCAACAGTTCAAGCCAACGTCGTTGTCGCATGTTGAGTTCCTTTTGAGTGAAAAAATATTTGAGGCTTTTATGATCCGTAAAGATCTCCACCTTCTCCCCCATACAAGTAATGCCTCCAAATTTTAAGTGCAAAGACAACAGCTGCCAACTCTAGATCATGAGTAGGATAATTCCTGTCATATTCTTTAAGTTACCGAGAGGCATAAGCTATGACTTTCCCATGTTGCGTGAGAACACATCCTAACCTTTTGCCCGATGCATCACTGTAGATGATAAATCCCTCCGAGCCAGATGGTATTGTCAGAACAGGTGCTGAAATGAGTCTCCTCTTGAGTTCTTGAAAACCCTTCTCACATTCCACGCTCCAACCGAATTTTATATCTTTTCGAGTCAGCTAAGTTAATGGAGTAGCGATTCGAGAAAACCCTTCCATGAATCTACAAAAATAACCAGCTAATCCGAGAAAGCTACGTACTTCGGTCACTTATTTAGGTTGCTCCCAGCTTTGAATAGCTTCAATCTTTGCCGGGTCAACAGATATTCCATGACTTGATACTACGTGCCCAAGGAATACCACTTCTTCAAGCCAGAACTCGCATTTCTTCAACTTGGCATAAAGCTTGTTTTCACGAAGCTTTTGGAGTATCAGCCTCAAGTGTTGCTCATAATCTTCACGACTTTTGGAATATATGAGGATGTCATCAATAAAGACAACCACAAAGTGATCTAAATATTTCTTGAATACTCGGTTCATCATATCCATGAAGGCAGCAGGAGCATTAGTCAATCCAAAAGACATGACTAAAATTCATAAGTGCTCGTCATAGAGTTTCGAAGGCGATCTTTGGAATATCCTCGCTTTTAACCTTCAAATTGATGATATCCGTAAGCTAAGATCGATCTTTGAAAAGAATTTGGCGCCTTGCAACTGGTCAAATAGGTCATCAATACGTGGCAATGGGTACCTATTTTTGATGGTGACATGATTTAACTCCCAATAATCAATACAAAGTCGCATACTCCCATCTTTCTTCTTCACGAATAGAACAAGAGCACCCCAAGGAGAAGTACTAGGACCGAATAAAGCCAATGTCTAACAATTCCTGCGGTTGGGTCTTTAACTCAAGTTCAATAGGAGCTATTCTATATGGGGCTTTGAAAATGGATTTTGTACGAGTTCAAGGTCGATTCAAAATTCAATTTCACGCCTCGGGGTAGGCCAGAAGTTCTTGTGGAATACGTCAGAAATTTACTAACAATAGAAATATCATTCAAAACTGACGTATTTTTGTTTAGATCCGTGATATGAGCTAAGAAAGCTTGACATCCATTTTTTAATAAACGAATAGCTTTATGGCTTGAGATGACAGTGATTGATTTTAATGGTTTGGTTGCTTGAATTCGCATAATAGGTTGGTTAGGAATATGAAAGCTAACAACCTTACGAAAACAATCAATTTTTGCATGATGAGTAGTTAACCAATCAATCCCTAGAATCACATCAAATGCAAGTATTTTCAAAGAAATAAGATCGACAGGTAACGTGCGGTTGCCGATTTTAACTAAACAAGACTTATAAACAGTGGATGTAATGAATGTTTCTCCCAACGGAGTTTCCACAGATAAGTCAAAGTCTAATTTCTCCAGAGTCAAATTTAAACGTTGAGCGCAAGTAGGAGAAATAAAAGAATGGGTAGAACCGGTATCAAATAAGGTATAGAATTCGCTAGAGTTTATGATAAGTTTACCCGTGATGACCTCGTTCGGGTTCCTTGCTTTCTGGGAGGTCACAACAAAAGCTCACCCTTGAACTACTAGTTTTAACTTGTCTGGGATGATATTTTGTGTCACTGTTCCAACTGGACTTGTCTTCGGTGCACGACAAAATCGGGCTAGGTGACCTTCTCTTCCACAATTATAACACGCTTTGGATGGCATCACGCAGTTTGATCGATATGTCCCTCTCTCCTCGCATTTGAAGCATATGATAGGTGGTCGTTCTCCTTCCTTAACAACTGTGGTCTTTGGTCTTGCCGACGTCTTTCCATCATTGTTGAATCTCCTCTTCTTGAAATGTCTATTCTTATTGTCTTGGCCATGATTACCACCAAGTGGTTACCATTTCGCATGTTGATTCCTCCACGTTTGTTGTCACCGCTCGATGATCGCTACCACTGGTATTATCATTTTGTCGGCTGCTTTCTCTTAGTTGCGTTGACTCGTTATAGCGCTCCAATAACTGAGCCCTATTTACAACATCTGAATACAAATACAGTTTATGAGAAATTAGATATTGACGTATCTCGGGTTTCAAACCTCTTTGAAACATCCGCGTCATTCTCTCCTCATTGTCAACCAAGTGAGACGCAAGTCGTGACAACTCGGCAAACTTAGCTTCGTACTGCGACACGGTTATATTGTTCTGCTCCAACTTGATGAACTCCACCTCTTTCATGTGACGAATACTTTCGGGAAAGTACTTGTTGTTGAATAGTTCTTAGAACTTCTCCCAAGACATCTTCAGTGCGGCAGGTTGAGTACGCTTTACCGATTTCCACCAGTAATCTACCTCTCCTCGCAACATAAAGGTGGCAAATGGAATCTTTTACTCCTCGGAGCATCCCAAGACATCAAATATCTTGGTGATCTGCTTTATCCACGTCTCCGCCTTAAGTGGTTTTGGTTCTCCAATAAACTCCGGTGGTCCCAGCTCCTTGAACTGTTTAGCGGTGACCGTTTGAGAGTTGGCAGTGTTTCCACCTGCATTTTGGACAGGAGTCTCTTTTGCACGATGTTGTCATTTAATGCAGTAAAGCTCCTAAACATTCCGTCATTCGCCATTTGGTCGGTGTTGTTGTTCACCTGAGGATTATTGCCTTCCTGATGCACATTATCCTGGGTGTTGATTTGTGGTGACTCAATGGTCTCCTGTGCTACATTGATATTCTCAACATTTTCAGATACTTCCATAAAACAAGGGTTAATTGACATGTAACATATTATCACTATACTTTGACCGACCAATTAAATACCAAATAAACTTAGGTAGGTCATACTAGCTAAGAAATTCCCCGACTCTCCCCTCCTAGTTCTAGTCTCACATTTTAGCCAGGGATCATATCCCTAAGCTTTGATACCAACTGTGACGCCCCCAAAATAGATAAACATCACCTATTCTGAGTCGCCAAATACATGGTACAGAATTCAAATATAACTTAATAATACAGCTGTCGTGTAAAATACAACAAAATATAAACTGAGAGTTTTAATAAGAATATTGTCATCTAGACAATATCTACACTCAAAAGAGTCCTCATTACATTTATTTTCACAATAATTAACAGAATAGTGAGGACTACTAATACTATCATCTGGACCGTCACTCCGTTCCCCGACTAGTCCCATTGCCACGTTCTCATTTCAAGAGAAGCAGTGAAGTGAAAGAAAGGTGAGCTCAACTAGCCCAGTAAGAAATATTATGACTAAGATAATGCAGAATAAATTATCTTTAGCCTTCAACAGTGTTAAACTGATAAAATATATCAAACATCAAGTTTAAGTGCAGCGAAACAAACAATCCATTAAAAGAGTCAAGTAAAGAATAAAATCTATTATCTTTTATGATTTAAAAGGTTTTTCATCACTTTTATCGCTAAGACTCAGCTTAATAAATAATCCACATTATCCCTACACTACGGCCAAGGATATTCATTAGTATCACGACCATAAATTATCCATACACTACGGGCCAAGGATATTCGTGTATTCATCAATGGTCATGATCATGCCAACAACTGTCCATCAATGCACTACGGGCCAATGAGGACTTTTACAACATTATTTGTAACATTACGGTCATGATTATACCGATTAATCCCTGGTCATAATCATACCAAGTCCATCTATGTTTTACAGGCCACAGATGACTTTCAACATAATATAAACATGAGGATGATGACAATGATATAAGAATTCAATAAAACAAGTTCAAGAATTAATTTATCCAGGAACCACTAACGTCCAAAATTGTCAACATGATACTTCTTTGTGGAGTAAAATTCAAGAATGCTCAGAAGAATATTTCCATGAAAAGATACAGGATGAAGCGCAAATATCAAGGATATTCCACTAATTTCATGGAGTATAGAAGTTAAAACTTTAACCAACCGAGTATAATAAAGGATGGAATAACAAAAGAAATCACCAAACATGCGATGAGATCGCATGAATAAAGTTATTCCAATGAATAATAAATAACGGAACCGGTCGTATGTAAACGCATTGAGACAGGATATTCAACAGAATAATAAACAACGGAACGGTCATGCGTAAGCGCACGCATGAGGATGTTCCAATGAATAATAAATAACGGAACGGTCATGCGAACGCATGCGAGACAAGATGTTCAAAATGAATAATAAAAATGGAATAATGGAAGAATTTCAACATGTATGCGGTACTTTGCGACAGATTGAGTTATTCCAACATAATGATAAAGATTGGAATAATGTAAGAATTTCACCAAGTATAGGGTAGCCAGCGTATACTGAGTTATTCCAATAGAATAATAGAGAATGGAATAACTGAAGTTCTCTTCATGAATAAGAAAGAAATAATACCCCTTACCTTAAAAAGAAAAGTATTCTAATGGTAGAGGCGATGATATACTTGAAGAAAACGTGCACTAACTTCTATGCTCAAAGCTTTCTTAAACTCTAAAGAAATACGCTCAAGATTATAGAAGGAGAATTCTCTGAACTTCTGGTGTGATTTTCAATTCTAATTAAGCATCTTATTTATAGAAGAATGGAAAGGATACTATGTTGCACTATGCAATAAAATATAATATATTTTATTTATAATCAAATAAAACAAAACTTTATAAAAAGTATTCTGTTTTATATAAAAAGTTTATTTACTATGTAAACACTATGCAGGCACTATGCAACACTATGCATAATAAAACATAATATATTCTATTTATAGTCTAATAAAACAAATAACTTTATAAAAGTATTACATTTTATATAAAAAGATTTTACTATGCTAAAAACACTACGCATAATAGAATATAATATATTCTATTTATAGTCTAATAAAATAGATAACTTTATAAAAGTATTACATTTTTTATATAAAAGCTTTTCTTTTTATTACATTAATAATACTAATAAAACAAAATTTATCATTATTATTATAATTCACAATATTAATCGACTGTGACGTTCGCGAGGAAAAAAGTAGGCTTTCCAATAAGGATTTCTTCCCATTGGCGCGCAATTAGGTGACTAAACCTCTCATTGATAGAACTTCTAGACATCGTTAATATTGCAAATAATAATATTAATAACTTTGTCATCTCAATTATTGATTTAATAATATATAAAATATTGACAATAATTGAATCAAATAACGTGAGATCTTACGCAAAGCAATTATTGTAACAATAATTGAACAAAAGCGAGTGACTTCTCAACGTAAGCATCAATAATCAATACCGTGTGCTACTATACAACCACACACGACATCGCATGTCACTTTTTAACTTAGGGTGTTTCAATAGTTAACGGTAAAAACTTCCGTAGTTATTTTCATAAAGTATTTTTGTCGTTTTTCACTCCGATAATAATTCCGTTGTAGGGTCCACCCAATGATTGTCTTGTTGTATTTAATATTCCCCGTTAAAACGAATATTCCTTAACAAATCAAATATTATATAACAACTTGTGTACTTTGCAAAATTTATAAATATTACCCACAACTATAACATAATATCAAATTCATTCCATAATATTCAAAAATGATATTTATAGAAAAATCATCTTTATTAAAAAGTTGGGGTCTTACAATTTATGTGGTTGTTTGATTCAATTGATTTTTGTATGTATGCATAGTACTCGTTGTAAGTTTTCCAACGATATATTATGGGACTAAATCGGAGTTATTTGGAGTGAGATATGGCTTCTCAAAATTTTAGTCGCGAAATGACATTTCTATAAATTTTGGTGGCTAGAGGTTGAAGATGACCCGCGCGCCATACCCGTGGTTTTGACCCGCTTTGACTGATTTTTCCTATTTAATTTCTAGAAAATTATTTATTAATTTTTTTAGCATGAAAATTAATTTAAAAATAGTAATTGTGACTATTAAATTTTTGAAAAATTATGAGATATTAATTATTAGTATATAATTAATATTTGTACGGAATTTTAAAATATTAATGACTTTTAATATTTTTGGATAATTTTTATCTATTAATTAATGGTTTATTAATTATGAAAATTAGCAAAGATATCATAAAAATTCCGGAAAATTACAATGACTATTTTGTGATATTAAGTTATTGTTGTAATTTTTTCGGAGGAAATTATCTATTTTGGATAGTTTTAGTTAATTTCCAATTAATTGTGCAATAGTTAATTAATTATGATAATTAGCATGATTATCGTAAAATTTCAAAGAACCTTTTTATGATAATAAGCTATTGTTATAAATTTTTTGGAAGAGATTAATGATTTGGATATCTTTGGTTAATTTCAACTATTTATGTATTGATTAATTAATTATGATAATTAGTAAAATTATCAAAATAAATTCTAGAAAATTACAATAATGTTTTGTGATGCTAATATACCTTGTAGAAATTGTTTTGGATGCATTTCAAAGTTTTTATAACACTTGGTATATTAATCGAGTAATAATGCCTATTATTTAATTCCATTTGTTAATATTTTTTGGAATATTAATTGTTGGTACTTGGAATTAAATTACTATGCTGTAATTATATATATACCCCTTTTCCTAGTGGGAGTGATTTAGGTTGTAGTAATTTAATTAAATTATTTCCTAAATTATATGTCTTGTGCGTTGAAAAATTAAATTTAAATAATTAGACATTTATATGGATTGTGATTCCTAAGCTTAGTCAAGTCTCCCTTATATATTTATGTCTCATTATTTTTATGTTAATTTGGTTTATGCGGTAAAGATATCTTATAGACTGTGGTGAATACTGAATATCTCTAATAAATCCTCATATTTAAATCAAAGCAAAAAATGGCTTCAAAACACATTATCGCAGACCTTAACCAAGGAAATAAACTAGACGGAGATAACTATGACGTGTGGCACCAGAAAGTCAGGATAGTTTTGGAGGAGCAAGATGTTGAAGAAACACTGCTATCCAAAATGGCTAAACCAGAGGGTGAAAATGCAAAGGATCCGATCAAGGTTGCTGCCTTCGAAAGTTGGCGTAAAAAGGATCGTATCTCTCGTATAACGTTGTTGAGCTGCATGAACAATGACTTGCTTTTTTAGTATGAACAGTACTCTACTGCACACGATATGTGGGAGGCTCTCAAAACTAAGTTTGGTGGCACCTCGTTGACAAGGATGAGGGAATTAGCCATAAGGTTCGATGGTTACAAAAAGAAAGCTAACCACACTATGAAACAACACCTTTGAATCATGACTAATATGATCCGGGAGTTGAAATTCGGAGGTACTCAATTGTCAGGCGAATAATAGATTTCAGTGGTGGTTCGTTCCCTTCCCGATAATTGGGAACACATTCGGGTCAACATGACTCATAACGCGAATATCAAGACCTTTGATGTTATTCATCGTCACTTGGAGCTCGAGGCTGAGCGCCTTGATTTTGTTAAGACCTCCAGGGAATATGTGGCTGAATTAAACTCTCGTAGAGGGTTCAAGCCTAAGAAGGGGAAGAAACCTGCTCATCCTATTACGCCTAAAGAGGTTACGAGTGGGGGTGATATCAAGCGTAAGAGAGGCAACTGAGGTTCTGGTAAAAAGGACAAAACCAAGATGACATGCTACAACCGTGGTAAGGTGGGACACTTCGCTCGTGAGTGCACTTAGCCGAGGAAGGTAATTCCTAGTCCTAATCTATCTATGTGCTTAGTATCAAGTACTATTTTTTTGCTCATTGTAAGACCCCGAATTTTATGAAATGAAAGTATTCAATTTTTCTATAATTATTATTCTATTTAGTAAATGGTTAAATTGATAACAAGTTAAAGTTAAGGGTGACATTTGAAAATTTTTCAAAGTAAGCAAGTTGATATAAAATATTCGTTGTGTCGGGAAATATTCGTTTTAACAGGGAATATTCGTACGACGACACAATCATTGGTGGAGCCCACAACGGAGGTACTGTCGTAGTTAGAAAACGATTGAAATATTTTTTAAAAATAACGGCGAAAGTTTTACCGTTAAACTGTTGAACTACCTAGTAGTAAAAGTACAGTAATACGAGTGGTTGCATAGTAGCACACGGTATTGATTATTGATGCTTATGTAAAAAGTCACTCATTTATACTCAGTTATTGCTACAGTAATTGCTGTATAATATCTCTCATATTATTGATTCAATTATTGTTACAATATCATCTGCATAATATGTTATATTATTAAATCAATAATTGAGACGATAAAATTATTCATATTATTAATTGCAATATTGACGATGTCTAAAAAGTTCTGTCGAGGAGAGGTTTGGTCACCTAATTACGCGCCAATAGGGAGAAATCCTTATCGGAAAGCCCCCTCTTTCCTGGGAACGATCTGGTTGTTAATATTGTGAGTTATAATATTAATGATGAATAAGTTCGTATTGATTAAATATGAAATTGATATTTTCATTGTGTTAGGATTATTAGTGTTAGTGGAAATTGACATCTATTCCGATAATAATTGATGTCTGGAGGTTATATTGACCAATCGGGTAATTAATTGGATAAATGAGCAATTAATTGCTATTAATTCATATGCTTATAATTATTTGTTCACATGTGTGTACTATTGATTCACATGCATGTACTATTAGGGGAGGTGGTGCAAGATTGATAATATTTGCATGACTAAATTAAAAATGAAGGTATATATGAAGGCACTATATACTGTAATTATTTTTTTCATATGATTATACTATTGATTCACATGATATGTTATTAGGCGAGGTGGTGCAAGTTTGATAATACTTGCAGGACTAAATTAAAAATGAAGGAAAAGATGAAGGTATTATACTGTAATATTTTGAGTCCCAAAACATGCAATTATCGAAACTATATTTTCCTATAAATAGAAGATCATTCTTCCTTCATTCTCACCAATTCACTAAGACTCACAAGAGTAATTATAGGGACAGAAGCTATAGAGAGAGAAGTTATAAAGAGAAAGAAGAAGAGTAGTCTGCTACTTCATTATTCCAGTATCCAGTCTTCTTCTAAGGTAAGGAGTATTATTTATTTCATATTCTAAAGAGATATTATTTTTCGTATTCGTATGAATATTATTTTTGTTCAATATTCATAAAGAATATTATCTTCGTTAAATATTCGTAGGAATATTATCTTCGTTAAATATTCGTTGGAATATTATTTTCGATTCAACAGCAGTTGTAAGGGATATTATTTTGTTCAAGATTCATAAGGAATAATATTTTCTTCCATACTGTAGTATGTGAGTAATATTATTTTATCTCGTATTCGGATTATACCTCATTTTGTTAAAGTATTGCTTTATACTCCATGAAATTAGTAGAATATCCTTGAAATTTAAGGCTTCATCTAAAGTATCGTTTCACAATGATATTTTCTACACACTCTTGTTAAATTTTAAGCTTTTCATGCTTTTAGTATCTTCATCCATGAGTAGTACTATTTTTATAAAGTACTATTATTCACTATTCATAAAGTACTATTCACTATTGTGTACTATTCACTAGAACTATTCATAAAGTACTATTCATTATTGGTACTATTCCTGAAGTACTATTCACCCGAAGTACTATTCATAAAAAAATTGATTTCTTTTCGGTCCAAATCATTTTTGATACAGTATCATTCTTGAATTTTACTCCACAAAACAGTATCATGTTGATAATTTGGACAATATTGAATTCTAGATAAATTAAATTATAAATCTTTAAATATTTATCATTTGCTTGCTTTTAATTGAATTCTTATATCATTGTCATCATCCTCATGCTTATATTATGATAAAAGTCATCTGTGGCTTACGTGCATAGATGTACTATTGATTGGTATGATTATGACCAGGGATCATTCGGTATAATCATAACCCATAATGTTACAAATGATGTGGTAAAAGTCCTCATTGGCCTGTAGTGCATTGATGGATAGTTGTTGGTATGATTATAACCAGGGATTATTCGGTATAATCATGACCATTGATGATTACATGAATATCCTTGGCCCGTAGTGCATGGATGATTCAATGATGTGGTTTATTTATTAAGTTGAGTCTCAGCGATAAAATTGATGATAAACTTTTTAAATCATAGAAGATAGTAGATATCATGCTCTACTTGACTCTTCTAATGGTTTTCTTGTTCCGCTGCAGTTAAACTTGATGTTTATTGTATTTTATCAGTTTAACAGTGTTGAAGGCTAATGATAATTTATTCTGCATTATCTTAGTCATAATATTTCTTACTGGGCTAGTTGAGCTCACCCTTTTTCTTTCATTGTCCTCTTCAGGAAATGAGAATATAGCTGGGACTAGTCGGGGAATGGAGTGACGGTCCAGATGATAACATTAGTAGTCCTCACTATTCTATGAAATAGTGTGATAATAAATGCAATGAGGACTTTATTTGAGTTTGGATACTCTCTAGAAGACAATATCGTGTTGAAACTCTCAGTTTATGTTTTGTCGTATTTTACAGGACAGTTGTATTATAAAGTTGTATTTGAATTTTGTACCATGTATTTGGTGACTCAAGATTGGTGATGTATACCTATTTTGGGGGCGTCACAGTTGGTATCAAAGCTTAGGGATATGATCCTTGGCTGAGATGTGTGACAAGAACTAGGAGGGGAGAGACGGGGAATTCCTTCACTAGTATGACCTACCTAAGTTTATTTGGTATCTAATTAGTCGGTCAGAGTATAGGGATAATATGTGACATGTCAATTAACCCTTATTTTGTGACATTGTTTGAAAATGACATCTAAAAATGTTGAGATAAGCAATGAAGCACATGAGACCGTTGAGTCACCAACGATCAATACCCAGGATAATGTGCATCAAGATGGCAATAATCCTCAGGAAAACAACAACGTTGACCAAGTGATGAACGATGGGATGTTTAGAGGCTTTATGCAATTCATGCAACATCAAGCGAGAACAACTCCTGTTCAAAATGCAGGTGGGAACACTGGAAACTCTCGGACGGTCATCGCTAAACAGTTCAAGGAGCTGGGACCACCGGAGTTTATTGGAGAGCCAAAACCACTTAAGGCAGAGACGTGGATAAAGCAGATCACTAAGATATTTGATGTCTTGGGATGCTCCGAGGAGCAAAAGGTTCCCTTTGCCACCTTTATGTTGCGAGAGAGGCGGACATTGGTGGGAATCAAGTAAAAGTTAACTTAGCCTGCCACACTCAAAATGTCTTCGGAGAAGTTCCAAGAACTGTTCAACGACAAGTACTTTCCCGAAAGTATTCGTCACATGAAGGAGGTGGAGTTTATCAAGTTGGAGCAAAACAATATGACCGTATCGCAGTACGAGGCTAAGTTTACCGAGTTGTCCCGGTTTGTGTCCCACTTGGTTGATAATGAGAAGAGAATGACGCGGATGTTTCTAAGAGGTTTGAAACCCGAGATACGTCAATACTTAATTTCTCACAAATTGTGTTTTATTCAAATGTAGTGAATATGGCTCAGTTATTGGAGTGCGATAATGAGCCAGCCCAACCGAAAAATAACGAGTAACAACACGATAATAATCGTACCGGTGGCAACAGTCATTGGAACAATGATAACCATCGTGGAGGAAATTATCATGCCAGAAATGGTAACCACTTCAGTGGTAATCATGGCCAAGATAATAGAAGAAATGATTCAAGTAGAAAATTCAAGAAGAGAAGATTTAATGATGATGGGAAGACGTCGGCAGCAACACCAGCACCAGCAAAAAATTCTAGGGGAGGAGAACAACCGCCAGTTAGATGCTACAGATGCGGAGAGGAGGGACACATAAGTCCAAACTATTCACAGCCTTCCAAGGTATGTTTTAGTTGTGGAAAAGACGGTCACATAGCTCGATTTTGTCATGTAGCGAAATCAAATCCAGCTAGGACGGTGGCACAAAAGGCGGATACGGACAAAACAAAGTCTGTGGTTTCAGGAAGAGCATTTTTCGTGACTTATCAAAAAGCGAGTAACCCGAATAAAGTTAGCACGGGTTAGTTAATTATAAATTCTTGCGAAGTCTATACCTTATTAGATACCGGTTCTACCCATTCTTTTATCTCTCTTACTTGCGCTCAACGTTTGAACTTGACCCCTAAGAAATTAGACTTTGACTTATTTATTAAAACTCCGTTATGAGAAATCTTCGTTACCTCCACTATTTATAAATCTTGTTTGATTCAAATCGACACTTTCACGTTACCTGTCGATCTTATCTCTTTGAAAATACTTCCATTTGATGTGATTTTAGAAATTGATTGGTTAACTACTCATCATGCTTTTCGTAAGGTTGTTAGCTTTCATATTCCTAACCAACCTGTTATACAAATTCAAGCAACCAAACCACTAAAGTTAATCACTGTCATATCAAGCCATAAATAAAGAGCCCCGATCCCTTCGTTGTTGACTTCCTTGTGTGGAATGCACCGAAGCTAGACTTTCTGTAGGGGAAGCCGTGAATAATGGTGGAAAGTTGATAGGTATCAATGTGACGTGTTATCCAAGTCTTGGGATGACAGTCACAGTTTTGAATGATATTTCTATTGTTAATAAATTTCCTGACGTATTCCTGAAGACTTCTTAGCCTACCCCTAGGCGTGAAATCGAACTTTGTATTGACCACAGTACAAAACCCATCTCTAAAACCCTCAACTATTTTCTTCACCCAAAATGAACGTATCATGCGCCAAAGACGTTGGCTCGAGCTGTTGAAGATTAAATAAAACCATTCAATATCATCGTGGAAGAGCAAACGTGGTAGCTGACGCGTTGAGTAGAAGATCGTATGCGTTTACGAGTGCGATGTTGTTAACATAAAAACCCTTTTTGTATAACTTACAAATGATGAAGATGTAGTTAAAGACTCTAGGGACCCACGTGGTGATATCAAATATACGATTAGAATCAACTTTAATCGATAAAGTTAAAAGTCGCTCAAGCTACAGACTCAGAGATGATAAATGTAAAGAAGAAGGTTCAAGAGGGCGTTATTCTAGAAGCAAGAGTCGATGAAGAGAGGAAATCTCAACCCTTGATTTAATTGGCTCATTTGAAATTCTCGATCGAGTAAGAACTGTGGCCTATAGACTCGCTTTACCGCCAAGTATGTCGCGTGTTCATAACGTTTTTCACGTATCGATGTTACGTAAATATGTGGATGACCCAAACCACATTATTGAATTAGAACTAGACGAGATAGCATAAGATTTAACGTATGAGGAGATACGTGTTAAAATCTTGGATAAGAAGGATATATTCTACACTCATAGGTTATACCTCAAGAGTTAGAATCTGACGAGGTATCCTCACCTCTTCTAAGATACACCGTGTATACGTAAATTTCAAGAAATTAAATTTCATAAGGAGGGGAGATTGTAAGACCCCGAATTTTATGAAATGAAAGTATTCAATTTTTCTATAATTATTATTCTATTTAGTAAATGGTTAAATTGATAACAGGTTAAAGTTAAGGGTGACATTTAAAAATTTTGCAAAGTAAGCAAGTTGATATAAAATATTCATTGTGTCGGGGAATATTCGTTTTAACAGAGAATATTCGTACGAAGACACAATCATTGGTGGACCCTACAACGGAGGTGCAGTCGTAGTTAGAAAATGACTGAAATATTTTTAAAAATAACGGCGAAAGTTTTACCGTTAAACTGTTGAACTAACTGGTAGTAAAAGTACAGTAATACGCGTGGTTGCATAGTAGCACACGATATTGATTATTGATGTTTTTATGAGAAGTCACTCAGTTATACTCAATTATTGCTACAGTAATTGCTGCATAATATCTCTCATATTATTGATTCAATTATTGTTACAATATTATCTGCATAATATGTTATATTATTAAATCAATAATTGAGACGACAAAATTATTCATATTATTAATTGAAATATTGACGATGTCTAGAAATTTCTTTTGAGGAGAGGTTTGGTTACCTAATTGCGCGCCAATAGGGAGAAATCCTTATCGAAAAGCCCCCTCTTTCCTAGGAACGATATGGTTGTTAATATTGTGAGTTATAATAGTAATGATGAATAAGTTCGTATTGATTAAAGATAAAATTGATATTTCCATTGTGTTAGGATTATTAGTGTTAGTGGAAATCGACATCTATTCCAATAATAATTGATGTCTGGAGGTTATATTGACCAATCGGGTAATTAATTAGATAAATGAGCAATTAATTGCTATTAATTCACATGCTTATAACTATTTGTTCACATGTGTGTACTATTGATTCACATGCATGTACTATTAGGGGAGGTGGTGCAAGATTGATAATACTTGCATGACTAAATTAAAAATGAAGGTATAGATGAATGTACTATACTGTAATTATTTTTTTTACATGATTGTACTATTGAGTCACATGATTGTACTATTGATTGACATGATATACTATTAGGAGAGGTGGTGCAAGTTTTATAATACTTGTAGGGCTAAATTAAAAATGAAGGAAAAGATGAAGGTATTATACTGTAATATTTTGAGCCCCAAAACGTGTAATTATCGAAACTATATTTTTCTATAAATAGAAGCTCATTCTTCCTTCATTCTCACCAATTCACTAAGACTCACAAGATCAATTATAGAGAGAGAAGCCATAGAGAGAAAGAAGAAGAGTAGTCTGCTACTTCACTATTCCAGTATCCAGTCTTCTTCTGAGGTAAGGAGTATTATTTATTTCATATTCTAAAGAGATATTATTTTTCGTATTCGTATGAATATTATTTTTGTTCAATATTCATAAAGAATATTATCTTCGTTAAATATTCGTAAGAATATTATCTTCGTTAAATATTCGTTGGAATATTATTTTCGTTCAACAGTTGTAAGGGATATTATTTTGTTCAGTATTCATAAGGAATAATATTTTCTTCCATACTCTGTAGTATGTGAGTAATATTATTTTATCTCGTATTCTGGATTATACCCTCATTTTGTTAAAGTATTGCTTCTATACTCCATGAAATTAGTAGAATATCCTTGAAATTTGCGCTTCATCTAGTATCGTTTCACAATGATATTTTCTACACATTCTTGTTAAATTTTAAGCTTTTCATGCCGGAGTACTGTCCATGAGTACTATTCATTTATACGGTACTATTCACAGGTACTATTTATAAAGTACTATTCACAAAGTACTATTCACGGGGTACTATTCCTAAAGTACTATTCATGGGGTACTATTCACTCGGGTACTATTCACCCGGAGTACTATTCATAAAAAAATTGATTTCTTTTCGGTCCAAATTATTTTTGATACAATATCATTCTTGAATTTTACTCCACAAAGCAGTATCATGTTGACAATTTGGACAATATTGAATTCTTGATAAATTAAATTATAAATCTTTAAATATTTATCATTTGCTTGCTTTTAATTGAATTCTTATATCATTGTCATCATCCTCATGCTTATATTATGATAAAAGTCATCTGTGGCTTACGTGCATAGATGTACTATTGATTGGTATGATTATGACCAAGGATCATTCGGTATAATCATGACCCGTAATGTTACAAATGATGTGGTAAAAGTCCTCATTGGCACTGTAGTGCATTGATGGACGGTTGTTGGTATGATTATAACCGAGGATTATTTAAGTATAATCATGACCATTGATGATTACATGAATATCCTTGGAGTAGTAGTGCATGAATGATTCGATGATGTGGTTTATTTATTAAGTCGAGTCTCAAATGATAAAATTGATGATAAACTTTTAAATCATAGAAGATAGTAGATATCATGCTCTACTTGACTCTTTTAATGGTTTGCTTGTTTCGCTACAGTTAAACTTGATGTTTATTGTATTTTATTAGTTTAACAGTGTTGAAGGCTAACGATAATTTATTCTGCATTATCTTAGTCATAATATTTCTTACTAGGCTAGTTTAGCTCACCCTTTTACTTTCATTTTCCTCTTCAGGAAATGAGAATATAGTTGGGACTAGTCGGGGAACGGAGTGACGGTGCAGATGATAGCATTAGTAGTCCTCACTATTCTATGAAATAGTGTGATAATAAATGTAATGAGGACTTTATTTGAGTTTGGATACTCTCTAGAAGACAATATCCGTGTTGAATCTCCCAGTTTATGTTTTGTCGTATTTTACATGACAGTTGTATTATTAAGTTGTATTTGAATTTTGTACCATGTATTTGGAGACTCAAGATGGGTGATGTATACCTATGTTGGGGGTGTCAAACTCATTCTCTCCATATGTGGATTGTAGACTCCGGAATAATGAACCACATAGCTAGAGATCATAGTGGATACGTGGAATACCACCGAGTTCCGACTAGCAGAAAAGTATACATGGGGAACGATTCCAGTGTGGATGTGCTAGGCATTGACACTTACAAACTGGAAATGCGATGATGCTCAACATTGATCCTTTATGATGTACTTTATGCACCGGATGTCCTACATAATTTATTTTCTATTTTATTAGTACTTCGTTTAGGCTATTCTGTTAGTTTTGATAATAATTTTGTAATAATTTCGCGTGGGATGAATGTTTTTGGACTTTGTTTTATGAATTTGGATACTATTGATTCTAGCAGTAATAGTAGTGATTATTATTCCTTGTTGAAAATGATCATGATGGTTCAATTCAATGGCATGCAGATTAGGCCATATTGGACAAGATAGAATGGCCAAGTTAGCTCAAGCAGGTCTTTTAGACCCACTTGCTAAGGTCAATCTACCCACATGTGAACATTGTTTGGCAGGGAAATCAACTAGAAAACCATTCGTTAAAGCCACTAGGGCAGAAACACCATTGTAACTTATTCACTCAAATATATGTGGCCCTATGAATGTAAAAGAAAGGCGTAGACGTTACTATTTTCTCACAATAATAGATGACTATACGTGTTTTGGGTACACTTTCGTGATCTCTCACAAGTCTGAGGCATTAGATTGCTTTAGACGTTATTTGATTGAGGTTGAGAATCAGTTAGATAAAAGTGTTAAGGCACTTTGAACTGACCGAGGTCGTGAGTATCTGTCCGATTAGTTTAAAGAACTTTGTGAGGAAAAAGGGATAATCAGGAAACTGATAATCCCTAGAACTCCGCAGCAAAATGGTGTGGCGGAGAGGAGGAACCGAACATTATTAGACATGGTTAGGTTTGTGATGACGCAAACAAATTTGCCTATCTCCTATTGGGATAATGCATTGTTGACTGCGACATACATACTTAATCGTGTGCGTTCAAAATCAATCCATTCCACCCCATATGAAATGTGGATCGGCAGAAAGCCCGAATTGGGTGGAATGTAGCCTTGGGGATCGACAGCTTATGTGCATAGCACTTCTCATCAGCATGGGAAGTTAGGCTTGAGGGGTAAGAAATGTATCTTTGTAAGATGTTCTGAACACTCCAAAGGCTATTTATTTGTAGAAGAGCAGCCTGATGGGACTGTATCTGAGATAGATTCATGAGATGTGGATTTCCTTGAGATGGATTTCCCTAATAGAGGTGATGTGAGAAATGAGATGAACCTTTATGAGATGGAGGAAGATTTAGGCGCCCCAACTCGTACAGTAGAAGTCGATATCCTTAGGCTCCTATAGATAGTAGGAGCGACATGCCTTCAAGCAGTTCTCTTCCATCGAATGAAGAGTCTCCTGTTCCTTAAATGCGTAGAACTCAATAAGGTAACATTCCATGTCGTCTCTTTGAGATTGAGGGGAATGCCTTTGTGGCTGATGCGCATGACGATGAGGAACCTCGATCTTATCGAGTTGCTCTATCATCTGCTATGAAAGATAAGTGGATGATTGCAATGGAAGAAGAAATAGAGTCCATGAGGACTAATCAAGTTTGGGACTTGGTTGACCTTCCACCAAGGTGAAAGGCTATTGGGAACAAATGGGTTCTTAAAGTTAAATGCAAGGCGGATGGTTCCATTGAAAGGTACAAAGCCTGTCTTGTAGCCAAGAGCTACACCCAGTAAGAGGTAATTGATTATGAGGAAACCTTATCACCATTTTAGAGGTTTGCCTCAATTCGCCTCATCCTAATAATTGTCGCTCATTCAGATTTGGAGTTATATCAAATGGACGTTAAGATAAATTTTCTCAATGGAGATTTAGCTGAGGAGATATACATGGATTAGGCAGAGGGTTTCGCCATGGAAGGACAAAAGTGTAAAGTATGCAAACTCAAACATTATATCTATGGTTTGAAACAAGCATCTAGACAATGGTATTTGAGATTCCATCGAGCCGTCATTAGTGATGGATTTATGATGATCGAGGAAGACCATTGTGTATATATCAAATGTTCCAAAGATAAATTCCTTATATTATCTATGTATGTCGATGACATCTTTCAAGCTGGGAACGATAAGGAGATGATTATCGCCACCAAAGGGTGGTTGTTATCTAACTTTGAGATGAAGGATATGGGGGAAGCAACTTATGTTCTTGGAGTTAAGATCTACAGAGATCGCTCAAGAAAGCTTCTTGGTTTGTCTTAAGAGACTTACCTTAAGAAGGTTCTTGAGAAATTCTAGATGAACAACTGTAAACCGATAGACACTCCTATCGCTAAAGGAAACACCATTGGACCTGAACAATGCCTTACTTCTCCTGAGGAAATTAAGAAGATGTCCCATTAACCGTATGCCAATGCTATAGGAAAGCTAATGTATGCAGTTGTGTGTATTCGACCTGATATAGCATATACAGTTGGTTATCTCGGTCGGTATCAATCAAACCCTGGGATTGCTCATTAGAAGGCAATCAAGAGGATCTTGTGATATTTGAAGGGTACTTTGGACTACAAGTTGTTCTATGGAAGACCGAACTGCGATTGATTGGTTACTCTGATGCCAGTTGGGGAGGTAACCAGGGGATGCTCAAGTTAACCTCAGGATATGTATTCTTTTTACATGGTGGTGCCATCACTTGGTGTAGAAAGAAACAGACTTGTGTGCTCTTTCTATGACAGAGTCGGAGTTTGTGGCTTGTGACGTCATTTATTCAGAAGCCGTGTAATCCGAGGATATTCTTCGAGGATCTTGGTGTCATCTCTCATGCTTCAGATCCTGTGACTGTTTACTGTGATAGCATAGCGGCACTAGATTACACTAAGGACCCTAAGTATCACGGGAGGACGAAGCACATTGACTTGAGAATGAACTTCATCAGAGATATCATAGCAAATAATGAGGTGATATTGGAGTACATTCCCACTTGACTTATGGTATTTGATCCTTTGACGAAGCCAATTCCTAAAGATGCCTTTTGTAGGCATGTTAGTTCTTTAGGGATTCTTAAGGTTTGATGTACTTTCATATTTATTTGTATATCACTCATTATTTGGCTTGTATTAGAAATATTCATTGTTATTTTGAGATATTTATCATTTATGCGAGATTCATTTGTTTCCACTTATGATTGTGTTCTCTTAGCGCATATGATAAATTTTAAATATTCACACAATTTATTATGCATATTAGATATGCACACACTAAATATATAATAGGTTGATTGGCTCACTCATATGAGCAATCACCCTTGACGCTTCGAAAAGCGAATAAGGTTGAGACAGTTCATTTATTGGCGCTTTGAGTAGCGAGTTGTTGATGATTTAGATATTAATCAATTGATGCTTAGTAGCGAGCAAAATGAACATGATGTCGCCTTAACATGAGCTAAGATGAGGTTAATTTGGATTAACCGAATATAGTATGCCCCAAATTCTATATTAACCTGTACTGATAGCCGGATACAAAATTTCAGGTTTGGCGCTTAGAAAGTGAGCAATCTAAAAATTTGAGTTAGACACTTATGAAGCGACTGAACTAAGATTCGTACGGCATGACCATAGGACATATGCTCATGTAGATGAGATTGTCTGTCGTGATATGATAACTGGACGCGAAATTTCAATTTTGGCGCTTGGTAAGCGAGCAATTTGAAATGTTATAAGGTCCGTACAACAAGGCTATTGAATAGCATGTTATGAGCAAGTTACATGTGCTTAGCGACCATGTAAAGAAGGTAAGGGAATGAATTCCTATTTCCTCATTGTGTGAGATCTGTAGGATAAGTTTTGTTCCTACATCAAGTGCTCTTTGTGATCTTTGACTATACTGCAAAGACATGGGTTAATGTTGCTACTTTGGTTTCGATTCCTAAGGTCAGGATTGATGAGATTATAAGGATCGATTCTGGGAAAGCAGTTGATTCATTTTTTTATTAGTATTAGGGAAAAGGGAAGATAATTTTGTTTCACCTCGTTCTGCACTTATTGTCGACAACTACAGCGTTTTGATAGCGATATAGTAATAAGTGAGATACGAAATGGACTTGGGCCCAAAGGTGGTTAAGTGAGACTCTCTGAGGGATTAGAGATACTTAACCTAGTGAAAATTCAAATGTGTCTGGGGTACTTTAAGTTTATGGGTAGTAGCTTCTACGCAAACTAATTGAGTTTGGCGTGAGCGCTCCTATTTTTTTTCTTTAAAATGGTAGATGTCTCTATGTTGGCCCTAACAAGTATTGCAGGTGAACTCAACGGTTGCATGATTCGGCAGTTAGAGGTTTACATGTTTTGGTTTGAGCTAGTTTTGGCAGATATGAGGATTACATCATCCCCGCTATGGGTGAGTGGGAGATGTTGGATATTGGGTATCCAAATGGGTCACCCATGGAGGGTCTGACTCAGTAGGTTTACTTAACTGACTTCCCACTTGACTTAACGTGGAGAGAATGTGGGAAAGTGGTTCAACCACTTCCGTATTAAATACCCATCCGTCCTCTATCAATTAATTAACATTCGATTCATTCGTTTGGCCTGTAGACATAGCGCTTCCAATACAGAGACCAAAACAATGTCTACGAACTATGATATAGCGTTCCATTCTCGATCGTAATTCGGAGACGTCCGCTGGGTTTCAATAATAGCAGGAGGATTTATGCATCAAAGAATTAATTACGCTTCAAGAGGTATGCCTTTGATCCTCCTATTATGTGTAAATATGAATAACAAGTGTATTTAAAATCCCCACAGAAACCTACAACAATAATGGAGCCGACAATGCTTCATAAGTTCTCCCTTATACTATGTTTGGTTCCATTCCTTGGTAGGTATAGAATTAAATGACTTGAGGATTGAGATGGTTTAAGGAATGGAATGGAATGCCTATGGGAATGGAATGATCATTCTCATTTTCATGTTTGGTTTGTCTATTCATTCCGTCATGAATAAAATCACCATTCTATTTTTAATTGTTCAGTTTATATGAATTACATTATGAATAGAATGTGAAATGATCTTTTTTGTTTTTTATATACTACAAACTTATAAAATGAAAGAAAATATTTTTTACTAGAAAAAGAATTTTTTTTATATTTTTATGCATTTAAAATTCAAATAAACACCTTCATGAAAAAAAACCTTAAAGCCAACACAAATCATATATAGAAATAAACAAAAAGTAATATAGCATGCACTAACAAACAATTACTCAAGCTAAAGTATATATATAATTTTGAACCAAACACCACACTTTTGAGACAATGGTTTTTGAAGTATTCATGTAATAATAGATTCTATATAATACCATGACATGATATGTCCTATGAGAGGAAAACAATTATTATCATTCATATAATAGGACTAAAAGTTTAAATTCACTACATTTTCAAATGTCTCCACGAAGTAAAGCTTGCTCAAAATCATCCTTTTCCTCACTTGGTGCAACAAAGAACAATATCATGAGATTCTCATTATCAGCCATCTTCTTCGTAGCTTGATACCTTTGCACTTTGAAAATTTCAGAAAGATTGGAAAGCTCCTCATTGAGTTTCTTTTTTTGCTCCATCAAATTTTACTCACAAATTGCTTGACTAAACATTTTGGCAGTTTTATGAAGTTGAGTAGCTATCATCCTTGAAGCACTATAAACAGCCTCTGCAACTGGATCCATACTTCTATTTCTTTTCTGTCAAGATTTCTTGCTTGTAGACTCATTAGAATTAGTGCCATGTATCATGGACGAGCTATCAAAATTAAGATCCTGAAGCCCATCTTCAGCACCTTGAAGAATAACATCTTCTTTATCAAGATTTTTACATGTCTAAGTTCTAATAAAATAAACATTACTCTAATAATTCTAGCAACATGATAGTGTCTGGTCTGGCAAGCACAATACATCACAAAGATACTGAGAACTCAGCGCATTCTCAGCCACTCATCCAATTAGCAAGAAGAACTCTGTAATTGGGCAGTACTCAAATGGGTTTAGACTCATTTCCACCATTAAAGTTGCAGAGCAAAGCTCTGTTGTAGTAGGAGATGATGATGAGATGAAACAAGAACCACCATATTATAATAAGACAATTGTCCAAGTCAAAGCAGAGCTTTATAATGCATTACAAGGTACATAGTATTTTGAGCTCCCCAGTTTTTCACTTGCAAGCTAACAAGAAATCTGAGCATGGAAAAACAATTATTTTTTGCAGGAATACTGAGCAATAAGGCTGGAAAAAAACCAAGTGTATGATGATCGAATTACAAACATTATGCCTTAACAACTTTAACATGCAAAAGAATATGCTAAATAAATGATATAATTAAATATATGTAGTATATTTATAAAATATATAGTTACATCCAAAATAATATTTCTATTAGTTACAGATAGATCATCTAGGTTAAATCTTGCAATGCTTACTGTTAGGATAAAATTCTTTGCATTAACTTATGGTATTCTGTGTCTGCAGTTACAGTGAGTGAAGTAGAGGCCTTGTACGAGCTATTTAAGTAGTTTACTCTACTTTTTCACATTCGTTTTCATGCTCTCATTCTAAATACTGATTACTTAATGTCTTTAAAACAGACATTTAGGGCCGTTCTTGAGATTTTGGTATTCCTGGGCGAAAATTGAAAACGAGACCGTCCTCGAAATATTGCCTTCACAAAAAAATGTAAAAATAAATAAATAAAAAGTACAAGTTGTATAAAAAAAGAGCCTTTCTGGAGCTTAAAATATAATAGTTCGAATAAAACAAAATATATGAGAACTTCGACTACAACAAAATATATGTAAAGTTCGACTACAACAAAATATATGAGAATACATTCATTGAAAGATGTTAGTTTTATGTTTAACTTAGTGGTTAGTTATCGCCACGTCAGTAATGTCCTTTTATTTTGGTATTTGTTAGATTTTTGATATAGTCTTACTACTAAGATATAACAGTTGTAAAATGTGGCCAATGTTTATGCTTATTTCAGTTTCCTTTGGAAGGCTATTTAATAGCCAAGTCTGTTATTCAATGAAGTATTGTATGTGTGTGATTTCCTCCATCTCCTCTATTTTCAGTCTATAGTTTTCTAACAATTGGTATCAGAGCATCATAACAGGGGCCTGATTAAATAGAAGCAGCAGTCTTCTACGAGTGATCTCCAAATGGCGACAGAGAGTTAGTTTGTATAGGCAGCCATTCCAAAGTTTGATGGGTATTATGATCATTGGGCGATGCTCATTGAGAACTTCTTGCGATCAAAGGAGTATTGGGGGCTGGTAGAAAGTGGAGTTCCTGCAGCAGCAAAAGATGTTGTTCTCACTAATGCACATAAGTAACATATTAAAGACCAGCAGTTGAAAGATTTAAAAGAAAAGAACTACCTATTTTAGGCATTAGATCGTTCTATCCTAGAGATAATCCTTAACAAAAAGACTTCGAAGGATATCTGGGACTCTTTGAAGTAGAAATATCAAGGTACATCACGAGTAAAATGTGGAAATCAGCAAGCTCTTCGAAAGGAGCTCGAAGTTCTTCATATGAAGACAGGAGAAATTATGATTGAGTTTTTTTCTCGCACTCTTACCATCGCCAACAAGATGAAAGAAAATGGTGAGGATAGGAGTAGTACTGCTATTGTTGAGAAAATTTTCAGGTCCATGACTCCTAAGTTTAATTATGTTGTGTGCTCCATTGAAGAATCTAAAGATATTGATACTTTTAACCATTGATGAGTTGCAAAGTAGCCTAATTGTGCATGAACAATACATGAGTTCCCATGTTGAGTAAGAACATGCCTTGAAGATTACTCATGGTGATCACGCAGTAGAAAGAGGTCGTGGTCGTCGCAACTATAGAAGAAGAAGAGGTCAAATTAGGAGGTTTATTGATAAGGCTATAGTGGAATGCTATAGTTGTCACAAGCTAGGACATTTTGCATGGGAATGTCCAAGTAAAGAAATAGAGGCAAATTATGCAGAGAATCAAGAAGAGATGCTGTTAATGACATACGTGGATCTGAACAAGGCTAATAGAGAAGATATATGGTTTTTAGACTTTAGATGCAACAATCACATGTATGGAAATAAGGAATATTTCTTAGATCTTGATGGAAATTTTCGAGATTCTGAGAAGCTTGGCAACAACATAAGTATAGCTTTTCTATGAAAATGAAATGTTAGGCTGCAAATGAATGGCATAACTCAAATCATTACAAGTGTGTTCTATGTACCCGAGCTAAAGAATAATCTACTAAGTATTAGACAGTTGCAGGAAAAAGGTCTTACTATTTTATTTCAGCATGACAAGTGTAAGGTGTTCCATTCACATAAAGGTTTGATTATGGATTCGAAAATATCCTCAAATCGAATGTTTGTCTTGCAAGCTTTATCTCAGCCTAAAGTATCATCTTGTTTCAACACAATCACAAAAGATAGTAAGCAGCTTTGGCATTGTCGGTATGTACATTTGAGTTTTAAAGGTTTAAAGACTTTAACAAAGCAAATGGTAAATGTATTACCACAACTTCAACCTCCCTCCAAGTTATGCAAGGATTCCTTAGTAGGGAAACAACACACGGATTCATTTCCAAAAAGCAGTACCTGGCGAGCTGCAGAGATTATTCAGTTGGTGCATGCAGACATTTGTGGACCCATTACACCCATCTCTAACATCAACAAAAGGTACATACTTACTTTCACTTATGATTTTTGCAGAAAAACATGGGTTTAGTTTTTGGTAGAAAAAAATCAGAAGCCTTTATTGTTTTAAAGAATTTTAAGATTCGTGTTGAGAAGGAAACTAGTTCTTTTCTGAAAAGCCTGCGAACTGATCGAGTAGGTGAGTTTACATCCCATGAATTTGTAATTTTTTGTGATGTAAATGGCATACAATGACAGTTAATGGCAGCATATACACCACAACAGAATGGTGTTGTCGAATGCAAGAATAGAACTATCATGAATATGGTTTGAAGAATGTTGGCAGCAAAGAAAATTACCAAGACTCTTTGGCCTGAAGCAGTAAATTGGACGGTGCATGTTCTGAATAGAAACTATAGAAATGGAAAGGATTGAAGCTATGGAGGTGGAGAGAGCAGAAGAGCAAAGAAGAGAAATGGAGATGATTGATGTGGTGGAAATTTCAAATGAAGACCGGGAAGAAGAAGAGGATGACGAAGTTGAAATTATAGCAGTAGGTTAGGATGGATATAGGAGAGCTAACTACAATCAATTGTTCTCCTATTTACCTATGATGCCCTTTCATAGAGCCCAAATCCTCAACTCCTGGGATCCCATGTTCTGGAACTTCAAAGCTTATCCAACAATCTCCGTGCTAGCTCATGGATTCCCAGGCAACCTCACTTTTACCCAAAAGCTGATCGCTAACGGTCCCTCTTCAGAAAATGGGCGTGAGGTACAATCTATTCCCATTTCATTCAGGGTTAGTCACTGTCCACCATCAACCTTCAACCAATTCTACAAATTGTCAAGATGGTTGGAAGTGATACTTCATCAACTAAATCAATTTCCAGTTACAGAATCCCAACATTCTGTAACTGATGAACCAAATATGCCTAATTTTGTATTGATCCAGTCTCCTATCATCTCTCATTCTACGAATGTTGATCATACTCCAATCGTAGAGTCAAATCCTCCTGAAACTCAACCTCACACACCTGTCCCTCCTTCAGACATTCCCTCATCATCCACCAATATTTATTTCGATCTTGATCTTGCTCTCTACAATCTGCAAGATCAATATACTAGAGCCTCTCCTCCAAATACTCAGCAACTCCTTGAGCTTATCTCAGATCTTTCTACCAAAACGGAGTTGTCTAATGCTTCCCAGAAGGTGACCAAGGATATTCAAGAAGATCTTGAAGTTCACTCAGACCTTGTTCATATGAGGCTGACTCATTTGATTGATCTCATGACACCCTCCCAATAATCTCGAAAATTGAACTTACAAAGAAGCTTAGGGAGATCATCAAAGAAATGATCCAGAGTATCAATGAAAGGGATCAAATTCATTTTTAGGCTGCCAAGAAGCATAAAGAAGCAGTTCTCTTTCTGCAGAAGACTCAGGAATCCCAAAATACTCTTATGATGGAAAGTCTCACAAGTCTACGAACCTCAATGAAAGAATTCCAAGCATTTTCCATGGGTCAAATGCAACAAACAGAAACTGTCTTGGCCATTCTACAAAAGAGGGAATCTCGAACTGATTCTCTGGTACAAGAAAATTGAGAAGACATTGCTCAATCCAGGAATCAGCTCCACGAGCTCATCCAAGGCATGCATCGACTGTCTGAAGACATTCGAACCCTTGATGCTAACATAAAGGGGGAGAATAAAGGGGAGGGAAAGAAAGGCAAGGGCAGAGGAAAACTCATTGCTCAATCTTCAAGGATCCCTCACTCAAGACATCCTCGCCATTAGACTCCACGATCCGCAACAGCGCCAACCGATTCTAATGGCGCAACCACTAAGGAGTTGAGGGCCATCTCCTAGCTCACAAGGAGTAACCACTACTGGCCTAAATATGCCAGCTGGATATCCTTCATTCATGAACAGACACAATCATGGAGAACGACTAAGTTAAAGCGAGATGGAAGACATTGCATGGAGAGACGAAGTCAGCAGGAGAAAGAGAGCTGCAGAGTATGCCAATCCTCCAAGGAATAAAAGGCAGAAGAAATAGAGATAAGTTGTAACTCATTTCTTATTGATGTAACTAAGCTTTATTTTAATATCTGTCATTACAAACATCAATATAGTCATGCTTATTCTCTAGAGATTTCACCTACTCAATGAAACACTAAGTCATATTTACTTTCTAGCAAATACATCTAGAAATTGATGATCATGATACAAATCTCCTTGGTTATGTCAACATCAAATAGGGGGAAATTGTTGGGAAATTGCATAATTAAATTTGATGTTGAAAGTAAATATTCATGTTTATATGTAAGGTCCTTCAAGGAATACATGTACAAGGACTTAGTGATAGATCAAACTTGTTAGGTTGATCTGAGCTTAAATGTTTATCATTCTGTAAATGAATGTATAGAAGAAAAGATCAAAGTTGTTAGGTTGATCTATGTCTTGAGATGTAATAGATAAGCTTCAACAGAATCGTAGTCTATCGAGCTGATCAAAAGATTGCAGAAGCCAAGGCATAATCGTAGAGCATCAAGAATCGTAGTCTGTCTGCTTTGAAGGGCCTCTCCCGAAATCGTAGAGTGGTCCAAACGGTTGTCGAGTCAAACTCAGGGATCGTAGAGTGCTATGGGAATCGTAGAGTCTGCAAGTCAAGTAAGCTAAGATCGTAGTGTACCAGTACTTAAGAGAAATTGTAGTGTTCTCATCTACGAGTGCCGGATCAAGCCCTAATGTTGCAAGACACCATGATCATAGTGTATCATCTGTATGCATTAGAAGCATCGAGCCTTGTCCATTTATTTAAGAATAAAAGTCAACAAATGTGGAATGGATTATAGACGTTGAGACTATCGGGAATCCCAATGACACAACACTCATCCTTAGTATATAACAAAGAGACGTATTAAAGAAGCTAAGGAAAGTACTACATGTCAGCCAAAAACACCTTTTCAAGTGTTAGGTGAGATAACAGTCTGCTGTGTCAGTGGGCCAATCAGCGAAACAGAAGATTTGCAGAAAGTCTCCATCAATGCTCAGAGATGTCAAATACAATTAATGCTCCAACGGATGCCTTCAAATAGATACATTTTAAAGGCACCTTATATGCAACACAAAAGCAGATGCAAGAACCAAGCAAGTACACAACAAAACGCTGAAGAACACTCAACGCTCAACTCTACGATCTGAAAAAAAAAAAGCTTGCTCAGCTACTCAGTTCTTTCGAACACAAGCTTAACGACAACTGACTAGCACCATTCAAGAACTCAACTATTATCAAGTGAAGTAAGAAGTTCCAAGTTAGTTGGACTTGAAGAGTTCTGAGTGAACTAAGAAGTGCCAAGTTAGTTAGACTTGAAGAGTTCTGAGTGAACTAAGAAGTGCAAAGTCAGTTGGACTTGAAGAGTTCCAAAGTGAACTAAGAAGTTCCAAGACTACTGGTCTTGAAGGAATCTGTGAGATTCAAATATTATAAAGATATCTTTAGTGGATTTCCTACTTAAGGAGTAGAAGAGTGGACTAAGAGCCTTAAGTGCTCTGAACCACTTAAAAACACTATGTCCCTTATATTCTTGCCATAACTGCTTATCTCTTATTAACCTGTTTTATCTTAAAGGGAAAACAAACAAATTTCAAATTCCGCTGTGATTAAATCATTATCAAAACTGACAAGTATTTTGTAAAAGAAATTTTAAAATATCTATTCAACCCCCTACTAGATAACTATTGTGCGTACTGGGAACTAACAATCATGTTTTAAATAAATCCAATAATAATATTAGAATAATTAATAGGGAACCAATGCATAAACCACTTTATTATTCATCATTTGTTACTTGCAAAAAAATGTGGTTTTAAAGGTCATTTTGATTCTAATTGTAATAAAATTAGAAAAAAACAAATTTGGGTAAAGATATGTGATTTATATGTTACTAGCCCAAAAGGACCCAAAAAGATTTGGGTATCAAAAAAGGTAGAGACTATTTATTTGTCTTGAAGATGTTTCAATGTCAAAAGGAGACGGAGAGTACTTTACTTTGAGAGAGTAAGCTGCCAATAAATTATTTGGGAGAATTTGTAAATACATCATTTATTCTCAAGTTTTTATTGTGATAAAGGCTCCATATTTTATACTCATGATAATCTTGATAAATTTAATGAGGAATTAGTGCACATGTTATTTTTGATGATCTTAACTATAATCCATCAAAAGAAGAGAATGTAGTTTATGTAGAAAAACCTAATCTGGAAATTTGAAATCAATTAGTTGTAGCTAGATGCTGCTTCAAAAGTCAGAATAGACATTCTTGAGCACGAACCAGATGAACAAATGACTGAAGTTAGGCTTCCATGAACAACCAGAATAGTGAAAATTCATCTTCCTAACTTGAGCATTAAAGATTTTAACAATGGGATGGCCACAAGAAGAGCTTTCGAAGAGGCTTGGTTATGAAAATACAAAATTCAAAGCTACACTAAGGAGATCAATTATCAAGCTTTCTACAGGTAAAATGTTGATATATATATATATATATATATATATATATGTAACAAAACACAAAGGTATGATCATTTTGGTTACTTGTTATATATGCTATTGTTATAAGTGTGCACCCATTTCTTTATTATTGCGCTTATTTTTTAATGACGTTAAAGGGGGAGAGATATCTAAATAACTAAATTGATATAAATTATTATTTTTTTATGACAAAGGTGGGGAGATATATCTAAATTGATATGCATATGCTATAATTCATGAAGAGCTAAATAAATCA
This sequence comes from Panax quinquefolius, assembly GCA_020205615.1. NCBI lineage: Eukaryota > Viridiplantae > Streptophyta > Magnoliopsida > Apiales > Araliaceae > Panax > Panax quinquefolius. Next base: position 34,518,575 of record CM035160.1, read on the forward strand.
ATTAACTTGTGCTTAATGATTAAATGCATGGTTTTAGGTGGAAACATATATTTAAGGGAGTTATATATTGTAGGTAGTCGTCATCAAAAAGTAGGAGAAAGTTGATTTATATATTTTTGGTTTAAATGATGTCAAGTTGCTTTGTAGAGTAATATTTTGCGTTCATCAAAAAGGTAGAAAATGTTGATTTATGAGTTTTTATATATTTTAATGATGACAACATATATTTTGTATGGAGATGTGACGCCCCCAAAATAGGTATACATCACCCATTCTGAGTCGTCAAATACATGGTATAAAATTCAAATACAACTTAATTATACAACTGTCATGTAAAATACGATAAAACATAAGCTGGAAGTTTTAATACAAATATTGTCTTCTAGACAGTATTCAAACTCAAATGGAGTCCTCAATACATTTATTATCACACTATTTAACTGAATAGTGAGGACTACTAATGCAAACATCTGGAGCGTCACTCCTTTCCCCGACTAGTCCCAGCTATATTCTCATTTCCTAAAGAGAACAATGAAAACAAAGGGTGAGCTCAACTAGCCAGTAAGAAATATTATTACTAAGATAATGCAAAATAAATTATCGTTAGCTTTCAACAGTGTTAAACTGATAAAATATAATAAACATCAAGTTTAAGCTGCGGTAGCTTTGAACAAGCAATCCATTAGAAGAGTCAAGTAGAGCATGATATCTACCATCTTCTATGATTTAAAAAGTTTATCATCAATTTTATCGTTGAGACTCATCTTAATAAATAAACCACATCATCGAATTATCCACACTCACGGGCGAGGATATTCATGTAATCATTAATGGTCATGATTATACGAATAATCCTGGTTATAATCATACCAACAATACATCCATCAATGCATTACTGGCCAATGAGGACTTTTACCATATCATTTGTAACATTACGGGTCATGATTATACCGAATGATCCCTGGTCATAATCATACCAATCAATAGTACATCTATGCACGTAAGCCATATATAACTTTTATCATAATATAAACATGAGGATGATGACAATGATATAAGAATTCAATTAAAAGCAAGCAAAGGATAAATATTTAAAGATTTATAATTTATTTTATCAAAATTCAATATTGTCCAAATTTAAAATCTTTGTTTTGTTTAAAATTCAAAGAATGATATATGTATCAAAATGATTTGATGAAAAGATATCAATTTTTTGTTATGAATAGTATTAATTGAATAGTACCCGTGAATAGTGTAGGGTTTGTAATAAATCATATCAAATTGCAAAATAATGCGAAAGCTGTAAAAATCGAGTTTTAAAATTTTACAAACCTCCGGATCACCCTTTTCGCAATTATTAATTAAGCGAAAAGATAAAGAATAAATGGGTACCCTTGAAGATCGAGCTTCCTACAAGTTCACCTCAAATCCTTTAGCGTTCAATCTTGAATCCACCGGGTTTGGTTCCTTCCTTTGATCGGCGTTGCCACCCAAATGTTTGGCCTCAGAGGGATCCTCGAGGAGGTGAAGAAGAAGAAAGAAAATTCAAGAAGAGGGTATTGGCTCAAACCCTAGTTTTCTATCTCTATATAGAAAAAGGCGTACTCTCAACAAATTGGAATTATGTCGTATGTTAAAAAAGTCAACACACCCCCCACCACCCATAATAAGACTCCTCTTATTAATAGATGTGGGCAACCCACCTTAACAATTAAGGAATTGGGTTTTATTTAATTAATTAAATTCTTTTAATTAATTAAGCTCCCTAATCTTATTAGGGATAATTAATTAAACTCCTTTAACTAATTTTCCTTCCTAATCGATTAGGAATAAATGAAAGTACTTATATTAAATTAATTCCTAAACTCTTTTAGAAATTAAAATAATAATAATTGTAATAAATTAATAAGACTCCTCTTATTAATTTATATTTAATATTTCTAAAATATTAAATAATAAATATTAAGCTATTTAATTTATTCTATCACCATAGATTAAATTAAATATACATAACTATATTATTACGATTATGCCATTAACTTCTTAAATAATTATTCTTCCTTTTATGGTGTGACCCTTTAGGTTCTCCATATTAAAGGTTGTGAATAAATCAATTAGAACAATTCTAATCTTATTTAAATAAATAAATTAAACAATTAATTTATTTAAATAAATAATATTTATTCTCTGATAGGGATAAGCCTCCTGCGATCGGCGACTTTCCGGATAATATAGATTTCAACATTAATCATAAAAGAACCTTTGAGTAAATAATTTGAAATACAATTCAATCCTTCCACCATCTGATGTCCCAATTAAATATAAGACATGGAATTTTTCATCGAGTCTTATTTTATTTAATTATATGTATTTCGATCCTTAAATGCCTGACTCAAATAATGCAAATTAGAAACTCCTTTCTAATTTCATTACGCCTTAACCGAGGACTCTTTGGGTTGTCATTTATCGAATCACATAGGACATTTCTCTTCTTTTATTAGAAGTGGTAGATTCTTTATTGATCATACATTATCTCCATATACTGACTTATTATACCCAAGCATACCCTTTGATATACCCTAAGGGTCTTAAGGAATAAGTCAAAGTATAACTCATCATACACAAGAATCTATGATGATCTCAAGTCAAGGATTACTTGTACTACTATCACTACTGAGAATTCTATTATTGATGAGCAAATAAAACTCCATTAGGTATTCCTTAGCGAGCCACGTTCGGTGAACTTATTCTCTAATAAGCACCTACATACTTGCTTTAGTGTCTCCACACAAATGATCATGAGATCAATCATCCTCATCCGATGAGCAAGCAGCGTATGTACCGATCTATCCGGATTCACTAATCCCCGATTTAGTAATCAATGATTGGGAACTATTTTAGTTTTAAGCTTTCTAAGAATTTAGATCTCATTAGAATGATCATCATCATTATTCTAAAAGCATTGCTTAAAACTATGGGTTTATCACATATTATAAAAGCGACATCATGTAGATAATTTAAAAGCCTTTAATAAATTAATACTTTTTATTAATAAATGAATAAGATTGTTACAAAGTATATGCTTTATCATCAAACATGATTGGCTTGTGTGCATATTACTTTCAATCTCCCACTTGCACTAAAACCCGATCGCCGTTGTATCTTATACTCTTCTTCTCTAAGTGGCGATTATCCTGCTTTGTTGGATAAGCTTTAGTTAATGGATATGTAATGTTGTTCATGAGAGTCCACTATCTCTATAGTGATTTCCCATCTTTCGATGATTCTAATAATCAAATGAAAGTGCCACTGACACATGTTTAGATCCAAGATGAGACTTAGGAACTATTCTAGTTACGTAATGAACTTTTATCCAAACAATCAACTTGTAGCTTCATTTATAGCTATATACTTTGTCTTTATCACTAAACCGGCAACTCTTTCTTTGTTTGGAACCTTTCGATTCAACGCACCCTTGATTCGAGGTAACACTTTACCTTAAAGTGGATTTTACGTCGTCTTGAGTGCATGCGAAAAACTTGAGTGCATTAAGCCCTCTAGTTTTAATTAAGACCCACCATGAATATGATCACATCCTTAGTGTCGGTTAAGCACTTTAAGATGTTTTCAGCGACTCATAGTGAACTTCTCCATAATATGATCGACATCGGTCTCGTATATTTCATTGCATACATGATTTGTCATTCATGCGACCTCTCTTTTCGAGAGTCGTGGGGACTATTAAGAGATACACTCCATAGCTCATCGACATGAGACATCTCTTGGAGTTTGCCATGCTAAGCGACTTTAGCATCAAATGAATATCGTTCCTTGGGTTAAGTCGAGCATCCTCTTAAATCTATCTATATAGATTTATATCCCCGATTAAGATACTCTTCCAAATCATTCATGGAGGAATGTTTGAACAACTTTATCTTTTCTTGATTGTAGCATTGGTATGTCATTCCTTATCCGTAGTAGTATATCAACATATAATATTAGGAATGTCACGGCGCTCCTTTGACCCTTTTGTACACACTAGAAGTCTTACCTCATCGAATGTAACTCTGGATCATCATCTTCTATGATGTGTACCTCATCATCATCATCCATGATGAATCCATACCTCTAGGTATCTTTGATATTATCATTCAGATTTACGATTGATGTATTTGTGATGCAATGATAGAAGGTCTATCTATAGGTTCCTCTTATTTGACTTATAGTGTTTTGTGGTTCTTGAACTTTTCAAGATCTATTATCCTCCCACTAGCCCCTTTTAATGATAAATACCTTTATCTTAGAAGGCAGCGTGTTTCGTAACAAACACCTTTTGCTAAGTAGGATTATAGAACATATACCCTAAACTTAATTTAGGATGTCCCACAAATCGACACTTATAAAATCTTGTCCTAAGCTTATCCTTTGAAACCTTTTCACATAAGTTGGACAACCCTTTATCTTAACATACTTAAGATTAGGAATCCTCCACATCCATAACTTTTATGGAGTCTTGGTAGGATTTTTTGAGGTTACCATTTTTTCGTAGAATGTCTGACCATTTCTAGGACATTATCCCTGAAGGATCTTTGGAATGTCGGTAAAATCATTATGGACCGTAGTACCATGTTCAAATAGGTACTGATTTTTCCTTCAGATACATCAATCAATTATTGCGTATCGGGATGTGTCCATTATGAGAAAACTATTTGAGATGATCTAGAAACTTATTGCACAAGTATTTATTCCTTGATCTAATCAAAGAATCTTAATACTTTGCCAATTTGTTTCACTTACGAATTCTTTGAACCTTTGAATAATTCACACTTGTATTCAACAAATACACACATTGACTCTTTGAATGATCATCTCCTTTTCTTATACTAGTTTGTTGATTTACAAAATAATTTTCACGTAAGTCAGTATACAAAATCCATTAAGTAATCTTTCGGTTCTATACGAAACATTATTATTATAAATAGAACAACAATTGTTCTTAATTATAATACCAAAATTTTATTGTCCAACAATAAAAATGGAAATAATATTTCTAACAAGAATTGGAATCTGATAACAACTTATTGACTTAATAGATTTGCTCAGTAGGCGATCTTGCTAAACTATAAGTTTCTATAGCTAATCGTGCAACCTTTGCTTCATTTTTCCACACATGGGATTACTTATATTTGTTTAGCTTTCTACTTCTTCTTGGTCCCTTCATAAATCTATATTTATGATAACCAAAGTCGGTATCAATACCAAAGTAGAACCTTGACTTAAAGAAAAATTATTTTAAATCATGAACAAAATTGTATTTATATAGAAACTTCACTAAGCTTCTTTGGTTAGGCTCTGCAAGATGCTTCTCATGATTTCTTTCCGGTGTCGGGCTTATTGCGGTGGAAGCAAACTCCTTTTCTTTATCCGTATCGAGTTTTGTTCTTATTATCCTTTGTTTATGCCTTTCTATTTACCTTCTTTGAATCGTTCTTCTTTTCGGAAGATCCTTTGGCCCCTACCGGTAAGACTTGATCTTTCTTGGTTGGAAAGTGACTCTCGACATTTTTCAACATGTTAAGCAAATCGGTGAGGTGATATCTAGCTTGTTCATATGAAAAATTCACAACAATTGTGAAAGAGTAGGGAGTGAGTGCAAGATCAAATCTTGGCTCAACTCTCCATCCATGACAAAATCCGTTGTCTAATTGATCAATCAAATTGATTATGTTAAGAACTTTTTATGCATCTTTATAGTGCCATTGGCCATTCTAGATCGGAAGAGCTCCTTAGATATCGATATCTATCGGTCCTACTTTCCTCACCATCAACTACTTGATGTGGGGAATATAGTAGGAGCATCCATAGTTTCATCTTGTATTTGAAGCTCGTTACTCGTGGATGCGAGCATGATGCATTAATAATTGTGCATCATCTTGCCACTTTCTAAAAGTAGCAATCTCTTCCTCGAGGCATTATGCGCAACCATTGCGAGGATAGGCGTATTAAGGACATAAGATAGCTTTTTGACTATATGAGAACTATTCTCAAATTCCTTAACCAATCAGTTTAATTGATTGCGGTTAATTTAGCATCTAATATGCTTTGCGATGATAGTAATTTAGACATTGTAAAATTCTATAAATGAATTTGTAATTAACAACATTTTAACATACATTCTTTTATTAATTACCAAAATAATTTAGGTCTTGTTTTAAATTGGTATCTCACTATTTTCTTCAAACTATATTACCCTCACTTATATAGTTGGCAAAATCTAATTAAAGATTTGCTAGTGAGAATAAGGATCCCATTTCAAATGTATATAGCCTTGTGGTGACACAACAAACTATATATAAATAAATAGGTGAACAACTTTTGTCGATTACATCAACTATCTGACTCCTTGTATTTTGCCTCTTAGATTATTTTGATCAGTGGTGGCACATCCAAGAATCAAAATTATCCAAGTTAAGTCAACCTAGCACTCCATATATATTCAAAAAGAAAAATATCATCCTTGTGGTGACACAACAAAACAATATTGTTCAATTTTCTTTATAAGCATCAAATGTGATAAATTAACATCTTAAATACTTAATACTTGCCTTGTGGTGACACAACAAACTCATATTAAATATTTAATACTCTATTAATTTTATCATGCTAGAAATGACGTTCGATATTCCAAATATCTTTGAGCGCTTAGGACTTAATATAAAAATTGAGGGGTTTGTTATTAATTTGTCTCATCTTGTTTAAGCGTAGCATGCATGCATATATATATATAAAATCGCGTCGTATTAATAAACATGCGAAGCATGTTTGCATAATATATAATATATATAGTATAAGCATGCACATATAAATACTATATTCTACGGATTGATTATGGACTTTTATTCTAGTTTGGTTCACTAGAGCCACCAAGTGAACCAAAAATTGAAACCCCAAGGGTGCGAGAAATAATATTTAAATATAACTATTACATTTTAAACCGGGCTCCATTACAAAGCGGGTCTTCAAGCGCTCCTTGCTCCTTTGATCTCTAATTCTTCAAAATTAATTCTAAATATTCCTATTACAAAACTATTTTAAAATAAATAGAAACCTTGATCGTGATCGAGGGAAATACATAGGAGGAGATAGAATTTACATTAAGAAAAATTAGAGAAGGCAGTCTGTGAGACCCATTTAATAAAACCCATACATTCATGCATCCAACTAAAATAAAATCAATCACATTGGTCGATAGTCCATAATCAATCCCATTTATTATCATACACATCATCATATGCATCGATAAATAACATTCATCTATGAATAATAAACATTTAATATATATATTGATATCATTTAATGGGCAAATTTAGTTAGTATAAAATCTATTTTGAATCAAAATAAACTCCTTTATTTTAATCCAAATTTAAATCAAAATAAAACTATTTTATTTTAATTTATCCAATTTTGAATAAAATAAACTATTTTATTTTAATCAAAAATTTTAATCAAAATAAACTCCTTTATTTTAATTAATTATGGGATCGATTCCATGTATAAAAAAAATCTTTAATTAAAATAAACTCTTTTATTTTAATTAATTATGGAATCAATTCCATGTAAAAAAAAATCTTTTATTAAAGGAAACACGGATATTCTTTCTATTCACAAATAAACTCCTTTATTTTGAATAATATGAAATCTTATTCCATATTTAAATAAACTCCTTTATTTAAGGAAATTAGGATTCTCTTTCTATTCACAAATAAACTCTTTTATTTTGAATAATATGAAATCTTATTTCATATCTAAATAAACTCCTTTATTTAAGGAAAGATGGATTTACTTCCCTATTCATAAATAAACTCCTTTATTTTAGGAAAAATGAAATCAATTTCAACTCCAATTAGTTAGCATGGAATCAATTCCAACTCTAATTAGTTAGCATGAAATCTAATTTTAAAATTAAAATAAACCTTTTATTTTAAGATTAAAATAAACCTTTTATTTTAAAATTAAAATAAATATTTTATTTTAATTATAAAAAATTATATATATATATATATATATATATATATTAATAATAATAATACTAATTAGCATAATAAAATCAATACTATTATATGATTCTATGAATTAATGTATATAATAAAATATATACTTTATATAATAATTGCATTACTTTTTTTTTTTTTTCGTGGATAGAGCTTATAAACCAGGTGCATTTTTGATATCTTTTTACTAGTTTTTCGAGCAAACATTATAAATTTTTAGAATAAAGTGTCCAAAGATAGGAAAATTAGTCTCAATGAACATCCATATGTTTGGTCCAATTGTCACATATGCTCCACGTCATTTGATATGATTAGTCCACTTTTTTTGGCAATAACATAGAGGTGAGGAAGTGCATTTATGATATATCATGTGTGCGTGATTCCTTTTTTTTTTTTTTTTTTTTTTTTTATACAATTAAATTATGCCCAATTAAATTGTTCTAAACACATATCAATATACAAATTAAATTAAAAAAATTAATAATTTGCATAAAAAGGTTTGGCTCGATGCCCTTTATTAGGGTTTTAATAATATTCATATTGCAATCAAATTGCAAAATAATGCGAGCGTGTAAAATCGAGTTTAAAAATTTTACAAACCATACCGGATCACCCTTTATGCACAATTATTAATTAAGCGAAAAGATAAAGAATAAATCATACCCTTGAAGATCGAGCTTCCTAGAAGTACAAGTTCACCTCCAAATCCTTTTCGCGTTCGATCTTGAATCCACGGGTTTGGTTCCTTCCTTTGATCGGCGTTAGCCTTTGAATGTTTGGCCTCTCAGGGTGATCCACCGAGGAAGAAGAAAATTCAAGAAGAAGGGGTGTTGGCTCAAAACCCCTAGTTTTTCTATCTCTATAGAAAAAGGGCGTACTCTCCAACAAATTGGAATTATGTCGTATGTTAAAAAAGTCAACAACCCCCACCACCCATAATAAGACTCCTCTTATTAATAGATGTGGGCAACCCACCTTAACAATTAAGGAATTGGGTTTTATTTAATTAATTAAATTCTTTTAATTAATTAAGCTCCCTAATCTTATTAGGGATAATTAATTAAAACTCCTTTAACTAATTTTCCTTCTAATCGATTAGGAATAAATGAAATACTTATATTAAATTAATTCCTAAACTCTTTTAGAAATTAAAATAATAATAATTGTAATAAATTAATAAGACTCCTCTTATTAATTTATATTTAATATTTCTAAAATATTAAATAATAAATATTAAGCTATTTAATTTATTCTATCACCATAGATTAAATTAAATATACATAACTTTATATTATTACGATTATGCCATTAACTTCTTAAATAATTATTCTTCCTTTTATGGTGTGACCCTTTAGGTTCTCCATATTAAATAGGTTGTGAATAAATCAATTAGAACAATTCTAATCTTATTTAAATAAATAAATTAAACAATTAATTTATTTAAATAAATAATATTTATTCTCTGATAGGGATAAGCCTCCTAGCGATCAGCGACTTTCCGGATAATATAGATTTCAACATTAATCATAAAAGAACCTTTGAGTAAATAATTTACTGTACAATTCAATCCTTCCACCATCTGATGTCCCGATTAAATATAAGACATGGAATTTTGTCGTCAAGTCTTATTTTATTTAATTATATGTATTTCGATCTTAAATGCCTGACTCAAATAATGCAAATTAGAAACTCCTTTCTAATTTCATTACGCCTTAACCCGAGGACTCTTTGGGTTGTCATTTATCGAATCACATAGGACATTTCTCTTCTTTTATTAGAAGTGGTAGATTCTTTATTGATCATACATTATCTCCATATACTGACTTATTATACCCAAGCATACCCTTTGATATACCTAAGGGTCTTAAGGAATAAGTCAAAGTATAACTCATCATACACAAGATACTATGATGATCTCAAGTCCAAGGATTACTTGTACTACTATCACTCTGAGAATTCCTATTGATGAGCAAATAAAACTCCATTAGGTATTCCTTAGCGAGCCACGTTCGGTGAACTTATTCTCTAATAAGCACCTACATACTTGCTTTAGTGTCTCCACACAAATGATCGTGAGATCAATCATCCTCATCGATGAAGAAAACAGCGTATGTACCAATCTATCGGATTCACTAATCCCCGATTTAGTAATCAATGATTGGGAACTATTTTAGTTTTAAGCTTTCTAAGAATTTAGATCTCATTAGAATGATCATCATCATTATTCTAAAAGCATTGCTTAAAACTATGGGTTTATCACATATTATAAAAGCGACATCGTGTAGATAATTTAAAAGCCTTTAATAAATTAATACTTTTTATTAATAAATGAATAAGATTGTTACAAAGTATATGCTTTATCATACATGATTGTGCATATTACTTTCAAATAGTACCCGTGAAAGTATAAATAGTACTTTTTGAATATCGTGAGTAGTACTTTGTGAATAACATGAATAGTACTTTTGGCTTAGTATAAATGAATAGTACTCATGGATGATTACTAAAAGCATAAAAAACTTAAAATTTAACAAGAAATGCGAGAAAATATCCTTGTGAAGCGATCTTAGATGAATCACAAATTTCAAGGATATTCTACTAATTTCAGTGATCTGAAGCAATACTTTAATGAATGAATGATGGTATAATCAGAAATACGAGGCGAAATAATATTACTCACATACTACATAGTATGGAAAAATATTATTTCTTATGAATCTTGAACAAAAATAATATCACTTACCTCGAAGTAATTTGGATCTTTGGAATAGTGAAGTAGCAGACTTCTCTTCTACTTTCTCTCTAAAGCTTCTATCTCTATAGCTTTTATTTCTATAATTGCTCTTGTGAGTCTTAGTGAATTGGTGAGAATGAAAGAAGAATGAGCTTCTATTTATAGGAAAACATAGTTTCGATAATTGCACGTTTTGGGGCTCAAAATATTTTAGTATAATACCTTCATCTTTTCCTTCATTTTTAATTTAGTTATGCAAGTATTATCAAACTTGCACCACCTCCCCTAATAGTACATCTTGTGAATCAATAGTACAATCATGTGAATCAATAGTACAATCATGTGAAAAAAATAATTACAGTATAATACCTTCATCTATACCTCCATTTTTAATTTAGTCATGCAAATATTATCAATCTTGCATCACCTCCCCTAATAGTAAATGAATGTGAATCAATAGTGCACACATGTGAACAAATAGTTATAAACATATGAATTAATAGCAATTAAATGCTCATTTATCCGATTAATTACCCGATTTCCACTAACACTAATAATCCCAACATAATAAAAATATTAATTTCATCTTTAATCAACACGAACTTATTCATCATTAATATTATAACTCACAATATTTAACAACCAGATTATTCCCAGGAAAGAGGAGGCTTTCCGATAAGGATTTCTCCCTATTGGCGCGCAATTAGGTGACCAAACCTCTCCTTGATAGAACTTTCTAGACATTGTCAATATTGTAAATAATAATATGAATAACTTTGTCGTCTCAATTATTGATTTAATAATATAAAATATTATGCATATGATACTGTGACAATAATTGAATCGATAATATGAAAGATATTATGCACGCAATTCTTTGTATTCAATAATTGAGTATAAGCGAGTGACTTCTCACGTAAGCATCAATAATCAATACCGTAGTGTACTCTTAACGACCAGACATCGTATTCTTTGTACTTTACCATAGGGTAGTTCAACGGTTTAACGGTAAAACTTTTCGTAGTTATTTTTATAAAAGATAATTCGCATCATTTTCTAACTACGACAATACTTTCGTTGTGGGGTCCACCAATGATTGTGTCGTCGTACGAATATTCCCTATTAAAACGAATATTCCTCGACAAATCGAATATTATATAACCACTTGTTTACTTTGCAAAATTTGTAAATATTACCCATAACTATAACATTATATCAAATCCACACCATAATATTCAAAAATATATTTCGAGAAGAATTAATCTTTATTCATAAAAGTTGGGGATCTTACAACTTCCCCTTCTTATGAAATTTCATCCTTGAAATTAGGGTGCGTACCTGGTATGTCAAAGAGGTGAGGATACCTTGACTTCATTTCATATTCTAACTCCCAGGTCATTTCCTCAACATCGTGGTTTCTCAACAAAACTTTGACTTGAGGTATAACCTTGGAGCGTAGAATATGATCCTTCTTATCCAAGATTTTAACAGGTACCTCTTCATACGTTAAATCTTCCGCTATCTCGTCCAATTCTAATTCAATAATGTGGTTCGGGTCTTTCACATATTTACGTAACATAGATATGTGAAAAACGTTATGAACACGAGACATACTTAGCGGTAAGGCGAGTCTATAGGCCACAGTTCCTACTCGACCGAGGATTAAAAATGGGCCAATGAATCAAGGATTGAGCTTTCCTCTCTTTCTAAATCTCGTAACTCCTTTCCATGGAGTAACACATAACAACACATGATCTCCAATATTGAATTACACATCCTTTCGATGAAGATCAGCATAACTCTTTTGTCAATCTTATGAGGTTTTTATACGTTGTCGGATCGTTTGAATCTTTTCCATAGCATACGTACCAACTCCGGTCCCAATAACGTTGCTTAACCCACCTCATCCCAGCATACTGGAGAACGACACTTTCTTCCATACAACGCCTCAAATGGAGCCATGCCAATACTTGCTTGATAACTATTGTTGTAGGAAAACTCCACCAATGGTAAGAACTTGTACCAACTTCCTTTGAAGTCAAGGACACATAGTCTTAATAAATCTTCAAGAGTTTGAATAGTCCTCTTCGACTGCCCATCCGTTTGAGGATGATATGCCTAACTAAATCGTAAATCTGTGCTCATAGATTTTTCCAAACTAACCCAAAATCGTGAAGTGAATCTTGGGTCTCGATCATAAACTATGGATATTGGCATACCATGCAATCTTATAATCTCGTTTATGTATATACGAGCAAGACGTTCAAGTTTATAAGTTTCTCGTATCGGTAAGAAATGAGCAGACTTGGTCAATCTATCAACAATGACCCAAATCGCATCTATGCCTTGAGAAACCTTGGGAAGACCAAGATGTGAAATCCATGGTAATGTGCTCCCACTTCCATTCTGGAATTTCAAGTGGTTGCAATGGACCTTTTGGCACTTGATGCTCCGCCTTGACTCGTTGACAAGTTAGACACCTTGAGATAAGCCCCGCTATCTCTCTCTTCATATTGCTCCACCAAAATGTATGTCAAAGATCACGATACATTTTGGTACTCCCAGGATGGATTGAAAACGGTGTGTTGTGCGCTTCCATCATGATTTTATACTTTAAGTCAAAATCGTTAGGAACACAAAGTCTGGAGTTGACTCGAAGTATTCCTTCTTCATCGATTCTTACTTCCGGAATAACACCTTCTTGCACTTTCTTCCTCATACGCGTCAGCTCCAGGTCTGTAGCTTGAGAAGCTTTAACTTTATCGATTAAAGTCGGTTCTACTCGTATATTCGCCATCATCACATGGGTCCCTGGAGTCTTTAACTCTATCTCCATCCTTTGTAAGTCATACAAAATGGGCCTTTGCGTTGACAATAACGCTTTTCGTACGCATATGATCTTTCTACTCGATGCGCGCCAACTCTTACGTTCACTTTTCCAGGATGGTATTGAATAGTACGATCATAATCTTTCAATAGCTCAAGCCATCGTCATTACCACATGTTGAGTTCTTTTTGAGTGAAGAAATATTTGAGGCTTTTATGATCTGTATAGATCTCCACTTTCTCTCCATACAGGTAATGCCTTCAAATCTTAAGCGCAAAAAGATAGATGCCAACTCTAGATCATGGGTAGGATAATTTCTCTCATATTCTTTGAGTTGTCGTGAGGCATAGGCTATGACTTTCCCATGTTGCATGAGAACACATCCTAACCCTTTGCCTAAAGCATCACTGTAGATAACAAATCCCTCCGAACCAGATGGTATTGTCAGAACAGGTGCTGAAATGAGTCTCCTCTTGAGTTCTTAAAACTCTTCTCACATTCCTCGCTCCAACCGAATTTTGTATCTTCCCGAGTCAGCTGAGTTAATGGAGTAGTGATTCGAGCAAACCCTTCTACGAATCTCCGATAATAACCAGCTAAGCCAAGAAAGCTACGTACTTCGGTCACTGACTTAGGTTGCTCCCAGCTTTGAATTGCTTCAATCTTTGTCGGGTCAACAAATATTCCATGATTTGATATCACGTGCCCAAGGAATGCTACTTCCTCAAGCCAAAACTCGCATTTCTTCAACTTGGCATATAACTTGTTTTCACGAAGCTTTTGAAGTATCAGCCTCAAGTGTTGCTCATGATCTTCACGGCTTTTGGAGTAAATGAGGATGTCATCAATAAAGATGACCACAAAGTGATCCAAATATTCCTTGAATACTCGGTTCATCATATCCATGAAGGCATCATGAGCATTAGTCGATCAAAAGACATGACTAGGAATTCGTAATGCCGTCATAGGGAGTTACGAAAGCGATCTTTGGAATGTCATCAATTTTAATCTTCAACTGATGATATCCAGAACGAAGATCGATATTTGAAAAGAATTTGGCACCTTGCAACTGGTCAAAAAGGTCATCAATGTGTGGCAACAGATACCTATTTTTGATGGTGACATGATTCAACTCCCGATAATCAATACAAATTCGCATACTTCCATCTTTCTTCTTCACGAATAGAACAAGAGCACCCCAAGGAGACGTACTAGGTCGAATGAAACCGATGTTTAACAATTCATGTAGTTGGGTTTTTAACTCCTGAAGTTCAATAGGAGTCATTCGATATGGGGCTTTGGAAATGGGTTTTGTACCGGATTTAAGGTGGATACAAAATTCAATTTCACGCTCTGGGGGTAGGCCAAGAAGTTCTTCAGGGAATACGTAAGGAAATTTATTAATAATAGAAATATCATTCAAATCTGACGTATTTTTGTTTAACTCTGTGACATGAGCTAAGAAAACTTGACATCCATTTTTCAATAAACGAATAGCTTTATGGCTTGATATGATAATGATTGACTTTAGTGGTTTGGTTGTTTGAATTTGCATAATAGGTTGGTTAGGAATATGAAAGCTAACAACCTTACGAAAATAATCGATTTTAACATGATGAGTAGTTAACCAATCAATCCCTAAAATCACATCAAATGCAAGTATTTTCAAAGAGATAAGATTGACAGGTAACGTGCGGTTACCGATTTGAATCAAACAAGACTTATAATCAGTGGACGTAATGAATGTGAGACCCCAGATTTTATGAATAAATATTTAATTTTCTCGAAATAATTTTTTTAATATTATGGTGTGGATTTGATATAATTTTATAGTTGTGGATAGTATTTAAAAATTTTGCAAAGTAAGCAAGTGGTTATATATTATTCGATTGGTCAGAGAATATTTCTTTTAACAGGGAATATTCGTACGACGGCACAATCATTGGTGGACCCCACAACGGAAGTATTATCGTAGTTAGAAAATGACAAAACTATCTTTCTATAAAAATAACGACGAAAGTGTTACCGTTAAAATTGTTGAACTACTCGGTAGTAAAAGTACAGTAATACGCGTGGTTACATAGTAGCAGACGGTATTGATTATGGATGGTTACGTAAGAAGTCACTCAGTTATACTCAATTACTGCTACAGTAATTGATGCATCATATCTCTCATATTATTGATTCAATTATTGTCACAGTGTCATCTGTATAATATGTTATATTATTAAATCAATAATTGAGACGGCAAAGTTATTCATATTATTATTTACAATATTGACAATGTCTAGAAGTTCTGTCAAGGAGAGGTTTGGTCATCTAATTGCGCGCCAATAAGAAAAAATCCTTATCGGAAAGCCTCCTCTTTCCTGGGAACGACCTGGTTGTTAAATATTGTGAATTATACTATTAATGATGAATAAGTTCGTGTTGATTAAAGATGAATTTTATAGTTTTATTGTGTTGGAATTATTTGTGTTAGTAAAAATCGACATTTGTTTAGATAATAATTGATGTCTGGAGGTTATATTGTTCAATCGGGTATTCGGGGCACTTTTTATGTTGAGTTACTATTCACGAGTTACTATTCATGAGTTACTATTCATGAGTTACTATTTATGAGTTACTATTCATGAGTTACTATTCACGAGTTACTATTTACGGGATACTATTCACCTGTAAGATATATTTCTTTTCAGTCCAAATTATTTTTGGGTACAATATTATTCCATGAGGAGATATGCTAATTTTTCAGACCGTTGGTTGAAGATATAATAGTAAATCAATATGGACCGCAGGTGGAAAGTTATAATAGTGAATCAATATGGATCATTTGGTTTAAAGTTTTAATAATAAATCGGTATGGAATAGATTTGCTTTATGTTTTAATAATAAACCAATATGGACCGTCCGGTTAAAAGTAAATTAATCTAGACTAGTTCATGAATTAGTTCTTATTGGTCCATTCTCCTATAAATAGAAGCCCATTCCTTCATTATTTCTTACGAATTCACTGAAACTCTA
The DNA here is from genome assembly GCA_020205615.1 of Panax quinquefolius. Lineage (NCBI taxonomy): Eukaryota > Viridiplantae > Streptophyta > Magnoliopsida > Apiales > Araliaceae > Panax > Panax quinquefolius. Next base: position 34,535,211 of record CM035160.1, read on the forward strand.
GAGAGAGAAACTATAGAGAGAAAGAAGAAAAGTATTCTGCTACTTCACTACTCCAGTATTCAGTTTTTCTAAGGTAAGGGATATTATTTATTGTACTCGTAGGGGATATTATTTGTTGTACTCGTAAGGGGTATTCTTTCTTTCTTATTCATGAAGAGAACTTCTGTTATTCCATTCTTTATTATTATGTTGGAATAACCTTGTATAGCGGGATACCCTATACTTGGTGAAATTCTTTTGTTATTCCATTCTTTATTATTATGTTGGAATAACTGCCTATACAAAGTAATCTTTGCATACATGGTGAAAATCTTACATTATTCCATTCTTATTATTACATTGAAATAACTTTGTTTATCACGAAATATCGCATACATGGTGAAATTCTTCTAATATTAGTTCTTTATTATTCATTCGGAATATCACATGCGTCATGCGTTACGCCTTGGGACTGGTTCCATTATTTATTATTACGTCGGAATATCATCACATGCGTGCGTTTTACTGGGACTAATTCCATTATTTATTATTCATTTGGGAATAACCTCGTATGCATGCGATCTATCGCACGCATGTTGAATCATACATTATTCCATTCTTTATTATTATGTTGGAATAACTTTGTCTTTGTGGATTAGCACATGCGTGGTGAATGATCCTTCGTATTCATTCCTTATTAAATTATGGAAATGATCATCGTCTACGTGGATTCTGCGCATGGCGGCGAAAATCTATTTGCGATTTCATATATTCTATTATACTCGGTTGGTTAAAGCTTTGGCTTCTATACTCCATGAAATTAGTGGAATATCCTTGATATTTTGCGCTTCATCCGATATCTTTTAATGGAAATATTCTTACGAGCATTCTTGAATTTTACTCCACAAAGCAAAGTATCATGTTGACAATTTGACGTTATTGAGTTCAGGATAAATTAATTTATAAATCTTTAAAATTTATTCTTGAACTTGTTTTATTGAATTATTATGTCATTGTCATCATCCTCATGTTTATATTATGTTAAAAGTCATCTTTAGCTTACGTGCATAGATGGACTTGGTATGATTATGACCAGGGATTATTCGGTATAATCATGACCGTAATGTGATGAATGATGTGGTAAAAGTCCTCATTGGCCTGTAGTTTATTGGTGGACAATTGTTGGTATGATTATGACCAGGGATTATTCGGTATAGTCATGACCATTGATGATTACATGAATATCCTTGGCCGTGGAGCATGGATGATTCGATTTTATTTATTAAGTTGAGTCTCAGCGATAAAGTTGATGAAAAACTTTTTAAATCATAGAAGATAGTAGATTTTATACCTTACTTGACTCTTTTAATGGATTGCTTGATCCGCTGCACTTAAACTTGTTGTCTATTATATTATTCTATCAGTTTAACATTATTGAAGGCTAATGATAATTTATTATGCATTATCTTAGTCATAATATTTCTTACTGGGCTAGTTGAGCTCACCCTTTCTTTCCTTTGTTCTCTTGATAAATGAGAACCTATTTGGGACTAGTCGGGGAGCAGTGATGGTCCTAGATGGTGCATTAGTAGTCCTCACTATTACGTGATAATAAATATAATGAGAACTCCATTGAGTGTGGATATTGTACAGATGACAATATTTGTATTAAAACTCACGACCTATGTTTTGTCGTATTTTACACATTTGTTGTAGTATAATTAAGTTGTATTTGTATTTAGTACCTTGTATCTGGCGACCCAAGATGGGTGATGTATACATATTTTGGGGGCGTCACAGTTGGTATCAAAGCTTAGGGATATGATCCCTGGCTGAGATGTGAGACAAGAACTAGGAGGGAGAGCGGGAATTCCTTCGCTTAGTATGACCTACCTAAGTTTATTTGGTATTTAATTGGTCGGTCAGAGTATAGGGATAATATGTGATATGTTAATTAACCCTTGTTTTGTGGCAGTATTTAAAAATGACATCCGAGAATGTTGAGAATAACAATGGAGCACATGAGACCGTTGAGTTAGCTCAACCAAAAGGTAACGACCAACAACACGATAATAATCATATCGGTGGCAACGGCCATCGGAACAATGATAAGCATCGTGGGGGAAATTATAATGCTTAGAATGGTAACCACTTCGGTGGTAATCATGGCCAAGATAATAGAAGTGGAAATTTCAAGAAGAAAAGTTCATTTAGCTCGATTTTATCGTATAGTGAAGTCAAGTCCAGCTGGAACGGTGGCACCAAAGGCGGATACGGACAAAACAAAATCGGTGGTTTCAGGGAGAGCGTTTTTTGTGACTTCTCAAAAAGCGAGTAACCCTAACGAAGTTATCACGGGTTAGTTAATTATAAATTCTTGCAAAGTCTATACCTTATTTGATACCGATTTTACCCATTCTTTTATATCTCTTGCTTGCGCTCAACGCTTAAATTTGACTTCGGAGAAATTAGACTTTGACTTATTGGTTGAAACTTCGTTAGTAGAAACCTTCGTTACCTCCACTGTTTATAAATCTTGTTGATTCAAATCGACACTTTCACGTTACTTGTTGATCTTATCTCTTTGAAAATACTTGCCTTTGATGTGATTTTAGGAATTGATTGGTTAACTACTCATCAAGCTTTTTGTAAGGTTGTTAGGCTTTCATATTCCTCACCAACCTATTATGCGAATTCAAGCAACCAAACCAATCATTGTCATATCAAGTCATAAGTAAAGAGCCTCGAGCCTTTCGCTGGTGACTTCCTTGTGTGGAATGCACCGAAGCCAGACTTTCTGTAGGCGACGTCGTGAATGACGATGGCAAGTTGATAGGTATCAATGTGACGTGTTATCCAAGTCTTGGATGAGAGTCACAATTTTGAATGATATTTCTGTTGTTAATAAATTTTCTGACGTATTCTTGAAGACTTCCTAGCCTGCCTGTAAGACCCCGAATTTTTTTTAATAAAATGGAATTTCCTCTATTTATTATTTTGAAATAGTAAGGGTTGAATTGATTAATGTGGTTAGTTATGAGTAAAATGCGCTAATATTTTAAAATAAACAGGTGGTTATAAAATATTCATTGTTATCGGAGAATATTCGTTTGGTCGTGGAATATTCTTCATTGCCGAGAATATATTAAATGACGACAACTTGATCTTTTTGTGGTCCCTATAATGAAAGCGATTGGATGAAGAAAAGACAAGTATGAGTTGTTTATAAATAACTGGCAGTAGTTATTACTGAATTAACATTGTTGGAATACCCGGTGGGTAAAGCAAAATGTCACGTTGTGTATAGTAGCACACGCTTTTTTACAGTATTGTTGAATTATTGATTCTTACGTAAGAAGGCACTACTCAATAATTGTTACGAAAGAATTATTATCAAAGATTTTATTTTATTGATTCAATAATTGTTGCGTTGATATTTTATATTATCGTTGTTTTAATAATTGTCACTACACAGTATTTTCCATTATCGAAGCAATAATTCATATTATATGAATAATATTATTAGATAACATTATTGACAATGTCTAGAAAGTTCGCTCAAGGAGAGGTTTGGTCACCTAATTAATTGGCATGAAGAAGGAGAAATTCTTATTGAAAGCCCCTCTTTCCGAGAAGCGGCACGGTTGTCGATCTTGTGATTCTGTAATATTATTTGTGAATAATTAATTATTAATTTATATGATGAGGGAAATATTGATTTTATGTGGATATAGATGGAGAAAATTTTTAAAGTGACAATTGTTAAAAATTGATATTTTATCTTTTCTGATAAAATAATATTTTATTATATTATTATAATATAATAATGATAATATTTTTACAATGAATGTGGGATATATGAGTATATGAGGAGGAAGAGTATTTTTGTTGCAAAAGTTGTTTAACACAAGTTTTGTGTGTCGGTGGACCCCATTTCTTGACTGAAATTTGATTATAGCCTGTAAAATCGTCCGTATGTAGATTTCGGTCAATTTCTGTTTGGAATTTGGAAAAACTTTCTTCTGTAAAGTTGTAGAGAATTGAATTTCCTATAAGAAATTGCAAGATTCGAATTTTCTGAAAAAAGGGCTATTTATTGTGAATTATTCAAGTTTCGGTATATCGGGTGTGAATTGATTTTTGGAGTTTAAATGATTTTTGTTAGAAAAATGTTTTTTGTACTTTGGTGGCCCTCACTTGCACATGTTAATGGTTGAATTCAAGTATCTAGAGGTGGACTTGAATATTTTGTAATTATATTAATATTATATTAAATTTTCTGTTTTGGTGTTCTAAGCAATTTCCTATAAATAGGGTGCTTAGGTTAGAATTGAAAATTACACCAGAAACTGAAATCTTCTCTCTCTTTCTCTCTCGATATATTGAGCGTATTTTGTGAGTATTTTAGTACTTTGAGTATTGCTATACGGTGCAAGTTCTTTCGGCACTATATCCAGTTAAAAGTACTATCCTTTTGAGGTAAGGGATGTTATTTTATTCGAAAATGATATTATTTCTTCAATATCATTATGCCGAAATATTGGTTGGAAATTTTTATCAAATTTGGAACTTTTTCACGACGGGGTTACTATTCACGAGTTACTATTCACGAGTTACTATTCATGAGTTACTATTCATGAGTTACTATTCACGAGTACTATTCACGAAGCTTGATGATTTTTTTGTGAAATTTCTATCTTTTAGTGTCGGAGTTACTATTCACGTATATGGCACTATTCACGTATACGACACTATTCACGAATACGACACTATTCACAGAAAAATTAAATTTTCTTTTCTGTGTCCAAGATCATTTGTTATGATTCCTATCTTGGATTAGATCTATGTTTTGGTCTTCATTCTTGAATTTTACTCCACTCTGATTATTTATGAAGTATTTTTGAACTTGGATTGTGTAAAGTACGAATCCTTAATATTTGTTCTTTTGTTTCACTGGATTCGTTTCCTTTAAAATATTTTTCATCATCCTCAGTCCTAAATGATGATATAACTGAGTATCTTTGGCCTGTAGTGCAAAGATGAATGATTTTATAATGAATATCTTTGGCCCGTAGTGCAAAGATGAACAGGTGTTTAAATGAACATGACCAACTGACGAATATCTTTGGCCCGTAGTGCAAAGATGAGCAGTGTTGAGATGAACATGATTAATGATGAATATCTTTGGCTGTAGTGCAAAGATGACTATTTGATTCAAGATGTATATTGATTGATGTTACTGAGGATAAAATATCAATGATGGACTTTTAAATTCATATATATAGAAGATAGTAGATTGTATTCTCTACTTAACTCTTCTAATGAATTGTTGTTTCCACTGCGATTGTTGATCTAAAACTTTGCATCTCATTGTATTCTATCATATTTTTCCCTGTTGAAGACTAAGGATAATTTGTTGTACATTATCTTAGTCATAATATTCTTTACTGGGCTAGTTGAGCTCACCCTTTTCCTTTTTGTTCCATTTTTTTTCTCAGGAGACGAGAATATAGTGGGAACTAGTCGGGGTGTGGAGTGATGGTTCAAGACAATTGTTTTATTAGTTCTCATTGTTTTCTAAAATAGTGTATCAATAATTGTAATGAGGACTTATTTGAGTGTGGATATTGTCTAGAAGATAATATTTGTATTTAAACTCAGAGTTTATGTGTTGTCGTATTCTACATGACAATTGTATTAATGAAGTTGTAGTTGTTTCTGTACCATGTATTTGGCAACTCAGAATGGGTTGGGTGGAATGGACCTATTTTGGGGGCGTCACACTACCCTAGAGCGTGAAATCGAATTTTGTATTGACCCCAGTACAAAACCCATTTCTAAAACCCTCAAATATTTTCTTCACCCAAAACGAACGTGTAATGTGCCAAAGACGTTGGCTCGAGTTGTTGAATATTACGATCGTACAATTCAATATAATCGTGGGAAAAGCGAACGTGGTAGCTGACGCGTTGAGTAGAAGACCGTATGCGTTTACGAGTGTGATGTTGTTAACATAAAAACCCATTTCGTATAACTTACAAATGATGAAGATAGAGTTAAAGACTCTAGGGACCCACGTGGTGATATTAAATATACGAGTAGAATCGACTCTAATCGATAAAGTTAAAGGCCACTCAAGCTACACACCCGGAACTGATGAATATGAAGAAAAAGGCTCAAGAAGGCGTTATCTCAAACCCTCGATTTAATTGGCCCATTTGAAATCCTCGATCTAGTAGGAACTGTGGCATATAGACTCGTTTTACCGCCAAGTATGTTGCGTGTTCAGAACGTTTTTTTTACGTATCGATGTTACGTAAATATGTGGACGACTCGAACCACATTATTAAATTAGAACTAAACGATATAGCAGAAGATTTAACGTATGAGGAGATACGTGTTAAAATCTTGGATAAGAATGATCGTATTCAACACTCAAAGGTTATACCTCAAGAGTTAGAATCTGAAATGAAGTCAAGGTATCCTCACCTCTTCAGCATACCAGGTATGTACGTAAATTTTGAGGGAAAATTTCATAAGGAGGGGAGATTGTGAGACCCCTAGATTTTATGAATAAATATTTAATTTTCTCTAAATAAATTTTTTAATATTATGGTGTGGATTTGATATAATGTTATAGTTGTGGATATCATTTACAAATTTTGCAAAGTAAGCAAGTGGTTATATAATATTCGATTGGTCGAGGAATATTCATTTTAACAAGGAATATTCTTAAGACGGCACAATCATTTGTGGACCCCACAACGAAAGTATTGTCGTAGTTAGAAAACGACAAAATTATCTTTCTATAAAAATAACGGAGAAAGTGTTACCGTTAAAACTGTTGAACTACTCGGTAGTAAAAGTACAGTAATACGTGTGGTTGTATAGTAGCACACGATATTGATTATGGATGCTTACGTAAGAAGTCACTCAGTCAGTTATACTCAAATTCTTCGCTATAAAGAATTCTTTGAAAGATATCTCTCATATTATTGATTCAATTGTTGTCACAATTGTCATCTCAGATAATATGTTATATTATTAAATCAATAATTGAGACTAAGAAAGTTATTCATATTATTATTTACAATATCGACAATGTCTCTAAGTTACATCGAGGAGAGGTTTGGTCACCTAATTGCGGCGCCAATAAGGAAAATCCTTATCGGAAAGCCTCCTTTCACGGAGCGACATTCGTTGTTAAATATTGTGAATTATAATATTAATGATGAATAAGTTCGTGTTGATTAAAGATGAATTTTATAGTTTCATTGTGTTGGAATTATTTGTGTTAGTAGAAATCGACATTTGTTTCGATAATAATTGATGTCTGGAGGTTATATTGTTTAATCGGGTATTCGGGGCACTTTTCATGTCGGATTACTATTCACGAATTACTATTCATAAGTTACTATTCACGAGTTACTATTCATGAGTTACTATTCACGGGGTATTATTCATTCGTGAAGATATATTTTGTGACGCCCCAAAATTAGGTACGCCACCCATCTTGGGTCGTCACTTACATGGTACATAAATTCAAATACAACTTATTAACCTAATCGTAGGTATGCAATCGACATAAAGCTGAAGTTTGAATACAAATATTGTCTACTAGATATTATACAAACTCAAAAGGAGTCCTCATTACAACTATTATCACACTATTTATTTCACGTAATAGTGAGGACTACTAATGCTATCCTCGGACCATTACTTGTTCCCCGACTGCTCCCCAGCTATGTTCTCTCATTTTCTGAAGAGAACGGTGAAAGAAAAAGGTGAAACTCAACTAGCCCAAAGAAGAAATATTATGACTAAGATAATGCGTAATAAATTATCATTAGCTCTTCAACAAATGTTAAACCGATAAAATACAATAGATAACCAACTTTAATCAAGCTTTAATGAATAAGCAATCCATTAAAAGAGTCAAGTAGAAATAAAGTCTACTATCTTTTAGGTTTTAAAAGGTTTTCATCAATTTTTATCGCCGAGACTCAATTTTTAATAAATAAACCACCACATCTAATCATCCTCGCACCCACGGTCAAGGATTTTCATCAAATTATCAATGGTCACGACTATACCGAATCACCCCCAGTCATAATAATCATACAAAAACTATCCATCATTGCACAAAAGCCACCGAGGACTTTAGTCACATCATTTATATCAAGTCATGATTATCCGAATGATCCTCGGTCATAATCATACTAAGTTCATCTATGCACGTAAGCCAAAGATAACATAATATAACATGAGGATGATAACAATGACATAATAATTCAATAAAACAAGTTCAAGAATTATTTAATCCATGAATTATTAACGCCCAAATTGTCAACACGATATCTTCAAGCTTCAGAGAGTAAAATTCAAGAATGATCGAGAAGAATATTTCCATGAAAAGATCTGGATGAAACGCAAATATCAAGGATATTCTACTAATTTCATGGAGTATAGAAGTCAAAGTTTTAACTTAACCGGGTATAATAAAGAATGGAATAACAAAAGAAATCACCGTACATGCGGTGATTTATAGACAAAGTTATTCCAACATAATAATAATAACGGAACTGTGTCAGGTGAAATTCACATAAGCGTGGATGTTCCAACAGAGTAATAAAGATGGAACCTGATCCGGTGTAAAACACATGATAGGATATTCCAACAGAATGATAAAAGCGGAACTGTGTCCGATTGTAAAACACATGACAGGATGTTCCAGCAGAATAATAAAAGCGGAACCAGTCAGGTGTAAAACACATGCATGAGGATGTTCCAACAGAATAATAAAAAAGCGGAACCAGTCCTGTGTAAAACACATGCATGGATGTTCCAAATGTAATAATAGAAGAATGTCACCAAGTATAGGGTAAACTGGCGTGATCAAAAGTTATTCCAGCGAATAATAAGCAATGGAATAACATAAGGATTTCACCAAGTATAGGGTATGCGTATCAAAAGTTATGTATAGGGTATGCCACTTTTACAAAGTTATTCCAATGTAATAATAATGAATGGAATAATGAAGTTCTCTTCAAGAAGAAAGAATAACACCCCTTACCGTAAAAAGAACTGAATATAGAAGAAGTAAGTGAAGTAGCAGAATCACTCTCTTCTTCTTTCTATAATTTTCTCTCTATAGCTTCTCTCTATAATTTCTCTCTCAGAGTTTCAATGAATTTAGTAAGAAAAAATAATGAAGGAATGAGCTTCTATTTATAGAAAATGGAATGCATAAGAACTAATCCATGAACGGTCCAGATTGATTTACTTTAACTGACTATCCATATTTAAAGAAAAATCTTTTAAATAAAATATAATATATTCTATTTATATAAAAACATTTTACTATGCAAATACTATGCAACACTATGCAAAACACTACGCAACACTACGCATAATAAAATATAATATATTCTATTTATGTAATAACTTTAATAAAGTATTCTATTTTATATAAAAGATGTTTCGTTTTATTACGTTAATAATAATAAGTAATAAAACAAAACGTCATTATCATTATAATAATTCATATTATTAATCGACATGATAAGTACTTATGCAACCACACGACATTCGTACTTTTTTTACTACCGAAAGTAGTTCAACAAGAACTCACCAGAAACTTCCGCCGTTATTTCAATAAAATATTTTTGTCGTTTTTTCAATCCGACAATAATTTCTGTTATGGGGTCCACCAATGATTGAGTAGTTGTCTGAATATTCCCTCGCTAAACCGAATATTCCCGACCAATCGAATATAATATAACGGCCAGCTTGCATACTTTTGCAAAATTTATAAATACTACCCACAACTATAATATTATCTTAAATTCACACCATAATATAAAAAATTATTTCGACAAAATTTAAATCTTTATTGATAAAACTGGGTCTCATATAAATTCAAATCATTTTTGGGTACAATATTATTCCATGAGGAGATGTCTAATTTTTCGAATCAGTTGGTTGAAGATATAATAGTAAATCAATATAGATCATTGGTGGAAAGTTATAATAGTGAATCAATATGGATCATTTGGTTTAAAGTTTTAATAGTAAACCAATATGGACCGTCTGCTTAAAAGTAAATCAATCTGGACCGTTCATGAATTAGTTACTATTCACCCATTCTCCTATAAATAGAAGCTCATTCCTTCATTATTTCTTTTAATTCAATTGAAACTCTAGAGAGAAAACTATAGAGAGAAAGAAGAAAAGTATTCTGCTACTTCACTACTCCAGTATTCAATTTTTCTAAGGTAAGGGATATTATTTGTTGTACTCGTAGGGGATATTATTTGTTGTACTCGTAAGGGGTATTATTTATTTCTTATTCATGAAGAGAACTTCTGTTATTCCATTCTTTATTATTCTATTGGAATAACCTGTATACGCGGGATACCCTATACTTGGTAAAATTCTTTGTTATTCCATTCTTTATTATTACGTTGGAATAATCTGTCTATGAAAAATACTGCATATATGGTGAAATTCTTCTGTTATTCCATTCTTATTATTCTGTTGGAATAACCTGTTAATGCGAAGTACCGAATACATGGTGAAATTCTTCTAATATTTCGTTCTTTATTATTCTGTCGGAATATCATGTCCGTGCATTTACGCCGGACCTGGTTCCATTATTTATTATTCTCGCCGGAATATCACATCGCAAGCGCTTTCTGTGGGACTGATTCCATTATTTATTATTCGTTGGGAATAACATGTCTCATGCAACTTATCGCATTATACGCATGGTGAATCCTTACGTTATTCTATTCTTTATTATTATGTTGGAATAACTCGTCTTTGTGGATTACCACATGCATGGTGAATTATCCTTCGTATTCATTCCTTATTAAATTATGGAAATGATCTCGTTTCACGTGGATTACCGTGATACCGGGCGTAAAATCTATTTGCGCTTCATATATTCTATTATACTCGGTTGGTTAAAGCTTTCGCTTCTATACTCCATGAAATTAGTGGAATATCCTTGATATTTGCGCTTCATCCAAAGATCTTTTAATGGAAATATTCTTACGAGCATTCTTGAATTTTACTCCACAAAGCAAAGATCATGTTGATAATTTGGACGTTATTGAGTTCGAGGATAAATTAATTTATAAATCTTTAAAATTTATTCTTGAACTTGTTTTATTGAATTATTATGTCATTGTCATCATCCTCATGTTTATATTATGTTAAAAGTCATCTTTGGCTTACGTGCATGCATAGATGGACTTGGTATGATTATGACCGACTGGATTATTCGGTATAATCACGATCGTAATGTGATGAATGATGTGGTAAAAGTCCTCATTGGGTTCGTAGTTTATTGGTGGACGGTTGTTGGTATGATTATGATGAGTGGATTATTCAGTATAGTCATGACCATTGATGATTACATGAATATCCTTGGCCGTGGAGCGAGTGGATGATTCGATTTTATTTATTAAGTTGAGTCTCAATGATAAAGTTGATGAAAACTTTTAAATCATAGAAGATAGTAGATTTTATACCTTACTTGACTCTTTTAATGGATTGCTTGATCCGGCCGCAGTTAAACTTGTTGTCTGCTCATTATATTATTCTATCGGTTTAACATTATCAAGGCTAATGATAATTTATTCTCGCATTATCTTAGTCATAATATTTTTCTTGGGCTAGTTGAGCTCACCCTTTCTTTCTGTTCTCTTCAGAAATGAGAACGTATTCTCTAGTCGGGGAACAAAGTGATGGTCCTAGATGGTGCATTAGTAGTCCTCACTATTCTGTGATAATAAATGTAATGAGTACTCCATTGAGTGTGGATATTTTCTAGATGACAATATTTGTATTAAAACTCACAGCCTATATTTTGTCGTATTTTACACGACTGTTGTATAATTAAGTTGTATTTGCATTCAGTACCTTGTATCTGGTGACCCAAGATGGGTGATGTATACCTGTTTTGGGGGCGTCACAATGAATGTTTCTCCCAACGGAGTTTCAACAGATAAATCAAAGTCTAATTTCTCCGGAGTTAAATTTAAACGTTGAGCGCAAGTAGGAGAAATAAAAGAATGGGTAGAACCAGTATCAAATAAGGTATATACTTCGCTAGAGTTTATGATTAGCTTATCCGTGATCACCTCGTTCGGATTCCTCGCTTTTTGGGAGGTTATGACAAACGCTCTCCCTTGAACTACCAATTTTGTCATGTCTGGTACGGCCTTTGATGCCTCCATTCCAGCTGGATTTAACTTCGGTGCATGACAAAATTGAGCAAGGTGACCTTCTCTTTCGTAATTATAACACGCTTTGGACTGCTGCGTACAATCCGCATTTGTAACATACGATTGGTTGTCGTTCCCCTTCCTTAACAACAGGTGCTTGTGATGACGTCTTTCCATCATTGTTGAATCTCCTCTTCTTGAAATTTCCACTTCTATTATCCTGACCATGATTACCAATCAAGTGGTTACCATTTCCGCATGTTGATTCCTCCACGTTTGTTGTCACCGCTTCGATGATCGCTACCACCGGTATTATCATTTTGTTTACCGCTCTCTCTTGGTTGGGTTGACTTCGTTATCGCGCTCCAATAATCGAGCCCTATTTACAACATCGAATACAAACACGGTTTGTGAAAATTAAGTATTGATGTATCTCGGGTTTCAAACCTCTTAGAAACATCCACGTCATTCTCTCCTCATTATCAACCAAGTGGGGACTTAAAACCGGACAACTCGGCAAACTTAGCTTCGTCTTGTGACACGGCCATATTGTTCTCGCTCCAACTTGATGAACTCTACCTCCTTCATGTGACCTAATACTTTCGGAAAGTACTTGTCGTTGAACAGATTCTTGGAATTTCTCCCAAGACATCTTCAAGCAAAGAAAGTTGAGTACGCTTTTACCGATTTCCACGAAGAATCCGCCTCTTTCAGAACATAAAGGTGGCAAAGGGACCTTTTGCTCGTCGGAGCATCCCAAGACATCAAATATCTTGGTGATCTCCTTTATCCACGTCTCGCCTTTAAGTGGTTTTGGCTCTCCAATAAACTTGGTGGTCCCATCTCCTTGAACTGCATTTAGCGATGGACCGTCGAGAGTTGCCATTGTTTCCACTCGCATTTCGAGCAGAGTCGTTTCACTTTGATGTTGCATGAATTGCATAAAAGCCGAACATCTCATCGTTCATTATTTTCGTGTTGTTATTTTCCCGAGGATTATTGTGATCCTGATGCACATTATCCTGGGTATTGATCGTTGGTGACTCAACGGTCTCATGTGCTTCATTGCTTATCTCAACATTTTCGGATGCCATTTTAAAATACTGCCACAAAATAAGGGTTAATTGACATGTCACATATTATCCCTATACTCTAACCGACCAAATTAAGTACCAAATAAACTTAGGTAGGTCATACTAGCGAAGGAATTCCCCGTCTCTCCACTCCTAGTTCTTGTCTCACATCTCAGCTAGGGATCATATCCCTAAGCTTTGATACCAACTGTGACGCCCCCAAAATAGGTATACATCACCCATTCTGAGTCGCCAAATACATGGTATAAAATTCAAATACAACTTAATTATACAACTGTCGTGTAAAATACGACAAAGCATAAGCTAAAAGTTTTAATATGAATATTGTCTTCTAGACAGTATTCAAACTCAAATGGAGTCCTCAATACATTTATTATCACACAATTTCACTGAATAGTGAGGACTACTAATGCAAACATCTGAAGCGTCACTCCGTTCCCCGACTAGTCCCAGCTATTTTCTCATTTCCCGAAGAGAACAATGAAAACAAAGGGTGAGCTCAACTAGCCCAGTAAGAAATATTATGACTAAGATAATGCAAAATAAATTATCGTTAGCCTTCAACAGTGTTAAACTGATAAAATATAATAAACATCAAGTTTAAGCTGCAATGAACAAGCAATCCATTAGAAGAGTCAAGTAGAGCATGATATCTACTATCTTCTATGATTTAAAAAGTTTATCATCAATTTTATCGCTGAGACTCAGCTTAATAAATAAACCACATCATCGAATTATCCCTCCACTACGGGCCTAGGATATTCATGTAATCATCAATGGTCATGATTATACCGAATAATCCCTGGTTATAATCATACCAACAACTGTCCATCAATGCACTACAGGCCAATGAGGACTTTTACCATATCATTTGTAACATTACGGGTCATGATTATACCGAATGATCCTTGATCATAATCACACCAATCAATAGTACATCTATGCACATAAGCTACAGATGACTTTTATCATAATATAAGCATGAGGATGATGACAATGATATAAGAATTCAATTAAAAGCAAGCAAAAGATAAATATTTAAAGATTTATAATTTAATTTATCCAAAATTCAATATTATCTAAATTGTCAACATGATACTGCTTTGTGGAGTAAAATTCAAGAATGATACTGTATCAAAAATGATTTGGACCGAAAAGAAATCAATTTTTGTTATGAATAGTACTCCGGGTGAATAGTATCAAGTGGTGAATAAGACTTAGAGAATAGTACTCAAGTGAATAGTACTTTGTGAATAGTACTTTATGAATAGTACTTTGTGAAATAAGTACACGTGAATAGTACTTTTGTGAATAGTACTCAAGTATAAATGAATAGTACTCATGGACAAGATTCTCAAGATGAAAAACTTAAATTTTAACAAGAATGTGCGTAAAATATCCTTGTGAAGCGATACTAGATGAAGCATAAATTTCAAGGATATTCTACTAATTTCACAGTATAGAAGCAATACTTTAATGAGAATGATGCTATAATCAGAATACGAGACTTAAATAATATTACTCACATACTACGTAGTATGGAAGAAAATATTATTTCTTATGAATACTAAACAAAAATAATATCCCTACCTCGGAAGAGAAATTTGGATCTTTGGAATAGTGAGGTAAAGGACTTCTCATCTACTTTCTCTCTAAAGCTTCTCTCTCTATAGCTTTTCTTTCTATAATTGCTCTTATGAGTCTTAGTGAATTGGTGAGAATAAAAGAAGAATGAGCTTCTATTTATAGGAAAACATAGTTTCGGTATTTGCACGTTTTGGGGCTCGAAATATTACAGTATAACACACAATATTTTGTTTGCATTGTTTAAATTATGCACGTAAACATAAGTTATATTCATCACTGATAAAAACTAAGAAGTTACTGCATAACATGTTTATATAAATACCTAAGCAAAAACTTTGACTTGTCTGAATAATTCAAAGAAGTTTCTGCATATCAGTAAGTTCTGCATATCAATTTAATATACTTAAGCAAACAGACAATAACCTGTCTGGATAGTTCAATTAGCAGATAATTTTAAAAGTGTCATTGTTAATCGCTAAATTAGATACACCTATCCAACCCCCTTCTAGGTGTGCACACAATCTGAATTTCAAAAACAATACAATAAAACCCCTATTTAGGAATACTTTATATAAGAATAACCTCTACAATATTATCAAAAAAAAATTGGTCTCAATTTGGGTCAGTTATAAATAGGAATAACCTCTAAATTGTAATATGTTATATACTTTTTAAGTCCCGTATTAAGAAACTATACATCTATATAGTAATAATTTCATATATATATATGAGAGAGAGAGAGAGAGACTATTAGTTTTAAAAGACTACATTTTTATAAGAGATTACATTTCCTATAAAGAACTACATTTTTATAAAAGACTACATTTCCTATAAAGGACTATATTTTTCTATAAAAGACTACATTTCTTATAAAAGATCACATTTTCCTATAAAAGACTTGTAAGACCCCGAATTTTTTTATAATAAAATGGAATTTCCTCTATATATTATTTTGAAATAGTAAGGGTTGAATTGATTAATGTGGTTAGTTATGAGTAAAATGCGCTAATATTTTAAAATAAACAGGTGGTTATAAAATATTCATTGTTGTCGGGGAATATTCGTTTGGTCATGGAATATTCTTGCTGTCGGGGAATATTAAATTATGACGGTGTGATCTTTTGTGGTCCCCATAACGGAAAGCGATTGGATGAAGAAAAAGACAAGTATGAGTTGTTTATAAATAACTGGCGTAGTTGTTATCGTTAACCTTTGTTGGAATACGGTGGTGGGTAAAGTAAAATAATAGCGTTGTTGCATAACAATGTACTGGCGGTTTTTACAGTATTGTTGAATTATTGATTCTTACGTAAGAAGGCACTACTCAATAATTGTTACACGGTAATTCTTTGCTCAATTATTTTATTTTATTGATTCAATAATTGTTCGTTGATATTTTATATTCTTGTTGTTTCAATAATTATCACTACACGGTATTTTCCATTATCGAAGCTAATAATTCATATTATATGAATAATATTATTAGATAACATTATTGGCAATGTCTAGAAAGTTCGCATCAAGGAGAGGTTTGGTCACCTAATTGCTACCAATAAGGAGAAATTTTTATTGGAAAGCCCCCCTCTTTCCTAAGAGCGGCTGGTTGCGAAGATTGTGATTACATAATATTATTTGTGAATAATTAATTATTGATTTATATGATAAGGAAAATATTGATTTTATGTGGTTATAGATGGAGAAATTTTTTAAAGTGACAATTGTTAAAAATTGATATTTTATTTTTCTAATAAAATAATATTTTATTATATTATTATAATAGAATAATGATGATATTTTTATAATGAATGTGGGATATATGAGTATATGACGAGGAAGAGTATTTTTGTTGCATTAAATGATTAACACATGTTTTGTGTTTCGGTGGACCCCATTTCTTCACTGAAATTTGATTATAGCCTGTAAAATCGTCCGTATATGGATTTCGGTCAATTTCTGTTTAGAATTTAGAAAAACTTTCTTCTGCAAAGTTGTAGAGAATTGAATTTCCTATACCAGATTGCAAGATTCGAATTTTCTGACCAAAGGGCTATTTATTGTGAATTATTGAAGTTTCGGTATATCGGGTGTGAATTGATTTTTGGAGTTTAAATGATTTTTGTTAGAAAAATGTTTTTTGTACTTTGGTGGCCCTCACTTGCACATGTTAATGGCTGAATTCAAGTATCTAGATGTGGACTTGAATATTTTGTAATTATATTAATATTATATTAAATTTTCTATTTTGGTGTTCTAAGCAATTTCCTATAAATAGGGTGCTTAGGTTAGAATTGAAAATAACACCGAAAACTGAAATCTTCTCTCTCTTTCTCTCTCGATATATTGAGCGTATTTTGTGAGTATTTTAGTACTTTGAGTATTGTTATACGATAAGTTCTTTCAAGACTATATCCAAATGTAAATCTTATCCTTTTGAGGTAAGGGATGTTATTTTATTCGAAAATGATATTATTTCTTCAATATCATTATGCCGAAATATTGGTTGGAAATTTTTATCAAATTTAGAACTTTTTCATGTCGGGGTTATTATTCATAAATTACTATTCACGAGTTACTATTTACGAGTTACTATTCATGAGTTACTATTCACGAGTACTATTCACTTAAGATGATGATTTTTTCTCGTGAAATTTCTATCTTTTAGTGTAGAGTTACTATTCATGTATACGATTAATTATTCACGATATCGACTTATTCACGGAAAAATTAAATTTTCTTTTACGTGTCCAAGATCATCTGGTATGATTCCTATCTTGGATTGGATCTATGTTTTGGTCTTCATTCTTGAATTTTACTCCACTCTGATTATTTATGAAGTATTTTTGAACTTGGATTGTGTAAAGTACTTAATCCTTAATATTTGTTCTTTTGTTTCAATTTGGATTCATTTCCTTTAAAATATTTTTCATCATCCTCAAACCCTAAATGATGATATAACTGAATATCTTTGGCCTGTAGTGCAAAGATGAATGATTTTATAATGAATATCTTTGGCCCGTAGTGCAAAGATGAACAGGTGTTTAAATGAACATGACCAACTGACGAATATCTTTGGCCCGTAGTGAAAAAGATGAGCAGTGTTGAGATGAAACATGATTAATCGATGAATATCTTTGGCCTGTAGTGCAAAGATGACTATTTGATTCAAGATGTATATTGATTGATGTTACAGGGATAAAATATCGATGATGGACTTTTAAATTCATATATAGAAGATAGTAGATTGCATTCTCTACTTAACTCTTCTAATGAATTGTTGTTTCCGCTGCAGTTGTTGATCTAAAACTTGTTGTCTATTGTATTCTATCAGATTTTTCCCTGTTGAAGACTAAGGATAATTTGTTGTACATTATCTTAGTCATAATATTCTTTACTGGGCTAGTTGAGCTCACCCTTTTCCTTTTTGTTCCATTTTTCTTCTCAAGAGACGAGAATATAGCGGGAACTAGTCGGGGTGTGGAGTGATGGTTCAAGACAATTGTTTTATTAGTCCTCACTATTTTCTAAAATAGTGTATCAATAATTGTAATGAGGACTTATTGGAGTGTGGATATTGTCTAGAAGACAATATTTGTATTTAAACTCAAAGTTTATGTGTTGTCGTATTCTGCACGATAATTGTATTAATGAAGTTGTAGTTGTTTCTATACCATGTATTTGGCGACTCATAATGGGTTGGGTGGAATGGACCTATTTTGGGGGCGTCACAGTTGGTATCAGAGCTTAGAGATATGATCTCTGGCGGAGATCGGGGAATAGAACTAGGAGGGGAGAGACGAGTAAATCCTTCGCTAGTGTGTCCTACCTAAGCTTATTTGTTGGTCGGTCATAATATAGGGATATTATGTGATATGTTAATCTGTTAAATTAACCCTTGTTTTATGGCAGTATTTGAGAATATCGACTTAGAATGTTAACAGTGGAGTAAATGAAACCATGGAGACACCTTTTGCTTCACTGATGAAGAGAAGCGGCAACAGTCGACAATGTTCCTCTTGTGAACAACACCATCGAAAGCGGATGATAACGATGGTATGTTTAGGAACTTTCTAGAATTCATGCAAAACCAAACGAGAAAGACTACTGTTCAAAATGCGGTGAAACACCGGCAACTCACGGATGGTCACCGCATTAAGCGATTCAAGGAGTTAGGACCGCCTTGAGTTTTTGGGAAAGCCAGAACCACTTACGGCAGAGACGTGGATAAAGAAAATCACTAAGATATTTGATGTCTTGGGATGCTCAGAGGAGCAAAAGTTTCCTTTCGCCACTTTCATGTTACGAGGAGAGGTAGATTATTGGTGGGAATCCGTAAAGCGTACTCAGCCTACCGCACTGAAGATGTCTTGGGAGAAGTTCCAAGAATTGTTCAACGACAAGTACTTTCCCGAAAGTATTCGTCACATGAAGGAGGTAGAGTTCATCAAGATGGAGCAAAACAATATGAACGTGTCGCAGTACGAAGCTAAGTTTGCCGAGTTGTCCCGATTTACATCCCATTTGGTTGATAATGAAGAAAGAATGACGCGAATGTTTCTGCGAGGTTTGAAACCCAAAATACGTCAATACCTCATTTCTCACAAACTTTGTTTATATTCAGATGTTGTGAATAGGGCTCGATTATTGGAGCACAATAATGAGTCGGCTCAATGAAGAATAATGACTAATAACTCGATGATAATCGTATTCGGTGGGTGGCGATCGATCTGAACAATGATAACCATCGTGGAGAAATTATCATGCCAGAAATGGTAACCACTTGATTGGTAATCATAGCCAAGGTAATAGAAGAAATAACTCAAGTGGAAATTTCAAAAAGAGAAGATTTAACAATGACGGGAAGACGCTTGCATTCAACACCAAAGAACGAATTTTAGAGGAGAGAGAAAGGACCGCTAGTTAGATGCTACAGATGCGGAGAAGAGGGACACATAAGTCCAAACTGCTTCACAACCTTCCAAGGTATATTATAATTGTGGAAAAGAAGGTCATATCGCTCGAGATTATACGGTAGTGAAACCCGATCCAGTGATGGGATGGTGACTCCAAAGGTCGTCCCGGAAAAGTCAAAGTCAACGGTTCTTGGAAGAAGCGTTTGTCGTGACTAGTCGAATGCGAGGAACCCGAACGGTTAGCGCAGGTTAGTTAATTATATAAATTTCACGAAGTTTATACCTTATTAGATCCCGGTTCTACCCATTCATTTATCTCTCCTGCTTATACTCAACGTTTAAACTTGACTCCGGAGAAAATTAGACTTTGACTTATCTGTTGAAACTCCGTTATGAGAAACTTTCGTTACATCCACTATTTATAAATCTTGTTTGATCCAAGTTGGCACCATCGCATTACCTGTTGACCTTATTTCTTTAAAGATACTTGCCTTTGATGTGATTTTGGGGATTGATTGATTAACTACTCATCATGCCAAAATTGATTGCTTTCGTAAGGTTGTTAGTTTTCATATTCCTAAGCAACCTATTATTCGAATTCAAGCAACCAAACCATTGAAGTCAAACACTTTCATATCAAGTCATAAAGCTATTTGTTTATTGAAAAACGGATGTCAATCTTTCTTAGCCCATGTTATGGATTTGAATAAAGACACGTCAGATTTGAATAATATTCCTGTTGTTATTGACTTTCCTGAAGAATTTCTTGGCTTACTCCCAAAGTGTGATATTGAATTTTGTATCGACTTTGAACCCGGTACAAAACCCATTTCTAAAAATCTCATGGCTTCTATTGAACTTCAGGAGTTAAAAATTCAACTATAGAATTTGGTACCCGAGCCTTTATCTGGTGACTTCCTTTGTGGAATGCACCGAAGCCAGACTCTCCATAGGGGACGCCATATTCGTGCGGTAGTAAACTGATAGGTGACATTGTGACGTGCTATCCAAGATTGGGATATGAGTCACAGTTGAGAGCAAACTAAGTCAGTAATCGAAATACGTAGCTTTCTATGCTTAGCTAGTTATTATCGAAGATTTTGTGGAAAGATTTTCTCGAATCGCTACTCCATTAACGCAGCTGACTCGTAGAGATACAAAATTCGAATGGAGCAAGGAATGTGGGAAGAACTTCGAAGAACTCAATAGGAGACTCATTTCGGCACATGTTCTGACCATACCATCCTGAAAAAGCGAACGTGGTAGCTGACGTGTTGAGTAAAAGATCGATTATCTGAATATTTAATGCGATATTGTCAAAGACCCATTTCATATAACTTACAAATGATAGATATAGAGTTAAAGACTCTAGGGACTCACGTGATGATATACAAGTAGAACCGACTTTTATCGATAAAGTTAAATCGCGTCGGGCTACACAATCGATGATGAATATGAAGAAGGAGGTACAAGAAGTCGTTATTCCAAAAGCGAGAATTGGCGATATGAGGAAAGCTCAAACCTTCGATTTATTAGTCCATTTGAAATCCTCGATCGAATAGGAACTGTGGCCTATAGACTCGTTTTACCGCCAAGTATGACACGTGTTCATAACGTTTTTCACGTATCGAAGTTACGAAATTATGTGGACGACCCGAACCACGTCATTGAGTTAGAACCGGACGAGATAGCTGAAGACTTAACGTACGAGGAGGTACATGTCAAGATTTTTGATAGGAAAGAGCATGTCCTAAGCACAAAGGTCATACCACAAGTCAAAGTTTTGTGGAGGAACCATGCTATTGAAGAAATGACCCGGGAGTTAGAAATGGAAATGAAAGCGAGGTATCCTCATCTTTTCGAAACACCAGGTACGTACGTCAATTTCGAGGACAAAATTTTATAAGGAGGGGAGGTTGTAAGACCCCAATTTTTTTTTTAATAAAATAGAATTTCCTCTATTTATTATTTTGAAATAGTAAGGGTTGAATTGATTAATGTGGTTAATTATGAGTAAAATGCGTGAATATTTTAAAATAAATGTGGTTATAAAATATTCATTGTTTGTTGGGAATATTCGTTTGGTCGTGGAATATTCTTGTTGCTTGGGAATATTAAACGACGGCCAATGTAGGTCTTTTGTGGTCCCCATAACGAAAAGCGATTGGATTAAGAAAAAGACAAGTATGAGTTGTTTATAAATAATGGCGTAGTTGTTATCGTTAACACTGTTGGAATACCCGGTGGGTAAAGTAAAGTAATACGCGTTGTTGCACAGTAGCACACGATTTTACACAGTATTGTTGAATTATTGATTTTTACGTAAGAAGGCACTACTCAATAATTGTTACAGTAATTACTGTTCAGTATTTTATTTTATTGATTCAATAATTGCTGCGTTGACATTTTATATTATCGTTGTTTCAATAATTGTCACTACACATTATTTTCCATTATCGAAGCTAATAATTCATATTATATGAATAATATTATTAGATAACATTATTGGCAATGTCTAGAAAGTTACATCTAAGGAGAGGTTTGGTCACCTAATCGGCGCCAAGAAGGAGAAATTCTTATTGGAAAGCCCCTCTTTCCTAGGAGCGGCACCAGTTGCCAAAAGATCTTGTGATTCTCGTAATATTATTTGTGAATAATTAATTATTGATTTATATGATGAGAAAAATATTGATTTTATGTGGTTATAGATGGAGAAAATTTTTAAAGTGACAATTGTTAAAAATTGATATTTTATTTTTTCTGATAAAATAATATTTTATTATATTATTATAATAGAATAATGATGATATTTTTACAATGAATGTGGGATATATGAGTATATGAGGAGGAAGAGTATTTTTGTTGCATTAAATGATTAACACATGTTTTGTATATGAGGAGGAAGAGTATTCACGAGTTACTATTCACGAGTTACTATTCACGAGTACTATTCACGAAGCATGATGTTTTTTTTTTTGAAATTTCTATCTTTTAGTGTCGGAGTTACTATTCACGTATACGGCATTTTCTTTTCTGTGTCCAAGATCATCTGTTATGATTCCTATCTTGGATTGGATCTATGTTTTGGTCTTCATTCTTGAATTTTACTCCACCCTGATTATTTATGAAGTATTTTTGAACTTGAATTGTGTAAAGTACGAATCCTTAATATTTATTCTTTTGTTTCACTGGATTCGTTTCCTTTAAAATATTTTTCATCATCCTCAGTCCTAAATGATGATATAACTAAATATCTTTGGCTTGAAAGTGCAAGATGAATGATTTTATAATGAATATCTTTGGCCGTAGTGCAAAAGATGAGCAGTGTTTAAATGAACATGACCGGTAATCGAATATTAATATCTCGGCGTAGGTGCAAAAGATGAAGAGGTGTTGAGATGAACATGACTAATGATGAATATCTTTGGCTCAGTAGTGCAAAGATGACTATTTGATTCAAGATGTATATTGATTGATGTTACTGAGGATAAAATATCGATGGCAAAAAAAGCACCTTTACACTTTGTCATTAAATGACTTATAGCATTGGCGTATTGAACTTTAAAAAAATATCTGATTGGACCACTATGTTTTTAAAAGCGAAAATTGAGACCATTTAGTCAATTTCTTGAGCGGAAGTCAAATAATTACACACGTGGCATTGAAAAAAAAAATCAAAATAATATTATTTTCTTATGTGGCAATACAAAAAATTAAAAATAAAATTATTGATTATGTGGCAAAAAATGATTAAAATAATAATAAAATTAAAATAAATAATAATTAATTCATTTTAAAATAATTAATTTTAAAATAAAATATTTAATTTTTAAATAATCATAAAAAAAATTACATTTTTAAAAATAGAAATTTTTTTAAAATGTATTTTTTAAAATAGAATTTTTTTAAAATGTAATTTTATTTTACAAGTTAAAAAAAATTCGTTTTTGTTTTTAAAAACGGAATTTTAAAACAAATTTTTTTTAAAAACGGAATTTTTAAATACGTAATTTTTTATAAACAAAATTTTATTTTACAAGTTAAAAAATCTATTTTGTGTTTTAAAAACAAAATTTTTTTAAACAAAAAATACTTTTTTATGTGGAAAAAATGATTTTTTTTACAAGTTAATGATTTTTTTAACTTAGGAATGATTAATAATTAATTTTAAAATAAAATAAATTAATCATTTTACAAGTTAATGATTAATTATTAATCATTAATTCCAAATATATATTTTAATTTTATTATTTTAAATTAATTATTTTATTTTTATTTTTAAAATGAATTAATTATTATTTATTTTAATTTTATTATTATTTTAATCATTTTTGCCACATAATCAATGATTTTTTTTTATTTGTCACATGAGAAAATAATAATATTTTGATTTTTTTTTTTCAATGCCGCGTGTGTAATTATTTGACTTTCGTCCAAGAAATTGGACGGAATGTCCTGAATTTTCAATTTTAGAAAGCACAGTGGTCCAATTGCATATTTTTAAAGTTCAGTGGCCAATTGCTTACAAGTCGATGACCATAGGCGGGTAAAGGTGCTTTTTGCCAAATATCGATGATGGACTTTTAAATTCATATATAGAAGATAGTAGATTGCATTCTCTACTTAACTCTTCTAATGAATTGTTGTTTCGCTGCAGTTGTTGATCTAAAACTTGTTGTCTATTGTATTCTATCAGATTTTTCCCTGTTGAAGACTAAGGATAATTTGTTGTACATTATATTAGTCATAATATTTTTTACTGGGCTAGTTGAGCTCACCCTTTTCCTTTTTGTTCCATTTTTCTTCTCAGGAGACGAGAATATAGCGGGAACTAGTCGGGGTGTGAAGTGATGGTTCGAGACAGTTATTTTATTAGTCCTCACTATTTTCTAAAATAGTGTATCAATAATTGTAATGAGGACTTATTTGAGTATGGATATTGTCTAGAAGATAATATTTGTATTTAAACTCAGAGTTTATGTGTTATCGTATTTTGCACGACAATTGTATTAATGAAGTTATAGTTGTTTGTGTATCATGTATTTGGCGACTCAGAATGGGTTGGGTGGAATGGACCTATTTTGGGGGCGTCACAAGACTGCTTTGCATAAATATTTTTTGAATAATAATTATTAGGGAGTTCTTATTGATATTTTTGTTATAGTGGATATTTTTTGGTGTTTGAAAAATATTTTGTATCAACACCTCTATTTAATAATAACCTCTCAATTAGAATACAAATAATTTGGTCCCAAATTTATTTCTAAATAGAGATTTTACTGTAGTAATATATTAGGATCACTATTGCATAATGATGGACGATCATCAACTAATAATATTGTGTGTTATTTTGTTAATTGTAGTTATGTTAAGAAAGTTAAGATTTAAAGTTTTTCAAATTTCAAAAACTCTAGAGAAGCTGAATGGGTATATTTAATTGACTTTAATAAAGTTGTTGAGCTCATAAATATATGGAGGGCTGAATCAGTTCCCCATTTTATAGTAGTACTAATGGAGAGGCAACAACATGTACGGCCATGTGATGATATCATTAGCCACCGTGAATCGTGATTCAATCCTTCATAATTCAATCACACACTCCGTCAACTGTCAAATAAATTCTGCTTTTCTAAAAGATTTGAAAGAGTGTTTCTAAAATAACCTCATAAGATATAAGGTTAGTGGAGTGTTTGTATCAATAAAGTACAAGCAACTATATATATGAATGCTACTCAAATATTTTGGAGTTTGGAAATTTATGAGGGTTATCTACAAAAATCATTTAATTTAGACAAATCTTCACAATACTACTACTATAACTAAGGGAGTAAATGAATCAAAAAATTTGGACTCTATTCGGGTTCGACTCGAAAAAATACGAGCGAGACTCGGATTCGTTAAAAATATGATCCAAATTTAAGCATAAAAATAGTTCGAAAAAAAAATGAGTTGAATCTCAGCAAAGTTATACTCGACTCATTTAAGATTCAAACTACCCGAATGCTCGATTGTGATTCGATACATACTCAATTGATACAGATTCGATTAGATACTCGATAAATTCTCTTATAATGTATACAAAATTAAATCAAATTAGGATAATTATTATTATTATTTTGTTTTGTTTTGTTTTTAATTGTGATTTTATATTTGTAAAGTGTAATAGTAAATATATTTTCTCATTTCTAAGTAAAATAACAAATTCAATTTATAATTATTTTTATTATAAAACTAGTTACTAATTAGAGACTCGAATTCGAGCTTAAATTTGAAGCTCGTGAGTAGTTTGAATATAATTCGATCCGAGTTGGATCGGATCGAATTCGAGTAATAAATATTCGAGTCGAGTCAAATTTGAGTAGAATATTTCAAATACAATTCAAATTCGAGTATGAATTTAACGTTTCGATTTGAATTCGAGCAGCTGTAACACCCCCTTTCCGAAAAGGAAAGGGAGGTTACGCGCAAAGCACAACAAACCTCAAAATAAGTAAACAGAGCACTAATGATTTCACATATGCAATAATAATATCCATCAATAAAGTATTAAATGAAATTCTCCACATAGAGTCGAAATAATCAAAACCTAAAATTTGAATCAACATAGATGGTCAAAGGTAACACTCTCATCACACTAGCCCTGAATCATTCCTGTAAACCTGCCGGAAGAAAAATACAGCATGAGCCAATTGCCCAGTACGAATATAGATATATTAATAAATAATTAATAAAATTTGTTTTTAAGTAAATAAATAACTAAACCTAATCTTATTTTCCTTATACAACCTTAGAAGAAAGAGAAAAGGAGAAAGCCGCCTCTTATTATAATTTTGAGAGAAGTGCGTATCAGAATAGAAAAGGAACACAGGTATGTTTGTTCGTTCTTTGTCCATTTTTTTTTCATCTTTGTATATCAATTGAAAACTGACTTAATCACGTGGCAAGGGTCTGGAGAGTAGTGTTTCATTAAATCATATATATGTATATATGATTATGGAATTCAGGAGATATGTATCACGAGTATATATGTATACTTGATAAACCATGTTAAGGAATTTAGATGATATCATTCACTTATATATATATATATATATATATATATATATATCGTAAATTTTGTTTTTTTTATTTTTTTTATTTTTGAACTACTGTTACATAATTGTGTTATATATATATATATATATATATATATATATATATATATATATATATATATTAGAGTTATTTGTTTTGTCTAAAATAATAAAAGGGTAATGATTAAAAGATTAATTTTAATTTAATTTGAATTTTTCTCATAAACTAATGTAAATTAGGAAATAAATTCATGTTATTATAAATTATAGTTATTATTATTTTGTGTAATTAGTTCGAACGGAAGGAATTTAACGAACTATATTGGGATAAAAATTTTGGGTATTACATTGCTTAATCCAGGTACGGATTCCGTACTCTTTCAGCGAGACTCTTTTGTTTTTAATTTGTTCGTTTGCTATATCGCTTTGAAAATTAGTATTTGCCTCTCATGATTATTTCTTGTCAAATTCATTGTGATAGTTTCGTCATGCGTTCATAGTTGGAACTCATAATTGTACTTTCTCAGACTAGTACAACATGTCTAAATTTATTTTGATATTTGTAGTAATGTGCATGTTAATATTTTTGGAGACTTTGTGTTGATATCTCATTTCAGTTTAACATGTACATGTTAGAACCCCTTTGTTGTGTCGCATGTGTTGTGACATTATATTTTGTTAGAATACCGTAGGGTATACCCGAGCTATAACCACCGCGTGGGGTACCACAGTATGTCCCTCTGGCACCGAGGCATGACACCTTTCCGTGGTGTGTGATCAATCCACGGCGTCTCCGTTTTGTGCTCCGGTGGGAGTTGGCCATTTGGTGTTTTGTTGTGGGAGGCATATGGGTCGACCCTAGTTTTCTGTTCTGTTCTGCGGATTGGTGATGTTTGTACCAAACACACCTTCCGATTTTGCACGCATCTGGATTGCGCAGTCCAATGTGTGATTGCATGTGTGGCATTATTTGACTTATCTGTGTGGCAAGGTATATTACTATTTATTTTGAGCTCGGTATGAAATAACACCCAGCCATTTGATTCAGCTTATTATTTCGTTGTGTTAGTTTTGTTCGTTTCGTCTCTTTTCATTTAATTGAGTTAGTTATTTCGGTTCATTAATTATTTGTATTCTATATCCGTCATCGGGCATTCGCTCATGCTCATATTTTCTTCCTAAGCAGTAATCGGGGGATCGAGGGCAAGTGTGATGAGAGCTCCTTCATTCCAATTAATGGTTTAGAAATATTCTGTTTAGGCTTGATATGTCAGTTTATTTAGAATTGTAATAATTATTTTAGATTGTGGTTTGAGCCAGTGTGGCATTTATTATGGTTTGTCTTATAAGATTTAATTATTATGAGATTATTCTTTTGTGGTTTAGAGTCTTGTGATATTCGTTAGTTCTGTTGTGTTGTGCGTAACCTCTCTTTCTATTTTGGAAAGGGGGTGTTACAGAGTTGGTATCAAAGCCAGGTTCTTTCTTGTATAAAACCTATTTAGGTTTGACCTGTGAGTTATGGGTAGACTTCTGGGTTAGGTTTTTGTTCTGTTTGACCTTCTGTTTAGCTATCATATCCGCAATATTCGAATTTGTCTCTAATCTGCTTTGTTTATGTTCATGATCTCTTTCTTAGATGGCTCGTAGATCTGCTAGAGTTACTGGGAGGCGAGGAAACAATAGGGGAAGAAGTAATGGTCAGCCCAATGAGCAACCTAATGATCAGATAAATGCTCAATTAGCTACCTTAGTGAATCAGGCGGTGAATCAGGCTTTACCTCAATTGGTGGCACATGTTGTACAAGCAATGCAGCAGCCGCCACCAAAAATTCCTGAGCAAGGGAATCCGGGAAATAATGGTCAACAAGCAAATGTCGAGGAAGGGAATACAGATGGTCTTGATCAGCAGGTGGTTCCGATGTATGTATGGTTGGAGAGGTTTCAGAAGCAGAAACCACATGCATTCAATTCAGCTCCGACTCCAATTGATGCAGAGAATTGGATTACCCACCTGGAGAAGATTTTTGATGTTTTAGGGTGTTCAGATAATCAGAGAGTGTTGCTTGCTGCTTACAAGCTGGAAAGGGATGCACAGAGGTGGTGGAAAGCGATGAAAACAACAAAAGGTGAAAATTATGTTGAGACACTTAATTGGGCGGAATTTTATGAGGTCTTTTATCATTGAGATTTCAAACCGCGGATAAAGAAGCCTATGCTTAGAAAGTATCATCAATTTCGATTGTAAAGATGATGAGTCCATCACGGATTTCATGATGAGGTTTACTAGGTTGGTAGGCTTTACGGGAACCTCAGCAGGGACTACAACAGAACAGGAAGAGAAGTTTAAGTGGAGGATTCATTATAGGTATCGATAACATCTCATTAATAACAAGTTTGCAGATGTGTTGGCTATGGCAAATGCGGCCAAAAATATTGAGATGGAGCGACAGGACTTTCGGTCTTCTAAACCGGATGGGAGTCGAAAGAGGGACAGAGATGACCAAGTGGTCAAACTTCGATTCTCAAAGATGGGAGAAATCGTGGTGGTCATTGAATAGGAATCGTGGTGGCATGGTAAGGCGATGGCGTGGTGAGTAATCAAAACAGGGTTATCGGCAGATGCCTCGGCAGAAGGCGTAATCGTCACCACAGCCTACTTGGAATGGTCGTAATCATCGCCAGTGGGCGTAATCGTCGCCAGGGCGTAATCGTGGTCATTATCCGGACCACGGTGGTGGGGATAACCCAAATCTTATCCCGATAGCTCCTTGTGCTACTTCAGGGGCTATTCATCCAGGGAGGCAAAGTGCATAGACTCACGTGTGCATGCTTTTGTGTGGATAGATGGGTCATATTACTAGGGATTGTACGGGTCCATGTGGTAATGGTGGAGGTGGTGATAATGGTGGCAAATGGAGGTCGCCGTGTGGTGGTGGAAAGTGTTTGCTTGACATATAACCAAAGCAAGAAAGTGCACCGGTATTGTTTCGTGCACTCTTTTAGTTGGTAATCGTGAGGCTTCTATTTTGTTTGATACGGTTCTACTCATTCCGTTGTTGCTTTCGATCTTTTGTTCTAAGACCGGTGTGCCATCTCGATCTTTAGATTCGTTATGTCTATTGCTACCCCGATGGGGACTTCATCATTATTTCGATTTGTATCGAGGGTGTTCGATCCGGTTTTGGGGATAAGATTCGTAGGGCTAATCTTCTTCCGATGAGTACGCATTCGATTTCGATATCATTCTTGGGATGGGTGGTTGGATAAACACCAAGCCACCATCGATTGTCAGCGAAGAAGGTTATATTTGGAGATGTGAAGTCTCCGAATTCGTGGTTTCGTGATTCACAACCAAGTAGGGTGGTGAAGTTGATTTCACTTTGAAAGGCCGGAAAGTTGGTGGCAAAAGGGTTGTGAGGGGTATTTAGCGTTTGTGAAAGATACCTCTAAGGGTGAGTCTCAGATTGAGGATGTTCCAATTGTTCGTGACTTTTTCGATGTGTTTCCGAGGAGTTGTGTTCGTGGTTGCCACCACAATGGGAAGTAGAGTTTGCTATCGAGCTTGTTCACAGTGCGGAGCCTATCTCTAAGGGCGCCAGATCGGATGGCAACTATTGGAGTTGCAGGAGTTGAAGGAACGATTCTGAGAGTCGTTAGATCGTGGTGTGATTCAGCCAAGTGTTCGATGGCCGTGGGTGCTCCGGTCTTGTTTGTAAAGAAGAAGGATGGGTCTATGAGGTTGTGTATAGACTACAGGGAGTTGAACAAGATTACCATCAGGAATCGGTATCCATTGCCGAGGATTGATGACTTGTTTGACCAACTTCAGGGGGCGAAGTATATTTCGAAGATAGACTTGAGGTCGGGGTATCATCAGTTGAGGATGGGGGATGAGGATATCCCTAAGACAGCTTTTCACACTCGATATGGACATTACGAGTTTCTGGTGATGCCATTCGAGTTGACTAACGCTCTGGCGGTGTTTATGGATTTAATGAATCGGGTGTTCAGGGAGTACTTGGACCAATTTGTCATTGTCTTTATTGATGACATTTTGGTTTACTCCAAGTCTAAGGAAGAACATGAGGAGCATCTTCAACACGGTGTTGGGGATTTTGCGTAAAAGAGAAGTCAGATGCTAAATTCTCTAAATGCGAAGTTCGTTGGAGCAGATTGCATTTTTGGGCCACGTTGTTTCTACTGAGGGCATTAAGGTTGATCCTGCGAAGGTTGAGGCTATCACTAAATGGCCGAGACCTACTACAGTGACAGAGATTAGGAGTTTCTTGGGTTTGGCAGGGTATTATAGGCGGTTTGTGGAAGGGTTTTTCTTGCTCATTTTTTACCATTAACCCATTGATGAGAAAGGGCGTGAAGTTTGTGTGGAATGAGGAGCGTGAGAAAAGTTTCGAGGAATTAAAGAAACGACTTATGACAGCTCCTATACTTGCATTGCTGTCGAGGACGGGAGGTTACCAGATTTATAGTGATGCTTCTAAGAAGGGCTTGGGGTGTGTTTTGATGCAACACTAAGTAAGGTGATTGCTTATGCTTCAAATTTTAAATCTTATGAGGTGAACTACCCCACACATGATTTGAGTCAAGCGGCGGTGATCTTTGCCTTAAAGATTTGGAGGCATTATTTGTATGGAGAGACTTGTGATATCTTCACCGATCACAAAAGTCTTAAATACATTTTCACTCGTAAGGAGCTCAATATGAGGCAAAGGC
Organism: Panax quinquefolius; assembly: GCA_020205615.1. Lineage (NCBI taxonomy): Eukaryota > Viridiplantae > Streptophyta > Magnoliopsida > Apiales > Araliaceae > Panax > Panax quinquefolius. The sequence goes on from CM035160.1 coordinate 34,566,818, forward strand.
GTTGGTTGGAGCTTCTAAAAGATTATGATGCGAGGATTCAAAGATCACCCGGAAAGGCAAATGTGGTTGCAGATGCTCTTAGCAGAAAAGAGTTTTGGGAGCAGCAAAGTTGTTCTTATTACACAACCTTAACTTATTTTTGGATATGGAGCGGATCGAGGTGGAGTCAGTATGTATGACGAGGTTGGATGGGCATTTGGTGGGTATGAGAGTTGAGCCTCTCTTATCTCGCTCAAAAGGTCAAAGAAGCTCAAAAAGAAGATGGGGAGTTGTGGGTGGAGTATAACGCAAAATCTAGAGGAGGCAAGCAATCCATTCGAGAGTTTCAGTATTGATGACCATGGTGTGATTTGGTTGGGTGAACGGTTTGTGTCTACCGTCGGATCCAATCATTCGAGAGGCAATGTTATTCGAGGCTCATGGGTTTGCCATTTTCATTCATCCATGTTCTACAAAGATGTATAGGGATTTTAAGAAGAATTTTGGTGGAATGGGATGAAACGAGAGCGGGTGAACATGTTAAAGGCCTCACTTGTCGCTAGTGAAGATATAACATCAACGAGCTTGTGGCTTGTTTCATTTTAGACATTCCAGTGTGGAAGTGGGAGGATATCAAGATGGATTTTGTGTTGGTTTTGGAAAACTTTCGGGAAGAATGATGCCATTTGGGTAGTGGTGGACCTACCGTGACCAAATCTAAGACACTTTTGGCTATCCATGAGGGTTACTCGGTGGATAGGTTGGCACATATCTTCAAGAGAGATTGTTAATTTCATGGTACTACGATGTTTATTGTTTCAGATCGGGACCCACGGTTCACTACACGATTTTGGAAAGGGTTTCAATGAGCTCAGTACACTTTCGGCTAACTTTAGTACTTCTTTTTTCCATCCGCAAGTCGATGGGCAATCCGGAGAGGACTATTCGGACATTAGAGGATATGTTGAGGTCTTGTGTGAAAGTAATATTTAAGCCAATCATGTTTGATGATAAAGCATATACTTTGTAACAATCTTATTAATTTATTAATAAAAGTATTAATTTATTAAAGGCTTTTAATTATGATGATCTTGTTTTTATAATATGTGATAAACCCATAGTTTTAAGTAATGCTTTTAGAATAATGATGATGATCATTCTAATGAGATCTAAATTTTAGAAAGCTTAAAACTAAAATAGTTCCCAATCATGGATTACTAAATTGGGGATTAGTGAATCCGGATAGATTGGTACATACGCTACTTCATTTCATTGGATGAGGATGATTGATCTCATGATCATTTGTGTGGAGACACTAAAGCAAGTATGTAGGTGCTTATTAGAGAATAAGTTCATCGAACGTGGGCTCGCCAAGGAATACCTAATGGAGTTTTATTTCACGTCAATAGGAATTCATGTAAGTGATAGTAGACAAGTAATCCTTGGACTTGAGATCATCATAGTATCTTCATGTGTGATGATGAGTTATACTTTGACTTATTCCTTAAGACCCTTAGGGTATATCAAAGGGTATGCTTGGATATAATAAGTTGTATATGGAGATAATGTATAATCAATAAAGAATCTACCACTTTAATAAAAGAAGAGAAATGTCCTATGTGATTCGATAAATGACAACTCAAGAGTCCTCGGGTTAAGGCGTAATGAAATTAGAAAGGAGTTTCTAATTTGCATTATTTGAGTCAGGCATTTAAGAGTCGAAATACATATAATTAAATAAAATAAGACTTGACAAAGAATTCCATGTCTTATATTTAATCGGGACATCAGATGGTGGAAGGATTGAATTGTACAGAACTATTTACTCAAAGGTTCTTTTATGATTAATGTTGAAATCATATTATCTCGGAAAGTCGTTGATCGCTAGGGAGGCTTATCCCATTATCAGAATAAATATTATTTATTTAAATAAATTAATTATTTAATTTATTTATTTATATAAGATTAGAATTGTTCTAATTGATTTATTCACAACCTAGGTTTAATATGGAGAAACCTAAAGGGTCACACCATAAAAGGAAGAATAATTATTTAAGAAGTTAATGGCATAATCGTAATAATATGTTAAGTATATTTAATTTAATCTATCTTTGATAGAATAAATTAAATAGCTTAATATTTATTATTTAATATTTTAGAAATATTAAATATAAATTAATAAGAGGAGTCTTATTAATATTATTACAATTATTATTATTTTAATTTCTAAAAGAGTTTAGGAATTAATTTAATATAAGTACTCTCATTTATTCCTAATAGGATTAGGAGGAAAATTAGTTAAAGGATTTTAATTAATTATCCCTAATAAGATTAGGGAGCTTAATTAATTAAAAGAATTTAATTAATTAAATAAAACTCAATTCCTTAATGTTTAAGGTGGGTGGCCCACATCTATAAATAAGAGGAGTCTTATTATGGGTGTGGGGGGGTTGTTTTTACAACGATATAAAATTCCAATTTGTTGGAGAGTACCTTTTCTATAGAGATAGAAAATTGGGGTTCGAGCCAAATACCCTTCTTCAATCTTTATTTTTCCTCCTCGTGGATCACCCCAGAGGCCAAACATATGGGTGGCTAACGTTGATCAAAGGAAGGAACCAAACCCGATGGATTCAAGTTGAAACACTAAAAGGATTTGGAGGTGAACTTGTACTGAGGAAGCTCGATCTTCAAGGTATGATTTTATTCTTTATCTTTTCGCTTAATTAATAATTATGCATAAAGGGTGATCCGTATATGGTTTGTAAAATTTTTAAACTCGATTTTACACGCTTCGCATTTTTATGCAATTTGATCAAGGTTCAAGAATATTACAAACCTAATAAAGGCATCAGAGTTAAACCTTTATGCAAATTATTAATTGTTTTAATTTAATATGATATTGATATGTGTTTGTAACAATTTAATTGGGCATAATTTTATTTATAAAATTTTTTTAAAAAAAAAAAAAAAAGTTATTTGTATACAATTTGAAACCAAGTCAAGAGTTAGTTTTTTTTTTAAGGAAGTCAATGCTTCTTATTTTTTTTTTTAAGGAAGTCGAGTTAGTTTTTTTTTTTAGGTTGCATGTTTATATATATATACATGAATAAAGGATGCATATATTATATATATATATATATATATATATTATATATATATATTATTCTTAATTATTTTATAATTTTATAAAATAAAATGTTTATTTTAATTTTAAAATAAAAGTTTATTTTAATATTAAAATAAAAAGAGTTTATTTTAATTTTAAAATTAGAATTTCATGTTAACTAATTTGAATTGGAATTGGATTCCATGATAACTAATTGGAGTTGAAATTGGATTTTATTTTTTCTAAAATAAAGGAGTTTATTTGTGAATAGGAAAGTAAATCCATCTTTCCTTAAATAAAGGAGTTTATTTAGATATGAAATAAGATTTCATATTATTCAAAAATAAAAGAGTTTATTTGTGAATGTAGGAAAAATCCGTATTTCCTTAAATAAAGGAGTTTATTTAGATATGAAATTAGATTTCATATTATTCAAAATAAAGGAGTTTATTTATGAATAAGGAAAGATAATTGCGTGTTTCCTTTAATAAGATTTTTTTTTACATGGAATCGATTCCATAATTAATTAAAATAAAAGAGTTTATTTTAATTAAAGATTTTTTTTACTTTGAATCGATTCCATAATTAATTAAAATAAAGGAGTTTATTTTGATTAAAGATTTTGATTAAAATAAAATAGTTTATTTTATTCAAAATTAGATAAATTAAAATAAAATAGTTTTATTTTGATTTAAATTTGATTAAAATAAAGGAGTTTATTTTGATTCAAAACTAGATTTTATACTAATTAAATTTGCCCATTAAATGATATCAATATATATATTAAATGTTTATTATTCATAAGATGAATGTTATTTATCGATGCATATGGTGATGTGTATGATAATAAATGGGATTGATTATGGACTATCAACCAATGCGATTGGATTTTATTTTAGTGGATGCACGAATGTACGGGTTTTATTAAATGGGGTCTCACAGATTCGCCTTCTCTAATTTTTCTTAATGTAAATTCTATCTCTCTCCTATGTACTTCCCTCGATCACGATCAAGGTTTCTATTTATTTTAAAATAGTTATGTAATAGAATAGTTAGAATTAATTTTGAAGAATTAGAGATCAAAGAGCAAGGAGCTTGAAAGACCCGCTTTGTGATGGAGCCCAAGTTTAAATGTAATAGTTATATTTAAATATTAATTTCGCACCTTGGGAGTTCAATTTTTGGTTCACTTGGTGGCTCTAGTGAACCAAACTAGAATAAAAGTCCATAATCAATCCTGAGTAGAATATAGATTCTATATGTGCATGCTTATACTATATATATTATATATTATGCAAACATGCTTCAGATATTCATTAATATGACGCGTATTTTATATATATATATATGCACGCGCTACTAAACAAGATGAGACAAATTAATAACAAACCCCTCAATTTTTATATTAAGTCCTAAGCGCTCAAAGATATTTGGAATATCGAACGTCATTTTTCAGCATGATAAAATTAATAGAGTATTAAATATTTAATATGAGTTGTTGTGTCACCACAAGGCAAGTATTAAGTATTTAAGATGTTAATTTATCACATTTGATGCTTATAAAGAAAATTGAACAATATTGTTTTGTGTGTCACCACAAGGATGATATTTTTTTTTTGAATATATGGAGTGCTAGGTCGGATTTAACTTGGATAATTTTGATTCGGATGTGCCACCACTGATCAAAATAATCTAAGAGGCAAAAGAAAAGGAGTCAGATAGTTGATGTAATCGACAAAAGTTGTCTACCTATTTATTTATATATAGTTTGTCAGGTCACCACAAGGCTATATACATTTGAAATGGGATCCTTATTCTCACTAGCAAATCTTTAATTAGATTTTGTTTAACTATATAAGTGAGGGTAATATAGTTTGAAGAAAAAATAGGGAGATACCAATTTAAAACAAGACCTAAATTATTTTGGTAATTAATAAAAGAATGTATGTTAAAATGTTGTTAATTATAAATTCATTTACGTAATTTTACAATGTCTAAAATTACTATCATCGCGAAGCATATTAGATGCTAAATTAACCGTAATCAATTAAACGGATTGGTTAAGGAATTTGAGAATAGTTCTCATAGTCAAAAGCTATCTTATGTCCTTAATACGCCTATCCCCTCGCGAATGGTTGCGCATAATGCCTCCGAGGAAGACATTGCTACTTTTAGAAAGTGGCAAGATGATGCACACATTGGCTCAACGCATCATGCTCAGATCCACGAGTAACGAGCTTCGCCACAAGATGAAACTATGGATGTTTCCTACTATATTCCCCGCACATCAAGTAGTTGATGGTGAGGAAAGTAGGACCGATAGATATCGATATCTAAGGAGCTCTTCCGATCTAGAATGGCCAATAACACTATAAAGATGCATAAAAAGTTCTTAACATAATCAATTTGATTGATCAATTAGACAACCGGTTTTGTCATGGATGGAGAGTTGAGCCAAGATTTGATCTTCGCCTCACCCCGGACTTTTTTCATAATTATTGTGAATTTTTCATATGAACAAGCTAGATATATCCTCACCGATTTGCTTAACATATTGAAAAAAATGTGAGAGTCACTTTCCAACCAAGAAAGATCAAGTCTTACCGGTAGGGGCCAAAGGATCTTCCTCAAAAGAAGAACGATTCAAAGAAGGTAAATAGAAAGGCAAAAACAAAGGATAATAAGAACAAAACTCGATACTTGATAAGCAAAGGAGTTTGCTTCCACCGCAATAAGCCCCGACATCGAAAAAGAAACTGCGAGAAGTATCTTGCAGAGGCTAACCAAAGAAGCTTAGTGAAGTTTCTACATAAAATACGCTTTTGTTCATGATTTAAAATAAATTTTCTTTAAGTCAAGGTTCTACTTGGGTATGGATACCGATTTTGTTATCATAAATATAGATTTATGAAGGACCAAGCAGAAGTAGAAAGCTAAACAAATATAAGTAATCCTACGTGTGGAAAATGAAGCAAAGGTTGCCACATTAGCCATAGAAACTTATAGTTTAGCAATGCCTACGGCAAATCTATTAAGTCAATAAGTTGTTATCAGATTCCAGTTCTTGTTAGAAACATTATTTCCATTTTATTGTTGGACAATGAAATCTTTGGTATTATAATTAAGAACAATTGTTGTTCTATTTATAATAATAATGTTTTGTATAAATCGAATATTACTTAATGGATTTTGTATACTTGACTTACGAAAAAATTATTTTATAAATCGAACAAATTAGTATAAGAAAAGGAGATGATCATTCAAAGAGTTGAATATATGTATTTGTCGAAATACAAGTGTGAATTATTTGAAAGGTTCAAAGAATTCGTAAATGAAACAAATTGGCAAAGTATTAAGATTCTTTGATTAGATCAAGGAATAAATACTTGTGCAATAAGTTTCTAGATCATCTCAAATGGTTTTCTCATAATGGACACCTCCCCGATACGTAATAATTGATTGATGTATCCGAAAGGAAAATCGTACACTCATTGGACATGGTGCGGTCCATAATGATTTTACCGACATTCCAAAGATCCTCTCAGGGATCATGTCCTAGAAATGGTCGACATCTACTAAAAATGGTAACCTCAAAATCCCGCCCCAAGACTCCATAAAAGTTATGGACAGGAGGATTCCTAATCTTAAGTATGTTAAGATAAGGGTTGTCCAACTTATGTGAAAAGGTTTCAAAGGATAAGCTTGGGACAAGATTCGACAAGTACAGATTTGTGGGACATCCTAAAGTAAGTTTAGGTATATGTTCTATAATCCTACTTAGCAAAAAGGTGTTTGTTAATTAAAAACACGCCTTCTAAGATAAAGGTGTTTATCATAAAAGGGCTAGTGGAGGATAATAGATCTCAAGAGTTCAAGAACCACAAAACACTATAAGTCAAATAAGAGGAACCTGTAGATGTAATTCTATTGTACCACAACCCAATCAGAAATCGAATAGTACCAAGATACCTAGGAGGTATGGATTCATCATAGATGATGATGATGAGGTACACATCATGAAGATGATGATCCAGCTTACATACGATGAGGTAAGACTGAGAAATGGATCAAGCAAGTTTCTCAAATATGGAACATTATTTTGATGAGGCAATCAAAAGAGTTTGATTTTATCAAAAATAAGAATGAACCTAGTGTGTACAAAAGGGTCAAGCTGGGAGCATCGTGACATTCCTAGTATTATATGTTGATATACTACTGATAAGGAATGACATACCAATGCTACAATCAATCAAGAAAGATAAAGTTGTTCAAACATTCCTCCATGAATGATTTGGGAAGAGTATCTTAATTGGGGATATAAATCTATATAGATAGATTTAAGAGGATGCTCGACTTAACCCAAGGAACGATATTCATTTGATGCTAAAGTCGTTTAGCATGGCAAACTCCAAGAGATGTCTCATGTTGATGAGCTATGGAGTGTATCTCTTAATAGTCCCCTGCACTCTCGAAAAGAGAGGTCGCATGAGTGACAATCATGTATGCAATGAAATATACGAGACCCGATGTCGATCACCATATTATGGAGAAGTTCACTATGAAGTCGCTGAAAACATCTTAAAGTGCTTAACCCAAGACTAAGGATGTGATCATATTCATGGTGGGTCTTAATTAAAACTAGAGGGCTTAATGACTCAAGTTTTTCGTATGCATCAAGACGATGTAAAAATCCACTTTAAGGTAAAGTGTTATCTCGAACAAAGGGGCAGTTGAATCGAAAGGTTCCAAACAAAGAAAGAGTTGCCGGGTTTAGTGATAAAGACAAAGTATATAGCTATAAATGAAGTCGCAAGTTGATTGTTTGGATTAAAAGTTCATTACGTAACTAGAATAGTTCCTAAGTCTCATCTTGGATCTAAACATGTGTCAGGGCACTTTCATTTGATTATTAGAATCATTGAAAGATGGGAAATCACTATGTAGAGATGGTGGACTCTCAAGAACAACATTACATATCCATTAACTAAAGCTTATCCAACAAACAGGATAATCGCCACTTAGAGAAGAAGAGTATAAGATACCACGACGATCGGGCTTTAGTGCAAGTGGGAGATTGAAAGTAGTATGCACACAAGCCAATCATGTTTGATGATAAAGCATATACTTTCAGAATAATCTTATTCATTTATTAATAAAAAGTATTAATTTATTAAAGGCTTTTAATTATCTACATGATGTCGTTTTATAATATGTGATAAACCCATAGTTTTAAGCAATGCTTTTAGAATAATGATGATGATCATTCTAATGAGATCTAAATTTTAGAAAGCTTAAAACTAAAATAGTTCCCAATCATTGATTACTAAATCGGGGATTAGTGAATCCTGATAGATGGTACATACGCTGTTTGCTTCATCGATGAGGATGATTGATCTCATGATCATTTGTGTGGAGACACTAAAGCAAGTATGTAGGTGCTTATTAGAGAATAAGTTCATCGAACGTGGGCTCGCTAAGGAATACCTAATGGAGTTTTTTATTCGCTCATCAATAGAATTCTCAGAGTGATAGTAAGACAAGTAATCCTTGGACTTGAGATCATCATAGATCTGTGTATGATGAGTTATACTTTGACTTATTCCTTAAGACCCTTAGGGTATATCAAAGGGTATGCTTGGGTATAATAAGTTGATATATGGAGATAATGTATGATCAATAAAGAATCTACCACTTTAATAAAAGAAGAGAAATGTCCTATGTGATTCGATAAATGACAACCCAAAGAGTCCTTGGTTACAGCGTAATGAAATTAGAAAGGAGTTTCTAATTTGCATTATTTGAGAGTCAGGCATTTAAGGATCTAAATACATATAATTAAATAAAATAAGACTTTTGAAAGAATTCCACGCCTTATATTTAATCGGGACATCAGATGGTGGAAGGATTGAATCAGATTTGCAGAACTATTTACTCAAAGGTTCTTTTATGATTAATGTTGAAATCTATATTATCCGGAAAGTCGTTGATCGCTAGGAGGCTTATCCCTATTGTAGAATAAATATTATTTATTTAAATAAATTAATTATTTAATTTATTTATTTAAATAAGATTAGAATTGTTCTAATTGATTTATTCACAAACCGCTTAATATGGAGAACCTAAAGGGTCACACCATAAAAGGAAGAATAATTATTTAAGAAGTTAATGGCATAATCGTAATAATATAGTTAAGTATATTTAATTTAATCTATGGTGATAGTAATAAATTAAATAGCTTAATATTTATTATTTAATATTTTAGAAATATTAAATATAAATTAATAAGAGGAGTCTTATTAATATTATTATAATTATTATTATTTTAATTTCTAAAAGAGTTTAGGAATTAATTTAATATAAGTATTTCATTTATTCCTAATAAGATTGGGAAGGAAAATTAGTTAAAGGAGTTTAATTAATTATCCCTAATAAGATTAGGGAGCTTAATTAATTAAAAGAATTTAATTAATTAAATAAAACCCAATTCCTTAATTGTTAGGTGGGTTGCCCACATCTATAAATAAGAGGAGTCTTTTATTATGGGTGTAGGGGTTGTCGATTTTTTTACAAATATATATAATTCCAATTTGTTGAGAGTACGCTTTTTCTATAGAGATAGAAAACTAGGGTTCGAGCTAAACCACCCTTCTTTCAAATTTTTTTTTTCCTCGTGGATCACCTCAGAGGCCAAACATATGGGTGGCTAACGCCGATCAAAGGAAGGAACCAAACCCCATGGATTCAAGTCGAACGCGAAAAAGGATTCGAGGTGAACTTGCATAAACCGATGGGAAGCTCGATCTTCAAGGGTATGATTTTATTCTTTATCTTTTTCGCTTAATTAATAATTGTGCATAAAGGTGATCCGTATATGGTTTGTAAAATTTTAAACTCGATTTTACACGCTTCCGCTTATTTTGCAATTTGATCATGTTTCATGAATATTACAGAAATGGAAGCCACTTGGGAGCTTGAGAGTCTATTCGAGCGAAATATCCGCATCTTTTGATAATTAGGCACGTTCTATTCTTTTGATTAGGGACAAAATTCTTTTAAGGGTAGGTAATGTAATAATTCTAAAAAATAATAATATTAAATAATAAAAAATCACCTTGTTTTAAAACATATTTTTTCGATGTCATTTATTTTGGGTCAAAATAATCATTTAATTTTTGTGGGCTAATGTAATAATAAGTGTGGATAAATTAAATTGGTAAAATTGAGCTTTAAAATTTAGTGGGTCAAATTTATAATTGTGTAATCTTAAAATTCTATTAAAATTTAAAGAATTAATAAAATCTATTTTTAAGTAAATAAATAACTAAACCTAATCTTATTTTCCTTATACAACCTTGAAGAAAGAGAAAAGGAGAAAGCCTCTTATTATAATTTTGAGAGAAGTGCGTATCGAATAGAAAAGGAACACATGTATGTTTGTTTGTTCTTTGTCATTTTTTCATCATTTGTATATCAATTGAAAATGACTTAATCACGTGGCAAGGGTGCGGAGAGTAGTGTTTCATTAAATCATATATATGTATATATGATATGGAATTGAGAGATATGTATCACGAAAGTATATATGTATACTTGATAAACCATGTTAAGGAATTTAGATGATATCATTCACTTTATATATATTAAATTTTTTTTTTTTTATTTTGAACTCATCATACATAATAATTGTTATATATATATATATTAGAGTTATTGTTTTGTCTAAAATAATAAAAGGGTAATGATTAAAAGATTAATTTTAATTTAATTTGAATTTGTCTCATAAACTAATGTAAATTAGGAAATAAATTCTTGTTATTATAAATTATAGTTATTATGTAACTTATAGTTATTATTATTTTGTGTAATTAGTTCGAATTCAAGGAATTTAACGAACTATATTAGGATAAAATTTTTGGGTATTACATTGCTTAATCCGGAGTTACGGATTAGTACTCTTTCAAATGAGACTCTTTTTGTTTTAATTTGTTCGCTTAGTTATGCTTTTGAAAATTAGTATTTGCTCTCATGATTATTTCTTGTCAAATTCATTGTGATAGTTTTCGTTTTGCGCTCATAGTTGGAACTCATAATTGTACTCGTAGACTAGTACAACATGTCTAAATTTATTTTGATATTTGTAGTAATGTGCATGTTAATATTTTTGGAGACTTTGTGTTGATATCTCATTTCAGTTTAACGTATATGTTAGAACCCCTTTGTTGTCGGTCGCATGTGTTGTGACATTATATTTTGTTAGAATACCGTAGGTATACCAGAAGAGCTATAAACACCGTGGGGTGGTACCACAGCATGTCCTCTTGGCACCGAGGCATGACACCTTCCGCGGTGTGATCAATCCACGATGTCTCCGTTTGCTGCTCCGGTGGGGTTGGCCATTTGGTGTTTTGTTCAGGAGGCGATGGGTCGACCCTAGTTTTTGTTTCGCTCGTTTCATGGATTTGGTGATGTTGTGCCAAACACACCTTCCGATTTTGCACGATCCGGATCATGTGATTCGATGTGTGATCGCACGTATCGTGGCATTATTTGACTTTACCGTGTAAAGGTATATTACTATTTATTTTGAGCTCTGTGTGAAATAACACCCAACCCATTTGATTCAAATTATTATTTCGTTGTGTTAGTTTTGTTTGCTTTCGTCTCTTTTCATTTAATTGAAAGTTAGTTATTTGGTTCATTTATTTGTATTCTATATCCGTATTGGGCATTTCGCCTCATGCCGTGTTTTTCTTCCTGCAGTAATCGTGGAGGATCAAGGGCAAGTAGTGATGAGAGCTCCTTCATTCCAATTAATGGTTTAGAAATATTCTGCTTAGGCTTGATACGCCGGTTTATTTAGAATTGTAATAATTATTTTAGATTGTGGTTTGAGCCAGCGTGACATTTATTATGGTTTCATTCTTATAAGATTTAATTATTACGAGATTATTCTTTTTGTGGTTTAGAGTCTTGTGATATTCGTTAGTTCTCATTTGTGTTGTGTGAAACCTCTCTTTCTATTTTGGAAAGGGGTGTTACAACTAATGACTTCATATATGCAATAATGATATCCATCAATAAAGTATTAAATGAAATTCTCCACATGTAGTGAAATAATCAAAACCTAAAATTTGAATCAACCTAGATGGTCAAAGGTAACACTCTCATCACACTAGCCCTAAATCACCCCGTAAACTTGCTTAAGAAAAAATATAGCATGAGCGATCACTAATACGGATACATGAGATATACAAAGATATACAATCGATATATCTGAAAACAATCGAGACAAAATATCGAACCCAAGCCTCAAGTGTAAACACCGACGAAAATATATTCTCCAAAGATCTTAATGGAATATATCTCGAATCAATGTAATTGATGAAACCAATGAAGAATAAAGAAAAAACGAACTTAAGTAAATAACTCGATGAATTGAATCAATGAAACAAACAAAACTAATACAATGAAATAATAAATTTGAATCAAATGGTTGAGTTTTATTTCATACCTAGTGAGCTCTGAAATATACATTGCCACATAAGCAAGTCAAAACAATGCCATAAAGGCAAGTCAAAATAATGCCATACGGTGAAGTCAAATGATGCCACACAGGTGCAACCAAAATAATGCCATACGTACAAATCACACATTGGACCATGAATCCAAATGTACGCAAATCGGATAGGTGTGTTTGGCACAACATCACAAATCCGCCATAAGCGTAAACTAGGTAAATACATATGCCTCCCACAACAAAACACCAAATGGACCACTTCCTCCGGAGCTCAAAACGGAGACGCCATGGACTAATCACACTGCCACGGAAAGTGTCATGCCTCTCGTGCCAAGACGACATGCATGTGGTACCCCAATGTGTGGTTATAGCTCGGTATACCCTACGATATATTCTAGCAAAAAAATATTATGTCACGCCACACGCGACATAATACCAACAAAAGGTTCTATATATGCATATTGAACCAAATCAAATTATAGTCACAAGGTCTCAAAAAGAAGGTAGCAACATATGTAACCGCTCTACAATTATCAAAATAAATACTGAGACATCATAACTTTGATTCAAAGAGTACAAGCATCTGAGTCCAATGTGTCACTCCAAAATAAAACAAATATATCAATTTCACAAGAAACAATTATGTGAAATAATAATGAGAAATTTGAAATGAGGAACAAAATGAACAAATCAAATTTAACAAAAGTATCATTTGAAAGAGTATTTGAATCAGATACAATTGAAAGCAACGTAATACCCAAAATTTATATTCCAAATATAACTCGTTAAGTTTCTTCCAAATCTCGAAAGCTGATCAAAAGAATAAATTACTCCTCCGTCTCCAAATTAATTGCTTTCATTTTGATTTTTTTAAGTCAAATTGATTATTTTAGAATTAATAATTAGCATATATAAATATATTTTAAAAATTATAAAAATTGGGATTAGTAATAAATTGTATATACTTTCTTTTGGTTATAATCTCTTCACCTATATTTAGTAAAATAGTAAAAAGATTAGTTTTAAAATGGTCAATTTGACTTTAAAAAGTCAAAACCGAGCAATTAATTTGGGACGGGGAGTAATAAATAATTTAACCGCTTAGTAAAGTTTTAATCAGAATCCAATAATCTTTCAATTTATATATATTTTTGTTTATATATATAAACAATATCTTCATTATTCAAAATTATTTTATTACTACTTTAATCTAACTCATACGTTAAAGTAATAAAATAAATTTCACTACCATCATTCCTTGCTTTGATAAAATAATTTTCATTGGATTTATTATTATTATTTTAACTTAATAATGTTCCATCACCTAATGGAAGAATGAGTAATAACAAAACAAAAGTAATACTCCGCCAAACTATATATATATATATATATATATATATATATATATATCGAAAAGATGCATATGAATTCTATTACTAATGAATGCATCATCATTTGTTTACATGTTAAATATCTACGTCAGCATCAATTAATGAAAAGTTTAGCATCATCATTCAAAGAAGCAATACTTACATGTTTTATTGTTTTTTTTACTACGATATTAAATGAAATCAAATACCAAAGATCTTTATGTGTTATTCTTTCCTCTTCATTCACCGTAAACGTCGCCTCTCTTCTTCTCTTCCTTTTAACAGGAGAATAAAAAATACCATTAATGCAATGAATAGGGTTTTAAGTTTTTTTAAATTATTATTATTATGAATTCTCTTAATTTTAAAAAGGATTTAAAATTAGCCAAATACCAATTAGACCCAAGTAGTTTAAAAGCCCAAATTAATGTAATCTTTTACTTATTATAGTCCATATAATTTAAATACCATTTGACCCAATTCAAACATAATAAAAAGCCCAATTAAAATATGTTAGTTCTTGGTAGCACAAGTTATCTAGAAGGGGGTTGAATAGATATTTGAAAATCTTTTCTATTTTAAACTTGTTCTTAGATAGTGATTAAACTTAAGCGGAATTAGTATTTGTTTTAATCTTCTTAACTGCTAAGCAATAGAGTTATGAGCGAGTAAGTGCGGTTATAGCAGATATAGCGATTATAAGCAGATATAGATGACACGATTTGTTTTAAGTGGTTCGAAGCACCAAAGCTCTAGTCCACTCTTCTACTCAACGAGCAGGATATCCACTAAGGATGTCTTTTACAATATTCGAATCACATGAGATTCCTTCTAGACAGAAGTCTAGAACTTCTAGTTC